>JARHVA010007050.1:0-600000 GCA_037957365.1 Torreya grandis
TATGAGTTACACGTCATTGACATACTTCCCATCTTGATTTAGTATGTTTTATGCTTACTTCATTCATCTTTCACTTTCATCTTCTTATTTTTTGATTGCATGTATGCTTAAAACCATTTTATTAAAGTTTTCATACTTCCTAACTTGAATTAGTGGGATCAATTTTATTTCATTTTACATTTTATCTTTCTTTTTATACTTCCTAGCTTGATTTAGTATGATTGATTGACTTAATTGTTTTATTTTTATACCATTGATTTTTCATGTGCCTTCTATTTTATTACAATATTTTCATACTTCCCAACATGATATAGTGTGATTTTATTTTGTTTTAATTTGGTGTAAATATTTATATGGTTTACAAACATTTGTTTATTTTTACCATCTTTGGTTTATTATATTTAGTCATCAAGTGCTCAAATTTGATCTCAATGATCTCACCATCCTTCTTATATTCAGTACCACTTTCCTTCAACTGAAAAAAAAATACTTCACATGAGATACATAGTCTTCAATATTGTCAAATGCCGATGGATTGTGTTGTTAGTTCACAATTCAACTTATAAGCCCTCGACTCGTAAACTTTCCCAAACAATTTATATATGGTATCCATGATATCCTTCAAATTATTGCACTTTTTCATATGAAAATGAAGCTTAGGTGAAATATGATTCAAAATAATCTCAATTCCCTAATCTTCTTGATTCTAAAATGCAACATACTTCTCCTTGATATAAAGGAAAGTTTCAACCCCACATAAGATTTAATGTGAACTCATTGTCCTCAATATTGTCCCAATGGATGGCTCCTATGCATGAAAATTATGTTAAAATGACACTAGAATATTACAAATCCTTTCCATATTCATAGATGTTAAAACCACTATATAAGACTAAAAATTCAAACAATATTAGTACCATTGAGAATATATTTAAAATATTTTTCTAACGCTTCAAAAATAGTCACAAACAGAGCTTATATGACAAAGTTATGGCCTCTAGAATAAAAACTACCTAATGACACTCAAATGGACATCACATTTAAGTTCATTAGCTAATGCCCTAAATTGACAAATTTGAAAAATGAAGAAAAAGTGTCCCTTGATGAATTATTATGAGCATCCAAATATGCAATAAAATGTGAAACATACCATGGATGGACAAAGGTGCCTTTATAAACCCTAATTCAATACAAAAAACATTGTGCATTAGGAGAGCTTGAAAAATGCAATTCTCTTCAAACAAGTTTTTACTCCCTCAAATGTTGGAATGAATTTAGATTTGAGATCAAAAAAAATTATTTACCCATAAAATCAATAAATATCTTATTTTCTTTAGAGAAAACAACCTTTTATAAATGAAACAAATTACAACTAAACACATGTGATACACTGACACTCCTTTGTGCACCCTCACAACAACAAAATAATGAAACCTCTAAGTTATACGTAATAACAAAATTAAGCTCTAATGCCATGTAATATTAGTGACATGCATCTATAATTGATCAACTAATAAGATCCACATGTAGAGAAGAGAACGCATATATGTGGTGGTGTTGCAAGACACCTAAAGAATAATAACCTCTCAATATATAAAAAACAATAAAAATGAATATCATTTTTTAAATAGGTGGGAGAGTGTTTATTTAAACACATATCAATACATTACATAAGGGTAGGTTGACCAATAAAATGCACTAACCTTGATAGAATTTACACTTTAAAGGTACACATAATAAGGCATACAAGATACGCATAACCAAATGGTATACCACAAGTATTCACTCTAAGATACTTGATAAAACACAATTTCCATTGCTAAAGAAAGGTGGAATTAACAGGATGAACCTTCTAAAACAAGAGAGTACTTAACAATAGCAAAGACTCAAAAATGTCTTGTCATGATAAATTTCAAGATCAAGGCTTCAATTCCCTAAGATATACTTCTAATAGAAATAAAAACTTTTATTCTAGAGACGAATGTTATGGCCCAACTGATCAGGATACTTGGCGAAGCATAAGGCATAGAAACTAGTAGAAATGGAAATTTTGCATGCGCTCATATGAAAGAGAATAAATTTGAAATGAATGTACCATCTCCTTCTTGTATATGATGTGATATTTAAGAAATTCAATTGTCCAAGACATTCACACCATTATCTACTAACATTTTATGTTTTGACCACAAAGGAAATATATCTCCTACCATCATTTGATGGTACAAACCATGTAAACTAATATGATATATCCTTAGATTCAAAATCATAAGTGGAATCAACATATAAGCTATGATTTATGTCTTCCACAACACATTTATTGGGCAAAATTCAAATTTCATCCCTTTAAAACTAACTTGACTAACTAATAAGAGATTTGAATGAAGTCCAAGCACCTGATAAACATCCTCAATAGTGCATTAATAACATTAGCATCACCACTCCCAAGTACTCTCATATAATAATCATTAGCCAAAATAATATTTTTAGTCTTAATGTTAGAAAGAGGAAAAACCATATTCTTACTCTTGGCCATATGATGAGTACAACCAAAATCAACAATTTAGCTGTCATGGGAAACACATGATGAGAAGAAGATTTATCACAAGAGAAAGAAAAATGGGCATTTCAATACCTTCATTGCCATTTATATCATTACTTTAACATTTCTCTTTCTTCTCTTTCTTTTGCATGTCCCTATTGTACTTGTAACACTTATACTCGGTGTGGCATTCACTCTCACTAGAAGAGTAAATATGGTTCTTTTTACCCTTTTTTTTTTGTCTTTATTATCATTGTTGACATGATGTCTTTCAAAATTGGATTCATAGATGGAATTCCAATCCTTTGATCCATGACGATCATTTTGGATCCACATTTTACCTTTCAATTTGCCATGAACACAGTGGGCCTAGTAGTCATTAGACTCAAAATCACTCTCATTCTAAAGACATTTATTTTCCTCGGTGAGTTCTAAAAAATCAGCCAAAGTGAAATTCTTTAGCCCATCATTCTTCTACAAGCTTCTAATTGATGAGAACTACCAATGAAATAGATTGAACAAAGGTCCAATATTATGAAGCATAATGTCAATGATGTAGTCATATTCAAACTTGAACATGTGACCATAATTGTGATGTTTGTTCTTCAGTTCAAACATCTTTTCCAAGTAGTCCACAACCTTGTCAAAATCTGAAGTGAGGTCATTCAACTCCCTTTAATATTTCGTAGAAAGTGCCACATCTACATTTTTGTACTTCTCAAACAAATAGTTCTAAATGACACAAGTTGAAAGTTGATTAAGGATTCAATGTGATTGTTAATGTTTCATGAGAAGCCTAAGAACTCTAATGGCTTAAACATCCTTGTAGAGGAACTCTTCACTTTTCTACATGGGTTTTGATTACTTTGGATCAACCACATACAACACATCCTTGAGGCAAATCAAACTCTCCACTTGAATATCCTAGGGGAAATAGTTTCACCCCCTAAAGGATTCCACACTAATTAATGACTCCATCAAATTATCCATGAATTTCCCACTAAGTAGTGAATGATGACCTCAATCTAACTACAACATATATGTTGGGCTTGAAAAAATATTTGTGGGAGAACAAATGGGCTTCAAACTCCATTGTATTTTCAAGTTGTCGTGATTATTTTATCGCCTTCCCCAAGCAAGAGGGAAAATTACCTTATGTTGGTCAATGGACATCAAACTTAAGATCAAAATTTCATGCCATAAATTGATGAATGCAAATAATAGTAATAATAATAACCTCTCTTATTTTTCCACATGGATGTTATCTATAAATGATATGAATAAACTCAACATGTATCATGAGATATGCAAGATTTTTATTTGATAAGAAGCATCAATACCTCCTCAATTGTGCCCTGGAGTCACGAAACTTGAGGATTAGGGTCTTCTCCTTGTTAGTTATTGTTGAAAGAGACGGATAAAAAAATATATGAAAAAATGTAAGTCCCTCCATTGAACTCCAACGTGCCCTCCTTGTTGCAAAGTCGAGTGGCAAGATGCAAAATCACTCTTAAGGCTAGTCATGAATACAAATGTTCCTTGATTGCTTGAAACATGCATGCAAGTTTGATCTAAGGAGCCCATAGTTTCCTAAGGTTAAAATCCTACACTATGATTTCCATTTTTTATGCACACATAGGAAAGAAAAGAACATTGCAATGAATGAACATAGAGAAAGGAAGAACAAATATATTACAATGTCATACAAAAGGATGCAATTGCTTCTCAAAAGACAAATGAGTGAGTTTCTCTTATATAGTTCCCTCCAATTAAACATAGCAAACGAAAATGGGGATGTGGCAGGGTCATATGCTACATAATTGAGTAGGTTGTATGTGCCAAAGAGATACATACATGGTTCTATGCACCCATGAAATTATGGTGCATAAATACATGTCCCTTTCCCCTATGGGATACATATATTGTACCATATTTTATCAAAAATAAAGTAAATTATTAGAGCCTCCACTCGGGTTCAAGTCACAGAGCGGGTGGCTATGCTAGCATGGCAATGTTCATTTGGGGCTCGTACACACAGGGAATCCTGGTGGTACGGGCGCAAATCCAGCCTAGAGTCTGGGCTTTAGCAGCGTGGTGGGATGTTATGGTCCTAGTGGGTGGACTTCACTAATGCCTCGAGGTTTTGGTGTAGCTGTTCGTTACAAAAGAATATGCCAAACAATAACTTAAATATACTTTAGAAGATTTGTCATATGATGTTGTTAGACAAATGATTCACATTGACACCTTATCAAATTCTAAAGGCTTGGAGAAATTAGAGAAATTCCATGTGTATAAAAATCATTTTTTTTTAAATAGAACATCAAGTTCATTGAGGAGGTGGAATATGAGGGCAAACTACCTTTCTTATATGATTTTGTTTAGAGGAAATGTTGTGACTAGTTGGTGTGATAGTTGTATATGGAAAACATACATATGGACCTCTATTTACATGCTAGCTCTCACCACCACTCAACACAAAAAGTGGGGTTTCTAGGGACTCTAGCCACTAGAGCCTAAAGGATATCAAATGAGGAGCATTCTTGGTCATAAGAGGTAGGGGGATTTCCAAGGCATTTCGACTAGTAAGTATGAGAAATGTTTGAGGGCCATATAATCATCTAGGGCTTTGCAAGCTTTCCTTCCATTTATTGAAGGAATATCCAAGATCTATAGGATTATAGAAAAGAATAATATAAAATCTATCTTTATATCCCTTAAAAATTTAAGAAAAAGATTGAAGTTGGCCAAAGAGAGGTTGGAGCCAAAGATTAAGAGTGGTGTGTATCGCATTGAGTGTTCATGTGCCATTCTATATATTGGGGAGACATGGAGATCGATCAACACAAGGGTCAAAGAACATAAAGAAGACTAACAATATAAAAGGGCTAGGTAATTGGCTTTCGTTGAGCACTATTCCTTCGCCAAGTACAACATAAAAATTGAGGCAACTATGGTGGTTATTACTTCAAGCAGAAATTGAGAGAAATAATGGAGATCAACAAATGTGAGAGAAACCTCAACAAAGATGATGGTATGGTTTGAGACAAACGTGGAGACCCATTATTCAAAAGATTTAGTCTAACAACCCCTGCTCTCTCAATGTAGAAAATTGAACTTTGATTGTAATTTAATTATTTTGATATACCTATTTAAAAAAATTACAAGTGGTAATAGCTAGTTATATTTAATTTTATACAAGTTGTAACGTTTAGTTGTATTTAATTATTTTTAAGTTGAAACTCATATAACATTATGTACCTAACAAGAGTGATTTATATAAGGAGTTTTGGCACGCTTCTTAACATATTTATTTATTGTGATGATGGACCACTCAACAATAATGTCAAATTTTTCATCATAATTTTTTTCCCTTATTATAAAATGTGGACGTGTTATATCTCTCAAATTTTAAGTCCATTAAACTAAGTCAATTGAGAGGAGATGTTATCAAGACAAAAACTTAATTTTAAGTATCATGAACTAAAACCTTTTAATTATGAAAGTCACAACTTATCCTCCTTAATTATTAACAATCTTAACAACCTTAAACACATTTATTAAAATTAAACCAATATAAAGAAAAAAAAAATTACACAATACAAAATTAAAGTAGTATATTAAAATTATACTAAAATTTCTCATTATTGATTATATGGTGCCACATCCAACATTGCAGTAGCTCAAAAATCATAATGATAACCCAACTTTTGGAATAATTGCATATCCTTTTTAAATGCTCTACATCGGATTGCCCCCTGTGATCCTTCATCAGGGAACATAAAAGATATTTATCCTATATTTTATGTCCCTTAATGATCATGGGTGATGCTCTGAAATGTAGAGCAATTTAAAAGGATATATACTTATTCCAAAAATTGAATTATCATTGTATGGACTATGAAAGCATAAAATCTTTTGATGAGCTCAAAAATCAATTAAATCCCCATTAAATAGTTATTTTTTATATAAAAACAATAGTCACTGATGATGTTTAAAACTAATAATATTAATATCTATGATCCCATGATCAAGTGGTTGGGGCATTGGACTCTAAATATAGAAACCCGAGTTGAAATCTCCGTAAAACCTTATTTGTGAAGATTTTACCATTATTAAAATATGCTTTATAAAGGATGAGGTCATATACTAATGTCTCAGTGGAATTTAGTGGAATAGATACTCCTCAACCCTTAATGTTACACTGAAAAGAGCCGATCCATACACCCCACCCAATTCCAATGAATAGGACCCATAAAAGTATGAATATTGTTTCTACAAAAGTTTAAATACATTCAAAATAAATTCTCAAAACCTTATCTGATTCTCTGGATGCCCACTAAAGTAAACACAATTGCAGATTAAAAGAATAGTGTTTACCTTGTACTTCATTATCTTGCACACCTTACAAATTATTTGTTCCTACCCCCAGATTCCATCTACCAAGGATATTACGCTACAAACCTCAAAGGAATGAATACCTTCATGATCATAATTATGAATTATGGTTATTGGCCTTTTAAAGTCTTCAGTGTGTTCATCCAACCTTCAAGATTTCCAAAATTTGAACATGAAATTTATGGGACCATGCTTTTGAATACCCCCAAGATTTGATGAAGGGATTTGAGACCTAGAAAGAATATAATTAAAAGGTAGATGTGTATAGCAATGTCACAACTTTGTGATGAGAGTCTCACTCATTGGGAAGCATAGTAACAAGGTTTGAAAAGTTCATTAGTTTTCAAAAGGTGAAAGGTTCTCCAAAATTAAATTTCAAAAAAGTTTGAAGCTATATAACATATTGCATACCCACAAGATTTGATGAAGGGATTTGAGATCTAGAAAGAATATAATTAAAAGGTGGATGCGTACAGCATTGTTACAACTTTGTGATGAGAGTTTCACTCAGTGACAAGCATAGTAACAAGGTTTGAAAAGTTCATTAGTTTCCATCCAAAAATGAATTTCAAAAAGGTTTGGAACTATATAACATACAAAATTATGTATAATGGTAGAAATAGAATTTGAAAATGATATAAAATAAATAATTTAATGCACAATGTTCATAGCATTTCAAAATTTGATACATCAAACAATCGTACAATATTTAGACAGTGGCACTATCTCTCTAGTGTCTATGGTCTAAGCCCTATGCCCATTAGACTCAAATGACAATTTAAATTCTTCAAAATATAAATTTTGTACATAATAATCTACTTCAGAGAGCTCTGTTAAGAACAAAATTCTCTAGTCTGCATTGGTCCTTTCATGGTGATTGGTGAGGAGATCGACCACCTTTTTATTTCTTGCTCAGATTGAGACGAGCATTGTTCTCCTTCCATATCTTTCCGCAAGCCGTGTGGGCTTCTCTCTCTCAACATGAAACTTTTCTCATAGGGTACTTATATATAAAACTTTGTACATACTGATTTATCCAGGTTTCCCTTTGGATTTTAGGGTTTGATTTATTTTGGTAGTGGATTTGTTATTGTAACTATTGTACTTTTTGAATGCCATTGACCTACTGTGTTCGTTTGTGGACGTTAATATAATTTGAATCCCAAGAGGGCATTTCCTCTACTTGGGTATATGATGGGGTCACTCAACAGGCTTCTTACCATGAAAGGAAGCATCGGTCAAGTCACATAACCAGTTGGAATATGTAATGAAGAATATCTTTGGGTATTGTATGATCCCTTGCATATTTTCATCAAGACCGTGGAAAGAGATTCCTCAATGTAACAGTTAATATCAGAAAAATTATGCTTGACTAATGGTTTACATCCAAGCTGTGGTTTGGATTGGAAACATCAGTGTATGTAGGTTCTTGACTCCCATATGATCATTAGGGACAGAATTAAAAAATGCTTAATTGACAGGTCGCAGGTGCCAAGAAATCATGCTCTATGGTGTTTTGCCAAGGATCCTTTTCTGAGACCCAGCTTGAGGAAATCAATGTTGATTATGGAAGGAAATCTGGGCCTCTTGAATCTTCAAGCCTCCATCCGTCAGATGTCTCCCTTGTCTCTTGAACTAAAGCTATGTTTAACAGTCCACAGCTTGTTTCCATTTGGCTGGGTCACAGGTTCAAATCACATTGGTAGCTCCCCAATAAATACAGCACACAGAAAATGGCCATATCCATCCATTTAAACCAAAAAAAAAAACCATTACTGCAGTTTTAAATCCTTAATACAATTTTGAAATTTGGTGTGCTATGTGATATAGACTTTATAAATTTTAAGTGTCTGCTCATATTTCAAGGTGTTGCCATGGAATCTTGGACTCTATACCATGGTAATTTTACAATGGGTTCCCATGCCTTTGGGGAGAGTTAAGTTTTGACGGTGGGCACACATGTATGTTACAATTCAATCACCTGGAAGCTAGCTTAGTCTTGAATTGTTACCCTACAAATACATGTCAAATATTAATATTACTTTGTTAGTTATGATTGAATTTGAAAAGAAATTTATTACCCATCGGATTAAAAGAGCTGGAGTGTCACACCATCTTCTTGCTCATTGTTTTCTGTTGCAACATTTTCCTAGAATATTGTTTTTGAGAAATTTTATTGCAGATTACATCTGTTGGTATACTCTACACTTCATGTTATATGTACATTTTCAAAACGTTTGTTTTCTGGTATGGCATTTTTGCTTAGGAAGGGGTTCCATGGCAGGTCCTACAGCTCAAATTTATCTTCTGCAGGTGGCCTTATGAAAAGTTTTAAGATGACATTTTTAGTGGGCGCTTACGAGGAGAAAATTTTAGTGGGCACTTACGAGGAGAAAATTTTAGTGGGTACTTAATAGAAGCGGCTAGAAGCTTCTAACACTAAAGAGTTTTGATGACATCTAACAAGCAGTGAATTTTCTTTTCTTGGATAGTAATTTTTAAACAAGAACCAAAATAAATTATGACATCCAACAAGTAGTGAATTTTTTTTTCTTGGATAATAAAATTTTAAATAAGAGAAAAAAAATATATATATATATATATATATATATATATATATTTTGAAAAATGTAAAAACTTGTTTTTCATGAAACTATGATTGCAAATAGCTCTACATAATTCTCAATAATGACGAGAAATTCCAGGTGCAGCCACTTCATGGAACCACCGCCTTAGATGTTGCCGTTTTGAGTTTGCTCTGTACTCACTGGATATCATGGATTTCTTCCCAACAAATGTCGGTGAAGGATCCCTTTTTATCACTTTTTCATATGCAGGAGTTCAACCAGGGTGACGCTGGAAACACCATCCTCCTTTTACCAATACAACATCTGTTCCCCTTAATAAGGAACATGTTATCACACATCAAATAATCTAAGTAACTAATAAATTCAAATTCTTCAAACTATATAGAATACAACCAATGTAAAGATACATTTATTTGCTAGTACAGCTATAGCATGAGACAAGTTTAGCCATCTAACATGGAAGCAAAAACTAAGTTTTGAAAGAAACAACCTGAAGGGATAAATTAGGAGTTGCTCATCTTTTTGGGTTTAATAAATAGAATTTTATAACCTAGTTTTATTAAAAGTATTAACACTCAAGCTTAGCAAAAATCAATCTCAATAAATTCATTAATATTCGTTGTTTATTATAGTTTATTATTTATATTATTAGAAAATAACATTGTTTAATATTGTTAAAATAAATACTATTGTAATCATTATTAATATTATTATTTAAATTTTGGATGATGGATTTCCAAGTTTTGTAAGTACCAACCACCATCTCAATTTATGTTTCCTTCATGTTGTTCAATTTCTATTGCTTCTTTAATATTATTTAACATTTTTATAATTATAATTATTATAATCATTATCAAAAATATTTTTTAAGCTTTAGATGATGGATTTTCAAGTTTACTTGAGTACAAGCCACCATCTTCTTTAAGTTTTCCCTCGTGTTTAATTTCTATCGCTTCTCTAAAATGACTTTTAGTGCAGTGATCTTCTCTGTCCAAAACTTTTGCACTTTCAATGAATATATATATGGTGTTTTGGCTTTTATTTGAGTGTTCAGCTAGTGCTGATTTTTCTATCCTTTTAAGGATGAGGCTGGGTTCAACTCCTAGGTGAATTTGACAGAATGTATACCCCTTAATCCTTGGCACCAAGCTGAATACTGCAAGGTCAATTTTTTTTTTTTTAAACTTTACTATGTTTTTAATATGAACAACTACCCCAATTATACACCATTGTTTATGCTCAATATAGTCTTTAGTTGAATTTCGTTTGGGTTGGCCAGCCAATTGGCCTTTGATCAATGACAGCAACCATACTCCTCGCATATACAAGTGAATCCAACCATTAAATGTGAGGCGATTGATCACCAGATTAGTTTCATCCTCTAATATATAATCAACTCCCATTGATCGTCATTTGAATGCACTAATCTAGTTTCTTCCTTGGGCTAGAAAAGCAATTCCAGATCAGAAGAAAACAACTGTAATAATCACAGCTACTGACTCAAGATGACACAAGGAACCTATCTTGACCTTATAGTTTCCATTGCCATATTTATCAATGCCTCTCTAACCATATATAGTTTCCTACTCTCTAAATGCAGAAGAATTTCCTAGAAATCATTTGCCTCGTCCTACAAAAACTTGAAATTTAAGCACAGTTGCTTCACAAACATACTGACTCCTACATCTGAAATTGTCTGTGGGATCTTCCATCTTAAAACATAGAGGCAACCCTTCTACATAGCTGTAACTGCATAAAGAAATATTCCAGATTTTAAATATATTTTACACCAAAATGCAATATTATTTAAAATAAGATTCTGATTCATAAGGAAGCAAAGGGCAACTACTGAAAAAAATCTAAGAGCTCTCATGGAAGACCAGGATGATGATGGAATTTAAGATTTTATTTACATGAAAGAGAATCTATCTTGTTTGACTCAAGTAAAAAATGCAATGCTTTTTATTGTTCAACTTTTCCATTCACATAGGCATTCTCATGCATAATACTCTTCATGATTAGCTCAAGCCCTGTAAAAGACTAAATTCTAAAGATAATGCCAACCAAAAAATCATAAACATCCTTCTGTACCACATTCATTTTTAATCTCTTCAAACTGAAGAATAATGATCTGTAAGAACGAAAGGATGACAGAAAGCACAGTTTCCATTTTGGTTTATCATCTGACAGCATTGATATATTCAACAGTAAATTGCGTAAGTCATCAAACAAATACTGGGGATCCTGGCTTAATTTGAGCAGCAGCCATCCCTTTCACATCTCTCTTGTTGACGGTCATACAGAATTTATGCTTCTTCTTCTTCGGCACTTTATCCGTGTCACTCACAACAGCAAGATAACCATACAAAACTCTCTTTTTCTGATTTGTTTCCTCATCAACTCTGACAAAGTCGGGACCTTCTTCAAGCCCTTCATGCCCAGGTAAACAATGCCAGAAAGGACGAACCCTGCCCCATTCTTCCCGACTGCGAGCACTCACCTTGAAGTGTTCATGCAGTCGCTCTGCTTCTTTTAAGCCCTCAAGTGTAGGTTGGTACTGCACCACCACTTGACCTCTATGACCCTCTTTTCCCCATGCAGATTTTGGTTTTCCATTAGTGTGACCTATCTCTGCATCAGGTCAGTGGATTGAAATCATCTCTGCCAAATACAAATGAATGCTGATTCCAAAAGGCATAACAATCATAACATATGGTAGAGAAAATTTTACAATCAAATTCGAATCTTAGTCTCAAAAAATTACCTTTTTTAGCCCAGAACAAAATATTTCAAAACCAAAAAACAGTAGACACAACTCAATGCTTTGTCAAAACACAAATTCCATGATCAATATCAACTCAGAACCCTATAAGGTCAACAATTTTGGCTTTCCATTAGTGTGACCTATCTCTGCATCAGGTCAATGGATGGAAATCCTTTCTGTTGAATAAGTAATTACACATATACAAATGAATGCTGATTCCAAGAGGCATAACAATCACAACATATGGTAGAGAAAATTATACATTTGAATGTGAATCTTAGTCTCAAAAAATTACCTTTTTGGGCCCAGAACAAAATATTTCAAAACAGAAAAACAGTAGACACTAGTCAATGCTTTGTTAAACTACAAATTCCATGATCAATACAAGAAAAACCTAGAAAGGAAAATAGTCAACAATAAAAATGCAGAAAAGCTACAATATCCTTACCTATTATGAACATCATGCAAGGAGAAAAGTTGTACACGAACCAGAACAAAATTTTATTTACCAAAATTTATGAGTCCAAATTCTTTTTGGCTGATCATCACACAAAAGCAGTCTTATTGATATTTGTACATGTGCATGCCTCATAAATATCCAGCAAAGAAAGCTAAAAGACCAACATTCCTCTCTTTAAAAACTGTGTTCGCCTCTCAAAAAAAACCATAAAGTTCAGAAATTTGGATGCAGTCATGAATTGCCTTAATTTCCCAAGTGCATTTTGTTGAATGTTCAACATCTGTAATAAATCTGCTACCAAGAAAGCTATTACAAAATCAAACACCGTGAAAGCCTGAAACAGTTAGTGATATAGTGTGATGGAAAACTAGAATATAATCCTCACTAAATATAAACTAAAGACAGCTCTCTTGGGGTTTTTGCATCTAAACAAAAAAAATTATATGTAATGAGTTATTTAATGCAGTTCCAATTTTGTGTTTGAAAAGAAGAGAAACCATGTTTAGGGTAGTAATATAAAACATGCACTGAAAACACTATTTGTAGGCAAAGGGAATATACCAGAGTTATAGGGGTGCACATACCCCGTGGATATCCAAAGTCAGCCAAAACACTTGCACCGTGTACACAAGCACCCGGTGGTACCCTGGCACTGCCTCATGTCCCAGGTGTGTCGATGGGGGTGCGTTCCCCCTCAAAAATAGCATGTTTCACCCAAGCAGCCAGCATAGTAGCCACATTAGAAAGAGCTAAACAACATTAACAATTATCCAAAAGAATGCAAAAACATAATATTTAATTTAAAAAAAATCAATCCTCTGCCCCTAAAAATGATTGAGAAAATATGTTTATCCCGTTTCTCATTTCAGGCAATATTTTGGGGTTATTAGCTTTGCTGCATGTCTTTAATCAACGGAGCTGCTGGGATTATTTTTGGGCACCTTTTACATGGAAATTTCGCCCCATGCTTCTGCTATTACATATATACTAGCATGGTCATCTGGAAACGTGGAAGTAGGGGTACTGGTAAGGGGATAGGAACACCACTCAAATCAAGGTACGTGACTAGATGAATAAGTGCTCGACTATGGTATATATAAATATAGTTACCAGAAGATGTGGGTATGGAGACATGGACACAGTCCTCATCCCTCTGCTGGATTTTCTTGGTGACTTTGGTATATAGAATTCTCCTTTCTTTGATTTTCTACTTCTGTATTGTTTATTTAGCTGCTATAGTCTCTAACTTGCTTGGGGCTGGAATCTCAAATTTTAGTTTATTTTTTATTTTTATTTTTGGTCATTTTATAAGATTGATAAATTGAACATCTAAATTTCTAAAAATAAACTTTGATGTCTATGTTGTCCACTGCTAAATTTGAATGTATTTGCAGCCTATAATTTTCAACTTTAAAATTTTCTATTGTTGCAATTTTCTTTGTAATTCAAGGAACTGTGTGTAATTTTTTTTTTTTTTTTCAAAATATATTAGTTATTACAATACACAATACCCACTTACCCAAGTTTTGTGGGTAGACACCTGGTAATACATACCTGTACCCTGCATACCCCCACACCCCTACACCAAAGTAACCTTCGGAATATTATGCTCGTAATGGTCCTCCATAGAAATACAAAGATTATGTTATATGGTAAAGTTAGTCAGTGATCTAGTAATAAGAGCATTTGCAATACAAACTCCCATGGTTCTATCCTCGGCAGGCATACTCTATCTGAATTTGAAGGTAGTCCTCATGCCAGATTTTGCAAAACAAAAAAATTATGCATCAAGTTCTCAACAGTAATGAAGGTCCTTTTAATTCAGTGTTTCAAAACACACGTCAATAAAGGAGATGAAGATGAAAGACAATATAGCATTCTGAAAATGTAAACAGGTGACTAAATAATAAATCATGCATTCCAGGCTGGAAAATCAATATCAATGTTAATGACAATAAGAGAGTAGCAAATTAAAGTTTAAACGCACCCTACCCTATTTTGATTATTTGATTTTGGCAAATGAAGTGTTGTAGGCAAGGAAAAATTCATTCAAATTATGAAAATATAATGGTGGTATATTAAACAGCCCATGTGTTGATTATTTGTTTTTGCCTTTCATCTTGACCTGGAATTTGAGAGGCAATAACCTGTTGTTGTGTTTTGGGTCATAAAATACTGTCTCATTTCTAAACTAACTGTAAACACTTGCAGTAAAGTAGCATAAACTGTATCCACTACTTGCATCTTTTAATAAGTACCGTTAAGATTAATCACAGCTGGTCATGGACTTTGAGGTCATCTGATATAAAATTATAAATAAATGCATTTATCCAACATGCCTGCTGCCGACAGTTTTTCAAATAAAAAACATGACTGAAGTCAAGATTGGCCAACATATAAAGCTTCAAAAGAAAGTTGATTTTTTATGAATTTTTTGTGAGTACAAAATGAAAAGCACTCTAATTACCTAGCCACCATCAATATTCCACTTGATAGGGAGGGATGAGCTGATATTCCACGGCTGCAAGTTCCATCTCACATCATTTTCCATTACATGTTCTATCATGCATTAATATATTACATAAGCCACTTGTTATACAGCTACATGCAAGCTTCATTTTGCGTGATGTGTGTGATTTACCATTTCAGCATCAAAACTTACTAAGTAGGGCAGTCCAAGTATTTGCAAAATTGCAAGGCTTTCTATTTGATCTGAAGCCTGTCCCTTTTACCATTTCCTAACAGACAGATAAAAGTAATCAGGGAAAACCTCTTTCCCAACTGAAAGGAGGGAATCCATCTAGGATGGATGATAATTAAAAAATAGACCTTGACCCAGCCAGACCAAACAAAGCCTACCTAATCCTTAGATCTATGTTTCTATATCTATCTAAGGATCCGTCCTTAGCTCCAATCTAAATTGCATTTTTTAATAAAATTATATACAATAAATTCTGTTAGTAAATAAACTAGCGAAGATTAGGAGGCTCTAATACCATCTAATAGGAGGTTAGGTCATATATCCGTAAAAAGAAAGCATAAAATGTAAGAGACAAAAGAAACTTGCTCAAAAAGGCTGAGCCTGTTATTCTCTATCACTATAGATATCATAAATGAGAGAAGTTGGGCTCTTTATAGCTCTATGTGTTCTTCTAAATGTAAGAATGTGGGATCCTTGTGGATCCATGTCTTCTTCTATCTGGCTGCTACCTTTCATAGTTCAAAGGAATCTAATGAAGGAGTTAAAAAACTCCGCCTTCTACCTGCATGTGAAGGTTATAAATTGACAAGACACTAAAGGTTACATGAATTGTTATGTACACAAATATAAAAGATGTCATTAACTACTAAACACAAACTCTTATCAGAGTTCACAAGTGAAATGCTTATCCAACATTCTAAGAACACTCGTTATAAAGTTGATGCTTATCATACTATCAACTTTATAATTAAGTAGCCGATCCCGGCACTGGTACGGGTACGGGGTTCGGGTACGCCAATATGGCAAAAAAAATTGGCCTTGATACATTTTTGGATACAGCCGTGCAAAAATATATATATAATATTAAAAATATAGCTAAATAAGCAAAATTAACCACAAAATATGCATAGAGTAAACAAAATACGTTAAATGACCACAAAACATACAGATAATTCAATGCCAAATGTCATGATAGTCAGTGGTTGAACTTAGATTAGTCTTGGAACAATTACATAGTGCAAATGTTCCAATGTATGGACAAAAATCAAGATAAAACGTATATTAATTATATTCATATTGGTCTTTAATGTGTTGTTTTATTTTGATAAAATGAGTGTCAAAATTGCTTTTAGGGTTTCCCCTCTACTTCGTTTTATTTTTTATTGTTTTTATAAGTCCATATTTGAATTTTTATCAAGTGCGAACCCAAAAAACAAATGTATGGACAAAAATCAAGACAAACTGCATATTTAATTATATTCATATTAGTTGGTAAGTTTTTAAAATTAAAAACTTATGAACGGAGCGATCTGGGCGGAAGCGGAAAGCGGAGAGCGGCATTTTTGGCAGGTCGAACATGCAGTGTTGGCCGAAATAGCCGACCCTGCCATTTGCTGCGGACGGCACTCGCTTGTGGTTGTTGGTCGAGCTAGGGCGTTCGAGCCCTAGCCCAAAATTCCTGCTCTTTCTTGGACATGCCTAGGTGGGGAGTGGATGCAATTTGGGGGCGGTATGGGGCTGCGGTTTCATTTGATAAGGGCGTGGAGAAGACGCTTTGCTCACATTCGAGACAGTTTAATCATTTCTCAGGTTGTGGAGGACAGGAGGAAGCGGACGAGCGGTGACGGAAGGAAGGCAGAGAGTGGCGATTTCTGCAGTTTCAACACGCAGAGTCAGCCGAAATAGCCAACCCTGCCGATTGTTGCGGACGGCGCTCACCCCTGCGGATTGCTAGTCGAGCTAGGATGTTCAGGCCCTAACCTGAAACAACTGCACACTCTTGGCCGCGCTGGAGTGGGGAGTGGATGCAGATTGGGGGCGACCTGGGGTTGCAGTTTCATCAAATAAGCTCGAAGGCAGTGTTGGGTGGTGGGACGGTTAAACCTTAGTGGTGGGTCCTTCTCTCGAAACCTTGTTTGTTCGCCTTGATCCCGCTGTGTGTCAATGCCAATAGGGGAGTCTTCAAGGGCTTGTCCCAAGATGGATTATCGCTCAGCAGTGGTTGGTGCAAATGCTACTTCACATGCTTTGAAGGTTTCAAACAACTTGTTTTCACCAAATCCGGTGTTGGTTGGTTCGGGTCTGTCTGATGGTACTCGGATGACGAAGATCAATGGTTGTCTTGAACATTGTGAGGAGAGACCAAAATTGGTTATCCCGATGGAGATGACTGCAGAAGATATTGAATATTATTCGAACCATGCTTTGCTATGCAAGTTTATGGGGATGCGGGTTTCACTACAATTTCTTGAATCGTGGGCCCAACGGACTTGGATGCCTGAGGGAGAAATGGAGGTTATGCTTTTAGCAAATAGCTTTTTCATGGTTTCATTCAATTGCTTGGCAGACTGCAACAAGGCCTTCGAAGGAGGCCCCTATTTTTATAATCAGATTGGGTTATTTATTAAACCTTGGCATGCGGGCTTCAATCCTGTTGAAGAGCTTCCAAACTGGGTTTCGGTGTGGGTTCGGATTCCAAGGTTCCCTGTGGAATGTTGGCGGGAGGATGTTTTACATTTGTTGGCTTCGATGCTAGGAAAACTAGTTGGTACTTCTCAATAGACTCAAGGTAAAAAGATGATGACTTTTGCTCGTATCTGTGTTGAGATTGATTTAAGTAAACCTTTGCCAGATTCGGTGGATATGTGTGGGTCTTTACTCTTGGGTGCAACAGTTGGATTATGAAACCCTTCCTTTTCGATGTCGTCTCTGTCATGAATATGGTCATTTGCAGAGAAGATGCCCAAAGGCTAGGCCTATGGATTCCCAGCCTTCTCAACCCCCCCCGCAATCACCCTAGGGTTGAAAAGGGGAAGGAACCCATTCCTGGTGATTGGATGGCGCTGATGGTTTCATTCCTGTCAAGGCTCGAAACAGGAATCAAGGTCAAAAGAGGACTTTGAAGGAAAGGCAGGAGGAAGATTCTTTTAACAGATTTGAAATTTTAGATGATCTCAGCTAGCAAGAAGTGAATCCAAGCTTGATGAATCTGGATCAAGGGGCTTTGGGTACAGCACAGGAGGGCCTTATTTTTGAAGCTACTCAGGGTTTGCAGGATAATAGAGCTTTGCGAATGGACACTGATGTTCAAATGGAAGTCCAGATGGAATTGGCTCCTAGTATAGTAGGGCAGGAGGGTGGTGAGGATGGATCTCCTCTTATCTCAAATACAGGTATTGAGGATGGGAAGATTCCTAAGTCTTCTTCTCATTTGGGTCTTCTTCAAAAGGACCCAAAAAAAGGGGCAAAGGAAAAGTCTTCCAAGCCTGGCAGAAAAAAGGGTGTGGAAAAGATTAACTTAATAGGGGAAACTTTGGTTGAGTCAGGGTCTGTTAAGACTATTGATTCTCATTTTTTGACCCCCTTGAAATGATCGTTCTATCTTGGAATGTAAGGGGCTTGAATAGTGGCCCTCGACAAAAAGTTGTACGTGATTTGGTTAGAAGTCAATCCCCTGATGTTCTTTTCCTGCAGGAGACTAAGTTATCAGTGGAGTGTATGTTTGGTTTAGTGCCTAAGCTATGGGGGAGTGGAGAGTGCCAGTGCATTGGTGCTCAAGGGTCGGCGGGGGGAGTGGCTTGTTTATGGAATCCTCGGAAGATCCGCCCTCTTTGGTGGTTATCCTTTCAGTGTTCTATCTCTATGATTGCGTCTTGTTTTGAGACGAGGGAGTTTGTCCTCTTCTCCAATATCTATGCACCTACTGATCTTCAAGGTAAACAACTTTTGTGGTCCCATATCCGGTTTGTCCGAAACATGGTTCCTTTCCACCCAGGGATAATGGCTGGGGACTTCAATGCTATATCTGAGTTGGCTGAGAAGCGAGGTGGTATTGTGAGGCTTGAGCCTTCTGCGTTGCTACTCCAGGATAATATCTCAGCTTTAAATCTTGTGGATATCAAGCCCATTAATGGCTAGTTTACTTGGAACAATCGGAGGATTGGGAATAACTACATTGCGAAAAGACTTGACCGCTTTCTGGTTTCTTGCTACTGGGTTGGTGGGTTGTGGTGTCCTAGCTCAGAAATTTTGGATTGGAGGGGTTCGAATCATTGGCCTATCAAGCTAGCTATTTCTTCAACTCAGGTTCCTCTATCTCCTACTTTCAAGTTCCAGCTTATGTGGTTGCATGACTCCTCTCTCAACGACTATATTGCTGAGTGGTGGAGGTACGGTAGACCTGCGTATGGTACATCAATGTATACTTTTGCCAAGTTACTTCAATTTGTCAAGTATCAGCTTAAACGTTGGAATCGACAGTGCTTTGAAAACATTTTCCATGATAAGAACGTTGCCCAGGCTGAGTTGGATGGTATTACGAGGTTGATTAGAGAGGATGGAGTGAATGAGGACCTGTTGTGGGAAGAGACTAGGGCTTTGAAAGCACTGGAAGACTGTGAGCTACGAGAGGAGGTTTTTTGGAAACAAAAGGCTCGAATTGAGTGGCTTCAAGAAGGGGACAAAAATACTGCTTTTTTCTTCAACTCGGTGAAACCCAGGAGACACGACAATTCTATTTCTGCTCTGGTAAATGATAGGGGTGAAACTATTTCTTCTTTTCATGAAATTACACAGGAAGCTAAGCAATATTTTGCTTCATTATTCAGAGAGGATTCGCACGGGGGTTCTAATGAGGAAGCTCAAGTCCTTTCTTGTATCCTTTCTTTGGTTTCTAGGGAGATGAATGATCAGCTTATGAGTAATATCTCGCTTGAGGAGCTAGAGGGGATTGTGTTTCAAATGAAGAAGGGGAAAGCTCCTGGCCCTGATGGTTTCCCGATTGAGTTCTTTCAAGAATTTTGGGAGATTATCAAGTTGGACTTGTTGGCAGTTGTTCAGGAGTCTCATAAGAATAAATAGATGTTACGGGCCCTGAATTCTACCTTCCTAGCTCTCATCCCAAAATACGAAGGGGCGGATAGGTTAAGTCAATTTCAGCCTATCTCTCTTTGAAATGTGATTTATAAAATTATCTCTAAGTTGCTTGCTGATAGGTTGAAAAAATGGCTTAAAGGGCTGATTTTGGAGGAACAAAGTGGTTTTGTGGTAGGACGTCAGATTCTGGATGGGATTGTCATTGCAACTGAAACCATTCACTCTATGGCCAGCTCCAAAGATAAGGCAATGTTCATCAAGCTTAATATGGCTAAGGCTTATGACCGCGTACGATGGTCCTTCCTTCGGAAGGTTCTTGGTGCTTTTGGTTTTGGGGATGAGTGGCTTTGTTGGGTTATGAGTTGTGTTACTTCAGTATCCTTCTCTGTGTTAATAAATGGTGAGCACTCTAAGCTTTTTGGAGCCTCTCGGGGTTTGTGGCAGGGTGACCCCCTCTCTCCTTACTTGTTTCTTCTTCTTGTTGAGGGTCTGGGATGCTTGTTAAGAAGGAAGGTGGAGTTAGGTTTCATTCAAGGGTGGGGGTGGTGAGGTGGTTTACCTCCACAGTCTCACCTGCAGTTTGTGGACGACACTACTTTGATGGGGATGGCTACTATTAGGGAAGCTTCAAATATACGCAAAGTGTTGGATGTTTATCTTTTAGCCTCAGGCCAAATGCTTAATGAGGATAAGTCTTCCATCTTTTGCTTCAATACTCCAAGTTCCATTCAGAGGAGAATTGCTCATATCTTGAGATTTTAGATTGGGGTTCTCCCTTTGACCTATCTTGGTATTCCCATCTTTGCTGGAAGACTTCCTAGGGAGTCTTGGAAGAATATTCTGGATAAATTCCATGTGAAAGTTAATCATTGGATCCATCGGTGGTTGTCCTTTGCGGGTCGTGTTCAACTACTCAAGTCTGTGGTACAGGCTCTCCCCATTTATAGATGTATGATTCAGGTAGCCCCTTTGGGCTTTGTTAGGGAATTAGATTCCTTAGCTAGACAATTTTTATGGGCAGGTAGTTTATTGTCCTCTTAATGGAGCCTTGTCAGGTGGGACATTGTTTGTAGCTTGAAGCAGCTTTGCAGCCTTGGGCTAAGGCAGTCGTCATTGTCAGGGTTGGCGTTGGCGGCTAAATTGTATTGGAGGTGGTGTGTGAAGCAGGATGGAATCTGGGCCAAGGTATTAACACAAAAATACTTCTCGGAGGTCCCTCAAATTGATATTCCTCATTATCCCCTGGTGGGGAAAGGATCGGTGATTTGGAGTACACTCAAGAAAGGAGCTACCTTGATTAAGGATGGCTTATTCTGGATTTGTAAAAGAGGGACAAAAGCTCATTTTTGGTCTGATTCTTGGGATGGCTTTCCTTCCATTGTTTCTTAGTTCCCTAATTTGGTAACTCTGAGCCAGAGGTTCTGTGAGGTAGGTTGGTCAAGGGTGAGTGACTTCAAATCTTTTTCTTCTAATGGGCAGCTGGTGGTGGCGAGATGGAAGAAACCCAATGAGTGGCCTATTGTTGGTATGGAGGAGGAGTGCGTTGAGCTTCATAGTATCCTTTCTCATAGACGCTGTAGCTCCCTCCAAGAAAGGGATGTTCTTTCTTGGTCTCCTAATCCTAAGGGTGTCTATACTGTTGCGTCTGGATATCAGGTGTTGTTATCTCACCAGCTAGATGGGGTGGAGGTGCACTAGTGGAAGAAAGTGTGGAATAAGCTATCTTGGCCAAAGTGTAACTATTTTATTTGGACTTTGGCTTGGAATAGGAGCTTGACATGGGATAAGATTCGGAAGCGGGGTTTTCAGGGTCCTATGTGTGTACTATGTGGATGTGGAGAGGAGGACTCCTCTCACTTGTTTTTCCATTGTCCCATGACTCTGCAACTTTGGCATTGTTGGTGGGATGTGTGGAAAAGACCTTGTGTTCATGCGTCCTCCCTGGAGGATTATTGGAATAGGCTGGGTAGACCTCCTTCTATGGCTTCTTGCAAGATGTGTGGTATGTTGGGCCTTCTTTCATACTCTGGCAAATTTGGTTGGAATGAAATCGAAGAATATTTCAAGGAGAGAAGTTGTTGATTCAACAAGTTTGGCACAAAATTAGGGGTATGATTCGGGAGACGGTGGAAGCTAAGTGTGATGTGGTGTTCCCTTTGGAGAAAGGAGATCCAGAGTTAGTGGATAGATTGGGTATTCAGGGGTTGTCTCCAGCTTCTGCTTGTGTCAGGAGAGGAAGGCAGGTGAATAAGAAAGTTCAAAGGGCAGGGAGGTGGCTACCCCCTCCGATTGGCATTCTAAAGCTCAATACTGATAGTTCTTCAATGGGCAATCTTGGCCCTGCTGGGATTGGTGGGGTGGGCAGGGATTTTTCAGGATCGGTGGTTTTTTTTCTTTTCTGTTCATGATGGAGTGCAGACTAACAACCTTATGGAAGGTTTGGCGATCCTCTACGCTTTGGAGAGGGCTTATGCTTTGGGATGGCGCAAGGCTATCTGTGAGTTTGACTCACAGGTTTTGATTAACTTGCTGAATAAACAGAAGGTTTCTGATGTTAGTTGGCAGGTGACTATGACAGTGCAACAGATTTTGCAGATAAGTTCTTTGATGGAGATGATGTCTTTTGTCCATATCCCAAGAGAGTGGAATAGGGCAGCTGATTGTTTGGCTAAGTGGGCCTCTGAGCATTTAGATGGTTGGAAGATTGATGAGTGGGAGCAGGTTCCCCATGAGCTCCGACATGTCTTGGAGAGAGTTCTTGCTGAAGATGGAATGGTATTGGCGGAGGATAATGTTGTTTCAAGCTTGGTTTGACGGTTTCCTATGGATTCCTGGGGCCCTGGCCCTTTGATGTTTTGTAATGCTCTTTTCTGATTTTCAATAAAGTTTTTAGCCCTTTTATTAAAATATATATATATATATATATATATATATATATATATATATATATATTCATATTGGTCTTTAATGTGGTGTTGTTTTCTTTATAAAAAATAAGTGTGAAAATTGCTTTTAGGGTTTCCCCTATAGTTCGTTCTATTTTTTTATTGTTTTTATAAGTCCATACTTGAATTTATATCAATTGAGAACCCAAAAAAAAAACGTATTTTGCCCTGGCTACGCCCAGTATACAGCTGGGCAGCTGCAGATACACCCAGGTTCATCCCAAGGCAAACCCGGGCGTATCCAGTCGCCCAGCTGTATCCAAGGCATATCAGTTCCGGATCAGTACCCAGGGCATAGCATATCCATACCTGCACCCCTGGGTAGCAGTATCTGCTAACGTAGCTTTATAATGCATTTTGGATGGTAAAGGAAACAAAAGGAGTTAGGAGTAAGGGAGTCCAAAGATAAATTGATAATCATATTCTTGTCAGTTAAGAGAGATGATCTAGAATGCACCACCACAATACTTGTCAATTAAGAGTTGTGAAGGGAGACACAAATAAAGCAGCCACACTACATGGTGAAGGGAATGACGTAGGAGTATTTGTGGGAATAAAATTGGGTCTGTTTTTTACCCCAGAGAAACCATTGTAGTAAAATTCCCTAAAACATGGGAACCAATGGCTAATAATGCAAGTTTCAAAAATGTGCCAAGGGAGAAAAATCCAGCCTCCTTACCAATAAAGTAATTGATGATTGAGCCATGAAGACTACCACCCGATTGAAAAACCAAACGTTGTCAATTATTGCCATTGATTGTGGATGAAAGAGTAAAGTTGCCACGACCTAGAGCCTGACAAGTCAAGTCTCCCCCATATGGAAGCAACACCAGATTTGCTCTGAAACTCAAGATAGCTTAGTACACAAAGGTATTCACTTGATTTATACTTTATACAACTAGATCTAGAAATTTCAAGTGTCCTCCATGTAGGAGCAGTCCCAAAGTTTCTACAAAAGTCAAGGCAGAGATTCATAAGAAGCTGGATATCAGAATAACAGTCAAGCTGGGAACATTGCAGTGGGTCTCAACAATGTTGTTTGTCCACAAAGAAGGATCACACTCTTGTTCGAATATATATATATACATCAAGAAGATACATTAGTTGCAAAGAAGAATCCATTCGGAAACCAAGATTCAGAAGATTTAACAAGACATGAAATCTAATCCGTTCTTAACATATTTTTGGGAATCAAAATAAAAAGCATGAAAAAAGGTTGAAGACCACATTTGTGATAAGTTTTATGTATGCATCCAAAAGGGTGATTTGGGATGTATTATGAACCAACAACCTAGGAGTCATTATGCAAATATTTTAAAATTCATAGTTCTAAATCTCACAGGAAACTCACAGAACTCAGGAGTACTCATGAATCAAAAGGCTCGGTGGGTAACTCAAGATGGAGAGTTCTCTCTAAATTCATTTCTTATGCTTTTAACCAGCATTTTGCGTGTTGCTTAAGTTAATTTTATGAATTTACATATATTTTTAATTTGCCGAGTCCCAACTCCAGGTCAAAATTTTGGGATGCTGCGTTTTTGACAATTCCAAGTTTTAAATCTATGGCAAGATTGGACAAATACATGCTTAAACCTGATCAATAATGCATGGAAATCTATGTGGGAGCTTATCTGTCATTGAATCTAAAGAAGTTTGTCCTCCTCATGGATAGGAGAGTAGCCACTTGGCAATGTACTAAGTAAACAAGGGTTGACCCTAAATCCTAATGAGGTTGCAGCCATAATGAAGCTTGGACCATTGAGCAACATAGGTGAAACCCGAGCCTTATAGGGGAACAAACGAAAGTGGAACAAGATGATCAGGATTTAGATGATTTTGTTGGGTCACATTTGCATAAATGCAGGAGCCCAAAATTAAGGTTAATACATTAACAATAAATAGGAGAAACCATGAATTTGGAATCTCTCTCTGGACAGATGTAACAATGGATTGTTAGAATATGTGTAATATATACATATACATTTATCAGGGTGTACGGCCAAAACTCTACCTGGCCACATGTATATCTTTTATAGGTTAATACATTGACCGCGGATGGGAGAAACCTTTTTATTTGGAATCTCCCTCTAGACTGAGACATAACAATGGATTGTTAGTATAAATAAAATATAAAAATCTGGAAATGTTTGTCTGCAGGTTTATACCTAAATTCTACCTAGCCACATGTATATCTTTTAGAAGTGTAATAACATATACAATGAATTGCCGCAAAAATAACATAATACATTTAAATCTGCATGTAATATGCTTACCTGCCTACAATCATACCATATGCCCATGTACGAGCCAAAATGAATGTAGCCTGAAACACACCAAACGAGACTTAAAAGAAGAGAAAGATTACTACAGTAAATGGGATACAGGGTAAACCTTAGGTAGGCTCCCTAAATTTATCAAAGAATGGTGTGCAGGTGAGAAAATAAATAAACATCACATGTGAGGTTGTTGGCATAATAACACGGAAATTCGTACCCTGATCCCTGGTGTTCATCGCATGTCTAGATGCATCCCTATCTCAGAGATGCGTACGGCCCATGAGGGTGTCCCCAAATATCAGGAGAATTCAATTGGTGTCTCCATATGTATTCCAGATATGTCCCTTGAGAATCAGGAAGTTTCCTATAGAAGTTTCATAAAATAAAGTAATTACTTGACTTTTTTTTCTCTTTTGTTAATAATTGGTTAACAAGAGTAATGGACAAAGAAAAATACTAAGGAAATTTATTTTGCTGATTTTTTAATGACAATTTACATGTTTTGTAGCAGATAATTTTCTTATCAAAGCCAAAAGTGCTCCTAGTAAGAAGAGAAAACAATTAGAAGGTTTATAAAGAGACCTCACATGTGAGGTTGTTGGCATAATAACCCGCAAATTGGTACACTGATCCCTGGTGCTCGTCTCACATCTCAATGCATCCCTATCTCAGAGATGTGTATGGCCCATGGAGATGTCCCCAAATTTCAGAAGAATTCAACTGGTGTCTCCATTCGTATTCCAGATACATTCCTCAAGAATCGGGAAACTTCCTAAAGAAGTTTTGTAAAATAAAATAAATTACACGACTTTTTTTTTTCTTTTGTGCTAATAATTGGTTGACAAGAGTGATGGAGAAATAAAATTAGTAAGGCAGGTTATTTTTCTGTTTTTTTTAATGACAATTTACACGTTTTGTAGCGGAGAATTTTCTTATAAAGCAAAAAGTGCTCCTAGTAAGAAGAGAAAACAATTAGAAGGTTTTACCATGTGTGTACGTGTGCAGAAACTTTATCAATTGATTTAAATGGGAGAGAGGGGTAATTGAAGTTAATATCATCTGCTAATAAACTATAGCATTGCCTGATTTACTTCTGCAGTTTTCTTATAAAAGAATACATGAATGAGGAAGTTTCTATAGTCGTTAGCTTCTGTAAAACGAGCTTCAAAATTATTCAACCATTGCTGACAATATAGGTAAAGTAGGATTGTAACATACAATGAACTGTAGAAGCTATAATTATTTTGGACATTCAGGCATATAATCTCTAACACTACGGAACCAAGCTAATTCTCCAGGAACCTTATGGAGGCTAGGGTCTTCTGAGTTGATCTTGTTTGAGAGTTGTTGAATCAGCTTATTTTCTGACGTCTATTGGCCTTTCATGTAGTGCACTTCAATATGTATTGTTATAAACTTTAACTTATTCCTTTCATAATTATTATAATTTTTTAAATTTTCATTTATATATCTTATAGTATTATTATTGTTCGTGTGTGTGTGAGAGAGAGAGAAAGAGAGAGAGTGAGAGGTAAATGTAGTTTTTCAGGTCACCGCCAAGTGAAGCGCCAATTTGATGTATTAGACCTCCTTGTATGCTTGTGGACTTCTACAAGGGATATATTTTTCTGTTTACCTTGTAAATCATTCATACTGGGCATACATGCCCTATCCCATACAGATCTGAACCCATGCGGCCTTTATGGAGTGCACAAGCCATCCTCATTAGACCCACTCAGGCTGTACTAATTTTGTAGGCCACTACCACATTAACATGTGGGGTGTTGTGCCAACAATATTTAAACCTGGGCTGTCATGGTGACAAGCACCCCTTCTTACTATTAGATCACAAGTTGGCATGCATATATGTGTGTGTGTGTGTGTGTATAGTAGTTTGCAGTTTCCCCATATCCTATTCTTGAAGAAATGCCATACCCGTCTCTACCTGTCCCCCTCCCAGTTTCCTTATTACTATAGTTTTTGGTGCATAACCACCCATCCTTACCATATAATTTATTAAAAAATGATAAGGGTTGAGTATCATGTTTGTATAGTTTAAGTAAGCATGTTAATCTTTTGGTACATACATCAATATAGTATTTTTAACCATTTCATTATTTTATGCCTATGAATGAGTAAAGTAACACTAAATTTTAGGTCCAGAGAGTTTTCAATATCAGGTGAAAAACTGTAATTCAGGGTGAGGGACCCCCTAATTTCATTGACTTATGATACAGCTTGTGAAAACGTGCATGCGATAGTTACATATAAGACTTAAGTATTCCAGTTGAAGCATTCACCAAGAATGATATAAGATGGATTTGTGTAAAATAAGAAAAGCAGAGTGCTCAAAATCACTTCAAACTTTCATAAAATTGGGCTTGATAGAAAGAAAACACATGGCATGCATTACCAATGGACTTGGGCCCCAGGAACCAAAATACTTACCAAAAAAACTAGTCAGGTGGAAACACTAGTATAGAGACAAGGACCACTTCCCCATCCCTGTACTCACATCTTCTCGTGACTATATTTAAATATAATATATCTATACCCTTACTCATTTACTTGCAAACCCTGATTTGAATGGCATCCCCATCTTCATACCACTAGCCATCCTCCTACGTCTCCGGGTGACTCAAATACTTTTGGAACCTACTTTTTACATTTGAACATAATCAACATATGACATAACAACAAAAAAGCTAAACTTCAAGTCTTCTGCAATAACACGAGTTTAATATGCTGCCAGTGCCAAGGGCTTGTTTAAAATAACAATGACTCTTAGTTTACTTTAGACTCTAGAGTGACGGCAGCTTAAGGCCAATTATAAAGCATCCATAAAGCCAATCCTAAAAATGCTAGGCATGGAGACTTCATGAGTGATACCAGAAGGAAAGTCTTAATATTCTGTTTTGAAGGACCGCAAACTGCAACAAGCAATGTTCCAAAGCTAAAAGGCCTAAACCTCAGTTTTAATATAGCAATAAGGCTGGAATCATAGTGCTTTGATAGAAGGAGATTTGGAGCAAATAATAGATCTCATTCATAACAAGAGGAAAGAGAAGAATCTTGATCTTGAAATAAGGTATCTTTTTTAAACCTTATTAAAAGACTCAAAATCACCCTAACCTTCCTTAAAATAAAGCTTGATTAACCAACGCATTCCATGCCTTATAAATAGATTCAGGTGAGTGTATTTGGATAAGCCCTTTAAAAACCCAGTTCTAAGTATCATAGCAATGTCCAAAAAGGCTTAGGATATGAGTTATTGGCAATCATAAGACCAAAAATAAAAAATAAAATGATTAGCAGGTCAATCCAGGAAACAGAGGCTATATTTCCATAAACACAAAATGTAGATTCCATATATGAATACTCAATCACTTCAGTGTTTCTTAAAACTAGGCCTGATAAAGCAATTCATGACATGCCTTCCCAATGGATTCAGGCAGCATCGCGGTGAATGCATTTGGATAAGCCTCCAACTAAGCCTAGGATATAGAAGTTATTGACAATCATAGAACAGGAAATATAGATTATTAGTACATTTTCAAAATGAGGCTAAATTTTATCGAACTGAGCTTTTTGGCATTTGCTAACCTTGCAGGATTTGGGCCATTTCTGTATTGCCAATGCCAGTCCATCTCCCATCATCAGTTTTGGCCAATCTTGTATTCTCAATGATCACTGTAGGAGGCCACACTATATCATCCTCTGATGTTACAATCTTCCTCTTGGCTGTTTTGTCATTGCCATTCACTTTAACAGGAGTTACACCAGAAGTGTTGATCTCACCCATTACTGAAAAAAATAATAAAATCAGATTTAGACACATACCCACTTGTATGTATATATATAATTAGATTTAGACACATACCCACTTTTGTGTGTGTGTGTGTGTGTATATTAAAAATTAGATTCAGACACATAACGACTTGTGTATATATAAACAAAATTAGATATACACATCTATTAATTCATGCTACCCTTCAGAAACTATATACATATATCCACAAGTAGCAGCAGTAAAAGAGAGTGGATATATACACGCTATAAACGGAAGTGTAACAGATATACAGATCTATACCCGCAGTCCGGGCAATAATAAAAGAAAAGCTTTGGTAAAAATATAAATAAGCATGCGTTTTTAAGACAAACTTGGGCGCATTGATTTGGCAGTTTACAGATGAAGTGTGGAGATCTTGTATTAGTAATTTATTGGCATTTTATTTGACAGAATAGTTGAATTAAATGTTATTGAAATGATTGATTGTCTGAGGAAGTGGCGGCGGTTCAGTTTTTTCTTGATCTTCACTCCACATAGGGGGCTTTCATATGGTCCGATTTAGATTGGAAGGAAAGGAGCAGAGTGTTCTATCCAGTTAAAAATCCACTTATTTCCAATTCCAAATATTTGGTGATCTTCATTTTCTTGGGCGTTATGGTTTTAATATCTTTCGCATGCAACTGCCAATGATTAGTAACTTGCCTTGGAATTTGAAATATTAGCCCAACTTTCATCAATTCACTTACATTCATGGAAACTGTAAAAAGTAGCAACAAACACTATCACCAAATCTCCTTTAATCATAATTATTGTAAGTGATTCTAAAATTGTTCACTTGTTCAAACTAATCAAAGGCATGAAATGTGAGGTCTTTGCTTGATAGTATATTTGTTTTGAAAAATATATGCACAAATATTGAAAAGGAATGAATGGTGATATAAAATAAGAATTATAATTATAATGTAATTATTTATAATTTTGTATGCAATAATATGTGAAGGTAAAATGTATTCAAAAGATAAAGACAATTATGTGCATTTTATGACTCTCTCATATATGGGAGGGTGTCGTGTCATTCTATGATTAAGCGTAGAAAATTGGGACTATGTCAAAGTATGGAAAGTATAAGATGCAAAGTGAGATATTCAAAGTCAATGTTGTAAAATAGTTATTTAGAAGTACGTGAGGAGGTGTGCCAATTACTTGCAAGGTTATTTAAAATATAGACACATGTTTGTTTCATGCAATGATTATTATAGGCTAAAACACCTTTCACATTAATCTATATTTTGAGAAAGCAGAAAACATTACAAGCTCATAGAACATGTGAAGAGATTTGTTAAGCATGTTAAGTCTCCAATAATCTTCATTTCTTAAAATAGTGGTCTAATAAATCTATAAATAACAAAAAAATGGGCACCACCACACCCTGGACTGCAATCTACATGAAATTGAAATTGAAATTATAAGACTAAAGCAACTAAAGTTAAAGCTAAACTACAGTTTCAAATAATCATATATGTTTTAAAACAAAAATCTATAAATAAAAATAACTTTCACTTTCCAAGTCGCTAAGGAATAATCATTTTCTTCATCATCTATCGGGTTGTCATATGCTTCCCTTTGTTACCATGCATGCATAGTTGTCAATCTCCGTCAATTCTGGAGATGTCTATGATTGGCATCCTAAAAGTCATCAAGCCTTTGCTATGAGCAATGCATGGCAATGTGCGAGACCTCCAAGGCAAGCCCTAATTGTTTTAGCCTTTTTCACCTTTTCCACTACATGGATAACAAAATCAATAACTTGAGTGCCTCCCCTATTACCCTGGGTCACCTTTTTTTTAAATGAAGCCAAGAAATTGTTAAGAATACCTGTAAATTCAAAAAGGCTTATTAAATTATCATCTGACATGAATAATATTGGCATATGAGCCTCTTTGACAATCTCCATGATATCTTCTCTAAATCCGTTGAGTGTTGTCATTGAAGCATTCACATTCACTGAGGTTTCTGTCATAGAAGTCTAGGTACTAATTATGAAACTTTGGCAAAGATTGATATCAGACATTGTCATCAGTGTAAGATTAAACAACATACCTCTCATGACTACATGAACAATTATATCGACCTTCCTCTCAAACATGACAAAATTTGCCAAATAGGTCTGGATATTTCCTAACAGAAATCCATTCTTCATCTTAGCTTCCTAGATCTCAGTTAGACAAGTGAAAATCGAATCTAATGAATTCTCAACCTTATTCATTGTAGTCTCTAGGACCTTAATTGTTGTTGTAGCGTCCAATGTTCCTACTTTATTTGTCAATTTTGTTTAAAGCTTACACCTTTTGCTATGATCTTGATAAGTGTCAATCACTATTTTATTTCAGTCATGGATGCATGTGGTTCACAGGAATATATCAACCAGTTGAAAAGTACATGGGTGCATTAAATCATTAAATTTTCCATAATATGTTTGGAGTTTGAGCATTTTCCTACAGACAAATAATAAAACACAAGTGACCTTTGTATCATAAATTTATCAAGGAAATGTTTAATGTCATCAATAGTGAACACCTGACATTGATTGAATGGCCATGGGTCACAGAGTCATGGACTTTCCTTTTATTAATGTAGTGATCCCATGTGACCATGTGGATGTGTTGAACTTAAAAATCTAGTTTACAAGTGCTCAAGTTTGTTCCTTTGCTTAAACACAAGAAAAAAATAAATTGTGATTATTTATATCGTTTAATGCTAATATGATATGTGAGAATAAGAATGTCTAATGATTAGTAACTCTCTGAACATTATTTGTCAATATTGAATTTTATATGTGTTTTGTTAACAATACTAATCTCCAAATCACAACTTAATGATATCATGTGGCTTTTGAATATCCATGAATTACTAGTAAATAGCAACCTATATTTATTTTATCTTAAAATGGATGTTATATTTTGGATTTTTTATTTTTGTGTTGCCTTAATTTCAAGTGGAGGATATCATTTTTATCCTTTTCACCTGTCAACATTATTAATGAATGTGATTAATTGTGATGATAGATTTATGCTAGCATCGATTAAACATTTCACCTTCAAGTATAAATTTGTTATCAATATATTACATGTCTTAATGTTTGAAGCTATTTTTTAGGTCTTGGTAATCAAATTTGGTCACATCAAACTATATACAATTAACAACATCCCTTATATTTCAATTTTGGATTACAAACTCAAGATTGAATCTCTAATTATCATGCAATGTCCTTGCTTTTAGCTCGTATGAAATGTCATTGAACTTTCTACTATATTAATCATTCACTTATTATAGCTTTTGTTGATGTCATTCGATTGTCCAATTGCACTATTCTATAACTCAAATGCAAATTAGTTAATAGACACAATTTCCTTTGCTATACATTTGAAAATTTTCATCTGTTAGAGCTATTTATGTCCCTTCTATTTAATCAGTACCTTCTAGTAATCCTTCTAGCCTTGGGTAGTCATTAAAAAAATGTCTTGTGATTCACAATGAATGAGCCTCCTTGGCCTCAAGAATATGGAAAGTGGCAAAACAAACAATTGATGGCCACACTTGGATAGGAAAACATAGAGGGAAACCTCCCGATCACCAACATATCGATGAGATTTTAATAAGGTGACCTAAAAGTGGAAATCAGTTGGTAAAAGAGCATGAAACAACATGAACTTTTACTAGGGAAATTGGCATCATTTTCCTCTGTCCTTTCCCAAGCAAACAATGTACAAAGCATTGGACATGGCTCATGAACAAGTATATGGCTCCAAAGGAATTGATTTCCACTGATGATGTTGCCAATATTCTTGTTGCAACGAAAACAAAAGCGACATAAATGTGACTCATAAAGTACATGAATATATGAATTGATTTTTTAACACTATGAACATTATTACACATATTTTTGTTAGTCTTACTTCTCTACTTAATTTTGTTGTGCTTACATTTCATGATTTTCAACATGTCCTCTATTTATTTATTTTTGGATTAACATTTTTTACTTTCATTTTTTAAAATTTGAATGCACTTTATTTTAATTTTATCATTTATGACATCTATTATTAGTGTGGGATTAGCATATTGTGTGTAATTCTCAACTCAATAGTTGCCAAATCCATGAAGTCTCATTGTTTATGATTTAATATTTTCTAGCTAGTAAATTATGATGTACTGCACAATTAAATAATTTTCCACTTTAAAAATTACCCTTCTGCCACATGGATTGATATGTTCAAAATATGATTTCAGTGGAATGAATAATTTTTTATGCTGAAATAATTTGGTGGTTAGCAAATTATTGACTACATGAATGTGTAAAGTGTTTCCTAGAAATCAGAAACCACAATTTTTAGTAGATACATAACAGGTACTTTTTTTCTAGTGTTTTCACTTTTAAATTCTCTTTGAGCTGTCTTTTTTATTAAGGTGTGTTGACAATAATATTAATTGAAAGTGAGAAGAGTATTTTTCCTCCTCTAGAAGGAAGTTATAAGTTCATTAGATGCCCTACTTGTTAAAACCTCCTTCATATAGAGTTATTATTTTTGGTTATTCTATAAATATCTTAAAGACTTTAGCCCAGAGCTTTTGAATTTAGTAATGAATCAATAATGAGAAAAAAAAATTATCGAGTGTCTTCCAAAGCAAAATAAGAAGATATTCTCTCATCTAAATACTAATAATTAGTTTTTGGAAGAGATTGCATATCAGTCTTCTGACATATTTATTAAACAATTTAATGGGACCACTCCTCAAGAACATTATTTGGCTTCTTGGATAAAGGAGATATGGAAAATTTAAACTCAAATTATTACAAGTGTGGGTCTAACAGGATTTTTTTGAAGTTTACAAGCATTGAAACCTGGCTATTTTTTTTTTTTGTAAAATTGTCCATATTTTTATCAAAATATGCATGTTGGTTTATACCTTAGACATTGGACATCAATTTGTAATTCCAAGTCAAAAAATATTGATTGTGTCTAGGTGTGCATTATGTTGTATGCCTTACACCTAGAATTTTGGTCAAAGGAGTACTTTAAAGGAGTAGTTAATCTCTTTGGAGAGCATATAACTACATCAAAGGTTATTGCACAACTTATTTATATTTATTTTACATGAATGCATGTTATATAATATATATACCATCTACTTAATTGGTGTTCTTTAAGAGAGATAAATGTGAATGGAGACAAACCTTAAATTACACTAACGTTCTTTTATAATTCCATATATGTCATCAATATGGCCATATATTTTTAAATTGTTTTCTTGTTGACAACTCACCTAATCAAGACACTTGATAAGAGAAACAATAAAAAAATACCATCCAAAAGGTGGATAAATATGGATTTCAAGAGGTCACGTCTAAGCAAAATATAGGGAAGACATCGCCCTCCATTTACATCAAGATAGTGATGATAATTTGTTGTTTTTTAAATTCTTGAAAAGTTATTTGAGCACCAACATGTTACTAGAGTAAAAATGAGTTAACAATTCCATCATAATTTGGTACTAGTTATAAATGATGAGTTAATGAGATCCATGAAATATAGTAAGAGGAACCACCATCAAATAGTCCTTTAATTAATATACTAGTTGATCCATGCATCTAAAAAAATATGGATACAAAGATTGAAAGTTTTAATAGTGATGAAAGCTTGATGGGTCATAAATAATTAGAGTCAAAACAAGTGTTTTTTTGGGCATTCAAATTTTTGGTAGGTCTGCATTCATAACAATGACTTCTAGTAACAAAACACAAAATAATGGTTTATGCCTATCAATACATTAAGACGTTGTGAGAATGTTTAGAAGGAGAATCCAAGATGTATAGGAAATATTACATCACCCAAAAATAACTTGAATTTTCACATTTTTTTAATAAGTTGCCTTGAGTTGTATTTTAGTGTCACATGCATTGCATTAGTCACACTTGGGTTTCATCATATCACAAGTCAAAATTCTATTCTCTCTAAGTCTCACACCATGAGGCTTTACAATCTATACATTGTTCTCTACCATTGCTTCTATGTTCCTTGGTGACTCCTCATACCCATATGCTTACATAATCCATCTATCAAAAACACTAAATGTTCATGACTTAGTCTATTGACCCATGTAGATCATTGAATCTGACAAATTAATTATTGAGTTATATTCTAATGATTCTAGGGAAAAGTTCATGGGTTTTTTAGAATTTGTACACTAGATCACAAGATGACGATCTGGTAGATGTCAATTTTAACTTTAGTATCACAAGCGACAGTTGTGAGCATGTCAAATTATTTCTCAAGTTGACAGAGTCAATGGAGTTCTCAAAACTTACACTCAACTTCATGTAGTACATTAGTTTGTAAAAAGGAAAGGTGTCATACTCATTAATGATCATGGAGACCATGGTCATGGTTTTCTCTCATGGAGTAGTCAGGTAGTTATATGAGACCAAGAGTGTGGGAATATGACAAGTTTCATAATCATGACCTACTTGTAGATCAAGATAATGGTGGGATCACTTTTACAGACACGTTTAAAATTATAAGCATAGTTAAAGGTTATGATGGATCCATCATAAAATAAGAATTTTATAGAGACTATTTAGAGTATGTAACATAGGGACTTGGGATCATGCCACATGGCAAGATCTAGTGCAATGGTGAACATAATATAAATTTAGACATAGAGGTAGAAACTGACACAATGATCTTTAAGTGGTCACAACTTTTGCATGGCAGAACAAAATTTAACATTTTGTGTATCAATATAAATCTTTTGAAGAGGGATTTAAGATGTTTGGGAACACAAACTGAATAATTCATGCATGTGTTTCCTATTTTCCAAAAAATCTCTTGGATAATTACAAAAAATGCTAAATGTTAAAAATCAAGGGAAAATAGGGATCCATGCAAACCTTTATGGGGATATTATTGATTGGAAAAAAGGAGTAGAGGGCAAGAAGAGGAGTCAGTCAACATCAGTAATCCTTGGAAGGGTTGAATAAATAAACAAATTTTAGGAAGGAAGCATAGCTTTAAGCCTGCAAGCATAATAAGAGACTTGATCTCAATGTCTCAATTGTGAATGTATTATTGACTATGAATTAATAAAATAAAGTGTTGTCTTTGTTTGTGTTTGTGTTTGTTTGTTTGAGTGATCACTATTGAGGAGCATGACAACCACTAATTTGGCTCCCTGTACCTCCCACCTTCACCAATTAGACTTTATTATGTAGTCACATAATATTTTTGTAAGTGAAGAGAAGATATCACAATATGCCGCAGGGAAGATAATGAACATTTGATTACACATGTGTTTATTGATGACTTAGCCATGAATAATTTCACAATTGCACTCATAACATATACTATAAAAAATGAACAATGGGGTTAGCATCTTAGAATAAATATTTCAAAACATGTGATAAGCCTTATTTGAAATATTCATAAAGGCACATAAGAGACTATGCATTGTGATCAAAGTTATTTATGACTAGGTCCCAAATGCATAATGACAATATTATCAGATCTATTGGAAGAAAATTTTAATTTGTCTTCTAATTTGACTAACAAATATGAAGCAAATCATTATAGAGGGTAGTATCATTGTAAATATCCATATTTTAGTTAGTCCTAGGTATTGTTTCAATGTCGTGTGGGTGAATTTCCCTTGATAGTTGAAACATAATGGATTATAATCATTACAACAAATTATTTTATCATAAAGTGGTATTAATATGTGCATTAACCCTGATTAAGATAAATTTAATAGAATGAAAGTAAATGTTATAAATCAAATTAAAACAAGCATAATGGAAACAAAGTGTCAAAATTGATAAAGCACGATCGAATGAAATCAGACTAACTGTAAACAAAATAAAATATTTGATTGTTTGTTGTCTGTGACTTGATTGTGAAATTGAAAAATGGAAAGAACTGATAAACAAAGATTGATTATTTAACTACCAAGGGAACTATGACTAAAAATGAAGAGGGATATGGATGTACAAAAGGGATAAAATTGACTAACATTATTGTCTTTTATTGGTCAATTATGTCGTCTACTAGAAATAGGTAAATTAGGGCACGATCATTTGTGGTTACTTAAAACACCCTTGTGTGCATAAAATTAACCTTCAGAATCACACAAATGATTTATAAAAGACTTATCCAAAGTTGAAACCCTAGTAGGGTTTGTAATAGCTAAAAACCTCTAAATAAAAAAGTGGGAATGTAAGGGGGTGAGCTAACCCGGATCACCCCCACAATGACTAAATGTTTCCTACATATCCAATACTCTGAAGAGGTAATTCAAGACCACGTAGTTCTCCCACGTAGTTTTGTGCAATTGTGCTCCTTTTTTTTACATGAATGCATCTATAATTGGCTTGAATACTTGATGATGGTTTGTTTGACTTGGATAAAATATATTTTTGACTTAGCTAAGGACTTATTCAAATGATCAAAATCATATTTGGGAAGAATAGGGAAGATTTTCTCAATGTGTAATAATGTAAGTGTGCCTCAATATTGAAATGGCCAAGTGATAAAATAGGCAACTTAGATGCATATTTATAGCAATCTGAAAGGGGAAAAACTCATGTTACTTATCCTAAAAATATAAACCAACTATTAAGGTAGGGTATAAATTTGAAAATTGAATGTTATTAGGGTGAAGGATAGGATCGACCCATAGGGAACAAAACGGATTGCCATTATTATCCCTTACTGATTGATCTTGTCCTGAAGGAAAGCATGTGAATTTTGGGATCTGAGATGTATGTGTGCATGCTTAGAGGGGTTTTTAACATTTTAGAACATTTTTGTAGGTGTAAGATAAAAATTTAGAAAGGGATAGGTATGTATAGGTTCTTAGAATATAGTGATGTGGTGAAATACATCTAAATTAAGTGTTCAAATCAACTAAATTAAAATAGGGACAAAACTAATATTATCAAGTATTCATGACCAAGTTTGAGTGACTATATTCCCCCTATAGTTTGGAAGTGAAATTAATATATTGAAAATAAAGATATACCTAAATGTGTACAACACACTTTGCCTTTGGGAGAAAGCTACAATCATGCAAGGTGTTCCATGTGAATCATGTAGTGATGTAAAAAGTAGTTAATGATCATATGTGAAATTGAAAATCTAAATGTAAAATGAAATTAAAAATATTAAAAATAACAAGGAAGGAGTACACATGAATGTGTGAAGTGAATGGTGTTCTTGTAATTTTACTTGAATGTGATGCTTCCTATAAGCATTTAAGAATTGTTAATTTTCATGAAGTACTTGGAGAGGTTTATTCCTTAGCTCAACCAATGGTTAATTGAGGGTGATCAAAGCCAAATTTGAATTGAACTTGTATCAAAAATAAAATCCATTGAGGGATACAAAAAATCAAATTTGCTATACTGGTCTTTGTAACCCCAAGATGTGAAATAAGGTGAAATCTATAATGGATTTGCAAGAAATAATGCTAGAGAACTAAACCTCCAAGTTATGCATTATGCACTTTAACTGAATTAACCACTACATATGACTTGTAGATTCAATTGTCACTTTGTTCTTTAATTCTTAAATGAATGATCAAAAGAGAGTGGAAAACATCCATTCTCCTACCATGTCCGCAGATAGTGCAAGTAGTATTGAAAGCATGGCATGAATATTTATCATGCACCTTGAATTTTAAAAATATTATAGTTTTCTAAAATGACCCCCCCAAAAAAATTGAGTGTCACTTTGTTTAGAGTACATAATAGAATAATGAATAGGGTCCATTACACGCAAATTGGTTTTGCATAACATACCCACAATCTCATAACCAAATTTACGTACATGCAACCCTTAATTAAGATAATTACCCTTAGAATATTCTACAGAGAGGATTATTTCCCTAGAAAGTCTACATGCAGTTCAAGGCATATCGATATGTGGTCCATAACAATAAGCTATGAATTGTATGGAGGCAGACACCTTCCCAATAGGACCGCCTAGGTGTCCTTATCATATCTAATAGACTCACATCTATAGAAGCCTGAGTATAGTTTAGGGTAGTTAATTTACCCCTTCTTCATTCTTGGGATGCTTAAGTTAATAAGGACATTTGAGCATTAGGGATAGGTCAAAACAAACACAAATTTATTTATTGTTCCTAAGTTTAGGAGTTTCAACATTCTTTTATAAGTAATGATTCATAATATAGGAATAACATTATTCTATTTGACTCAACCAATGATGTGCATCTGACAACTTAACAAATGGAAATTATACCTTTAAAATCCCTAAAATTGTAATAATAATTTAATGAATTTTGGGTAAGTAAAGAGTCCATTGTAGTACTATCCCTATTTATATCATTATACCATGATCTATACATTTTTTGAGATCATCGTACTATGTGCTCCCACTTATCATTTTGCGTAAACAATTTACTATTAAGATCTAATTAAGTCATCATGATGTTTGTTAAGGATCGATGTTTTCACACAAGTGAGCATCATACCATTGACTGATATGGCTTAACTCAATCTCATAATAACCTTGGACCATCATGTATTTAAGTATTTAGAGTTTAAATCTCTAAAGTATTATCTACTTGTCATTTGATCGTTATCATAAGAACCAGTTATAGTGTAGGATTAAATTTAAACCAATAATAATAATAAACCACTTAATCTTAATCCATATTATTATAAATATTTTATTTTATTCATTAGTCTCCACAGTTCATCATTTTAAAAATCTATATTAATTCTTTATCATATTCAACTCATAACACTAAACAAGTTTATTCCATTTTAAGCCAAATCATGCTTATACAAAACTAGTTTCTAATGCACTGATTACAACTATGGTTACTTATTGTAACTTTTTAATTAATTTTATTGAAGGATCACAATTATTATGACTGTTTTAATAATCAAACAACTAATCCCTTGAAGTAATAATAACTTCTAACTTTGAATATTAGCATAAATGGAAGACGATCCTTCTTAAATGTAACTTGCGGTCATATTGACAACATGGTGTCAATTTATCACCATTATTAATTCATGAACATCCAACTAAAATAATTATGATAATTTTTTTACTAATAAACAAAACTCTCTTTAATTAATAATGAATTCATTCCCTTAAGTGGATCTAATGAAATATTCAATCAAGCATAATTTTTGATGCATCCCTAACTACATCTCAAGAGAAAGATTTTAGTAATAAAATTTAAGAGAATTTTGACTCAGAAAAGTATGCTTTATTTATGCAACCTAAACCATTCCATTTTTGGAATTAATGACTAAAAAATAATTCAATTCCAAATATATAAATTCAATGAAACATACTTCATCAATTAAAATGAAACTATTACTATATATTCATTTTACCCCTAATAGAGGTTGGACAATTTTAGTGAAGTAATGAAAATTATTTCACCTTGTTTTGTATCAATATCTATTTGTACATTATTATACTTAGTTGTATCATGCCAAGGAAAGATCAAAAGAACATATCATTTTAGAGAGAACATAGTCTCAACACAAACTTTTACTTTGTTAACAACAATCTTTAGCATGTCACAAAATGAATTTATGTACAATTTTATAAAAATGAACTGTGTAGTGCTTCTTTAAGGCATAAAATGAGCCTATTATTATGACCACAACCATGCTTGTACAATATATATAAATAGGCTGAAATGACATTTCCAATACTTGATAATGATCTTAACTTAATGCATTTTTATGTGAAAGTACAACAATTTGTAATTTATACAAGATCTATAGTTCCAAGCAACTATGATCACAAGCTTGATCACCAACAATAATTAAAAATCTACAGCCATAATAAAACAACTTATAAACTATAAAATCAACAAATCATGAGTTTACTAATTTACCAAATGAACTATTAATACTAAATCTCAAATTGTAACTCGTTAACCTTACTATTAAGAGCATACCAAGTATACAACATACCTTCTAGCTTGGTAGTTTAAGTTAACCAGTCAATACTATAATGGAAGAGAAGTAATTAAATAATCAGCTGAGTTCATATAAATGGCAGTATAATATAACCATGTTCAATCTACTTTCATACATTAAAAAAATGATGTTTTTGCATTTATAAAACATGCTATAGTAGCATAATACAATGAATCATCTACCAAATCAAGATCAAAAAGTAATTGGCTAGATAATTTTCAAGATACCCTCTCCTCATGAACTATCCCACCCCAACCCATCCTATGATACCCCCAATAGGTGGCCCTTGCCACCACCAACCATCAACTAGGAGGTGGGGCCTAGCTTTCAGGTTTTACGAAATGAGTATGTGAGCAATAGGGAATAGAAAAGCTATTATTAAAAAAAAATTGCAGCAGTTACTCAATAAATAATAAATTTACCATTGAAGGATCAAACTTAAAAATTGACTCAAAACATAATCACTAATAGTCATGCAAATTTGGGCAAACTGTGTCTTTCTTTGAAGGTTTTATTGGCATCAATTACATTCTTAATCGAACCTAATAAACCTTCACCATTTATTCAAGGTATGCCAATGATCAAAATAACATAATATAACACCCATAGTGATACAAATCATTACCTACAACCATGAGTAAAAATGCAATATTTACATTCAAAACCAAATAAATAAATCACCAAGGAGTTAAACATCTCAACCCTTCGCCCTCTAACTAGGTACAACCATTTAATCACCCACAACAAATGTGCAAAGTGATGAAATAACTATAACTAACTTTCATATGATGAAATTGAACTATAAAAAAAAATTATAGGCAAATGATAATACCAAGGATCTAAATGTCTTAGTTAAAGTTTCAATATCATAAATACATTAATGTGAAACTCATGTTACTAGATTAAATATACATACAAAAAATAATACCAATAAAGCAAAGCCAAAATCACCCATAATGGCACAATACATGTTGGGTACAAATCTCGAAATCTTGTTATTCAACCTAGCCATTATAATAGTGAAAATAATTAAAAATCTCAAAATGTAATGAATCAAATAACAAAAATAAAACCCACAAAATTAAATGCACGATGTCTATAAAAAGGTTGTAATAAACCCCCCAATTTGGAAGCCCAAAACATCATAACAGATAACAAAATAAAAACCCAACACATTATATATACAACTTATACAAAATGATTGTAATAATAATAAACCCCCACTTTAGAGCTCAAATCAACTTGCATATGCTTAATGATAAAATGACCAAGCGAAAATAGAGGCAATAAAATTATTAAATCTGTTCATATTTCAGGTAAAATAATTACATAAATATGAACTCAAAAATAGAAATTTCAATGTTAGGGTTTAAGCCCAATTTTTTTAAAAAGCTAAGTAACACAAAATCAAAATAACCCATATGCTAATAGCAGAATTGATATCAATTTAAATCCATTTTGGGGTGTTTTGAAGTTTATCAAGAAGTTTTATGACTTCCTCGTGAACCTACAAATAATTATTTTACTTTCAAACACAAAGCAAAGATTTACTTTCCTTTTCTATTCAAAACAATACTTACTTGGAAATTGATTTGCTTTCCAGGAAAGGGATGAAGTTTCTTGCTTACTTCACAAGATATTGCTTGCATTACACCATGCCCAACCTCCTTTTTTATCCAAGCCACAAGCTACTATCTTTTCCCTCCTCTCTCCAGGCAGGATTTTCGAGCCCATCTACCCACAGTTGCTGCTATTCTTCTTCCCCTTAGGGTTTTTTCTCTCCCCCCATATTTTCTCCTATGCTTTTCTCCTCTAACTACCCCAACAAAACCAAAAAAATGATATGGACAAAGAGCCAAATATACCAAAATGAAGTCATGAAATATTTTGCTCCATCAACCAAGATATTTGGTCATAATAACACTTGTTTAGGAGTCAAATGTCCACACGCCCTACTTAGGCTATTATGATAAAATCATATTTTAATACATCATTTAATTAGGGTCCCTTCACTTAGGATATCAAATAATAGTAAGAGGTTTGAAATCATATCACCAAGGGGAGTTAAGGACTAATTAAAAAATAGAAATAACCTCGCAACCAACAAAACACCAAATGGATAGATAAAATAATAATAAAAAGAAACAAGTAGGCAAGTCCACATGCAATCAAGAATGAATAAGATGATCAAAACCAAAAATATTAAAATAATAAAAGATAATAACAAGTGACAAAATAATCACAACTAATGGACTACTGTTGTTTAATGGCACATGCATAATATCCCTTTTAACTATGTTAATGTCACTTGAATGCTCACAACCTTGACCCGTCATTGCCTTGACTGCCAATATCCATCGCTATCTTAGCTCATGTACTTGTACTTACAACCACAAATGACATCAACAACACCTAAATGACATGAAAGTAGTATAATAATATGACTGAATTGAATAGTACAAAGAACTAAGTCAGAATTAATGTTGTAATCAAGATAACCAAATCACCTTATTGCAACATAAACTACAGTTGTAGTACTTAGTCAAATATACATTAGAACTAAATAACCATGATCTAAATTAGATTATAACATAACTAATGTAGTGCCATGAAAATAATAGTTCTAAAAATATAGCTAAGCAATACAAAAGTATGTTGAAAACATATAGCAGTTTATGAAACAATGTATGTAAGTTGGATCGTAACATATGCATGAATATGTATCAAGTCCCATTGTAAGTTGGATCATAAATTTGTAAGTTCTATTTGAAGCTTATACATTGAATATGTATCATACCCCCAAATTTGTATGAATCTATATCTTTTTCCTCTAATGTGAGTGCATATGCATGGCATATGCTCCCATAATATGTACCAATGACTAAATTTTGAACAATTATGAATATTTTGAAATTTTATTCTATACTTAAAATTGATTTTTTCTCTTAAAGAGGCTTATCTCATGTTTTAAAATCCCAATTTTCCCCCCTTTTTATGTGAGGGAATTGTGTCCTAAATGTCACTCATCTTAGAAGAAAAGTTAATTGTATCATGTGTATTAATATGTAATAATTTAACATATGTGAAAAGTATGTCAACATAGTAAGAAATGGACCACTTGAATTATGTATGCAACATATGAGGCAAGACATAAAATTTTATCAAAGAATATCACCGTTGTAAATTCTAAAATTAGAAACATATGCATTAGTCAGTGCATGATATGGATCATGGAACTCATTAAGCTTAATAAGCTCAGTAAGCACACAAACACAACAAGTGTAATGTCATATAATAAGGTGAGTGACTGCATACAAAGGATATGTTCAAATGTCACATAAGTAAAAGTTTCATATACAAGTCCAAAGTCCACATGTAAAGGACATGAATAATGTTGTAAACAAGGGACATGTTCAAATTTTTCACAAATAAAGGGCCAAGGTCCATCAAAAATGGACATGTTCAAATGTTGCAAAAATCAAATAAGTTCTCATAGAGATGTTTAAACAAATTTGCACACAAGGTTTAAGCACCAAATATAATAGATAAGCAAGGTATAATCTACTATGTACAAGTAAAAGTATCAATGGGATATATAGCTAGAAATATAGTCTACACCATGTATATATGATGTGATCATATCCTATAAAATACCATATACATGTGCACAATGTAAGATAGATATGTTAGTAGGACATTTGTAAAAGTATATATAGCTTAGTAATATAGGGGTCATAAAATGGTAACACATGTAAATATTGTAACTTGTGGAAAAGATGCCCATAATTTAGTAAGGCTACTAGGTAGCGACAAGTGTAACATCTCATTCCATGTAAAATATGTATGTTGTACTTAACACTCGTGAATACCAGTGAAATGCATGTGTGATAGAAAAAGAGTATGTTATCTATTAATCATGAGATAAATAATAAATGCCAATGATATAATAAAGAAGTATAATTAAATATAGGTCTTGATTTGGGATATTTAGAATATTTTGAATGTTTTTGTATTTTTGAAATATATGAATTGTTTGGTATTTTCTTCATTTTTGAAACTAGAACCAAAAAAATTAAATCAACATGGGTTCAAAGTATAAGAAAAAAGAGGGATCTAAATAATCCGCAACATGTGTCAATGTGAAGTATAAACTGAAAATGATGGCATGGCCATGTATGAAAAATATGCTCCCAGTATATATGTGAAATTTAACTAAAAACATGTATGAACATAAAATATATGTAGAGGAAATATTGTACATCCTCGCTCATCAAATGTACACTTTGGCAAAGTATGTAACACACATTGATGAGCAATATAACACAGAAAAAGAGAAATACTTTTCATGAATAAGTATTGGTTTGAATACTAGAACCAAGTAAAATATCAAAAAATTGGATGTATTAAGGATTTATGTGCTCAATTTTTGAATTTATTATGAAAAATTAGTACATGATAGGGTCAACCAACTCAAGACAATACTAGTAGTTAGTTATGTCCCATGGGACAACTCAATATTGTCCTTGACAAAAAAATGTAATTTACTTAATTAAATTTGTGAAAAAATAAATTAAATGAAAAGGTATAGCAATATAGATCATCATGTTAGATTGTTCAGATTTGTAAGGTGAAACATAAGAGCCAAGAAGCTAAAACTTTAATAAGATCCAAGGGCTTAGAAGAATTAATCAAATTAATCATATGTGCAAGGAATACAAAATAACATTATGAAGTGAATCAATAAACTATGTACAATTAATTTTATGATTGGTTGATTATATTAAGTATAATATTTACGTAAGTACATGATGTTCATGGGGGTTTTCATCGATTTTCTTTCTTGTTAGATAATCGATAAGCCCTACCCAATTTTTTTAAAATCACAAAAGGACCCAGCTAATTGGGTTTGAATTTTCTTTTATTTTCTTTATCAACATTTGTATTAATCTATTTTTAATTTAAATATAGATCCCCCAATTGAAATTCTTTGTTGCAAACTTTTTCCATATGCACACTTGATGTGATCTTGATATACTTTGAGATGTTTAATAGTTTGAATTGACTTACCATCAAGCATTTATAATTCATGCTATCACTTTTCCTAATATTCATAAATTTGATTATATCTTTTAGAGAGACCTACAATGAAGGAATTTCAATTCAAGTGGTAATATTACTTTTGTACCACAAACAAGAGAATATGGTGTAGCCTTTGTTGGTGTACACACTTGTGTGATATGCTCAAAGTGCATAAATAATCTTATTGTGTCAATCTATTCCATGCTTTATAAATATTTTGTTTAAAACATTAATAAGAGTATAATTTGCAACTTTTGCTTGACCATTGCCTTATGGATAATATGGTGTAGAAAATGTGTGAGGGATTTTGTATTTTTCACAAAATTGCTTAATTATTTTTTTGTAAGTTGATTCATTGTTTGTAACAATAGCTTATGGGAGTCCAAACCTTGAAATAATATGTCATTAAGAATTAACATAGATCTTCACTTTTGGTAGAATGTAAAGGTGTGGCCTCAACCTATTGTGTGAAGTTTTTTGTAGCAACAATGATGAATTTATGACCATTTGATGATTATAGATTTATTTTTACAATTAAAACAAAGCCCCAAAGGGAAAATTCCAATGTGAAAGGATGGGTCATAATTCATATGATGGAGCATGATTAAGGTTGCTAAGCTTCTGACACTATGGATAAAGTTTTGCATATTCATAACATTCTTATTCCATTTACGTCCAATAAGAACCTTGTCATAATAATTTATGGGACATAGCTTTGTCATTAAAATGATTTCCACATGTACTTTCATATACTTAAAGTATCTTTAATTTAGCTTCTTCACAATTTAAGCATATAAGTAATTGGTCATCAAGTGGTCTTTTGAATAAAAACCAACCAATAAGAAAAAAATGGGTAGCTTCACATTGTAATTTATATTTTTCATTGTGTGTAGCATTTTATGATAGTGGTACTTTGTGTGTGTGTGTGTGTGTGTGTGTGTGTATTATTGTACCATCTTGAATTAACTACATTGTAGGTAATTTCTAGTACCTTTAAATCTTCTACTTGTGTTGTAGACATGGATGATTATTGTAACTATTGTATAGTAAAAATAACGTGATCATTATTGGTATCATAGGAATTAGTGAAACTATACTAGCCAAGGAATCTGCATGTTGATTGTCTTTTTGAGGGATGTTTTCTATGAAAAAATATTCAAAATGTGTCATTAACCATTGTACCAATTATTTATATGGGATTAGATTTTCTTCCTTTATTTAGTATATGTCAGATACATGATTAAATACTAATTGAGAATCTCCATATACCCTTATGGATTTTATATATAATGTGTGTGTTGGGTATAAACCCAATATTAATGTGTAATTAAATTCGTGGATGTTCACATAATAAAATATTATATTGCATAAATAAGAGTGGAATATGTATATCCACAATAATAATTGACAGCAGAGCAAAATGCTTGATAAATATAAATAAGCCACTTTGAGGGGGAAACCTCCACAACAATGCAATAAGAGCAAAATTTGTAATATGATCCTCAAATACTAACCACTACCTCTTATATATACTCTACTTAGCCATGGTTATTCTATAAGTTGATTTACTAATAACATAGAGATATGAAAGAAGTTAATATAAGACACAAGTTGGCCACACATATCCCTAGATACATCATAAGTTAAGGGTGTAGCATTCCCCTCCCCTTTAGAATAACATCATCCTCAATTTTTAATCAAACCAAGATGTTGTTGCAAGAATACTTCATACTCCCATGTTGCATCTTACGAATACAGATTCTTCCATTTGATCAAATACTCTTAATCACTCTAGTTTGCAGTTGCTTAATTGACATGTGAAGTATCTATTTAGGCTCTAGAATGATTCAAAATTCTTTATCCTATTCAAGGAACTTAGTATGAGTATGAACTTTGTGTCCAATTACCTTTTTTAGGTAAGAGACATGGAATACCAGATGTATGTGAGTGGACATGGGAAATTTCAGCTTGTAGGCCATACTACCAATTTTCTACAAGATTTGATAAGGGCCTTAATATTTAGGGGACAACTCATTATCCTTTTTCTATTGCTTCAAATACATTTGCTTATATGGCTATAAATGCAAAAATACCCAATAAATTATGTCAAGTTGTCACTCACTATAGTGTTGATCCACTTTTTTCTTCATTATATTTCATGCCATTACTAGATTCTCTCACAAACTAGCGAGTACCTCCTATTGATGGTGAATGTGTTCCTCAACAACTTGAACCTTGGTATTCACTTTCAAGGTTGAAGTGATAGATGGGTGCTGATACTCATACAATGCCACAAAGACAGATATTTTAGAAGAAGTGTGAAAAGAAGTGGTATACCACCATTCAACAAGTGGTAGTTATTAAACCCATTTGTCTTGTTTTTCAAATAATAATAATAATAATAATAATAATAATAATAATAAATATATTCTTCTAGACATTTGTTGACTACCTTTATTTTTCCATTAGATTGAGGATGATGGGATGAGCTATGAGCCAACTAGGTGCCTAAACATGCAAATAATTCATTCTAAAAATTACTAGTAAATATGGGATCTTGGTCAATTACAATGATATTTAGAGTACCATAAAATTTCTAAATTGTATTGAGAAAAGTAGAAGCTACTTTACCAGTGATAAATAGTTATGATAAGGAACAAAAATGAGCATACTTGGTGAGTTGATCCACAATTACCATGATAACATTTTTACCCTCAAATCACAGTAATCTGGTAATGAAATCCATGGAAACCTCCTCCCACCTATGACTAGGGATGGATAAAGGATATAAAAACCCTGAGGTCTTAATAGTTTCACCTTTGGTCTATTAACATACCATGCATTCAGCCACATATTTCTAGACATCCCCCTTGAGTCCTTCCCAAAATAAATCTTGCTTGATTCTATGAAATGTCTTTTATAATATTGAATGACCTCCTATTGGAGATGCATGAAGTTCCTAAAGGATTTTATATTTGAGGAGAGAATTATTACATAGGTATAATCAATATTTATACCATAATGCATTTCCCTTACATGTAATTTTTTTAGAACCCCATAACCAAGATGAAGATTCTAAATCAAGTCTTGGGTATCCCTATTATTCTCCCATTCTAATATAAATTCCTCTAGCCAATATGCATGCCAAATGGTCATTACACATAACAATGCCTCAACTGATTCATCTCGCCTGAATAGTGCATTTTACACCACATTCTCTTTTCCTTTCTTAAATACTATTTAAAAATTATATCCTAACATTTTAGTCACCCATTTATATTTTTCTTATGATCACAATCATTTTTTCAAAAACTATTTGAGGCTATCATGATCAATGTTTACCTGAAAGTGTCAACCCATCAGATAAGTTTTGCATTGCTTAACTACATGCAAAATAACCATCATTTCTTTCTCATAGATTAGTCTAAATCTATTTTTCCCCCCTTCAATTGAAGAATCTAAAATGTAAGTGGTATGCCTTATTACATGAGTACGTCCCCCATGTCGTATCTCGATGCATCACATTCAACAAAAAAAGTTTTAGGAAGCTTAGGTGTAGCCAAAACTAGAGTGGTGCACATAGCCATTTTCAATTGTTTGAACATCTTGGTAATTATTTTAGTCCACTAAAATGAATATTTCTTCAATAAAGATGTGAGTGGGGATTTTATGTTACCATAATTTTTGACAAACTTGCATTAGTAATCTATTAACCCCAAAAATCCCCAAAGGTTATTGACGGTCCTAGGAACTTGCTACTCCATCATCGCTTAGATATTTTTAGGATCAAATTGCAATCCTTTATGTGAAACAATATGATCTAATTAATCCACCTCTAAAATGCCAAAATCACATTTGGAAGGTTTGGAATAAAATTGACATTGTTCCTTAACCAAAAGTACATGTTTCACATGCTTCAAATGTTTTTCCCAATTTTTGTTGTAAATGAGGTTGTCATCAAAAAACACCAACAAAAAATTTCTCAAAAATGCCCTAAAAAAATATTCATCAAATTGTGAAATGTAGATGGTGTATTTGTGAGACCAAAATGCATGACCATAAAACTCATATTGGCCTTCATGAGTTCTAAAAGATATTTTAGGTATGTCCTCTTCATGGATTTGAATCTAATGATACCCAAAGCAAATATCTAATTGGTAAAATAAACAACATTTTGCAATTCATCTAACAAATCATCAATTATTAGAATATGAAACCTATCTTTGATGGTGTACTTGTTGAGCTATTTTTAGTCTAGGTACATCCTCCAAGTGTCATCATTTTTATACACCATGACCATCGAGGAGGAATATTCACTTTGGTTGTGTCTGATAATTTTTTCCTCTAGCATCTCTTATAACATATTTTAAATTTCACTTTTTTGGGTATATGGATACCTTTAGGGTCTAATGTTGGGTGGTGTAATACTTATAATTAGTCTAATGGCATGATCATGTGATATGATTGGTGTAAGTCATGTTAGCATGGCATCAAAAACAACATAATGGTCATCTAACACCAATTGGATCAAGATGGGTAGACTCCTAGTTGGTTTAAATTTTATAGAAAGTAATCATGCAAAAGATCCTTCAACATCTTTTCTAACCATCTTCATCATCTGGTGAGAACTAAACAATTATGGATCTTTAGCCTGTAAACCTCATAGTTCAAATGTCTTGCCTTGTGAATGAACTCACATGAATAGTTCCTAGAAATTCATCTCATTTGTGACCAAAATGGTGAGCCATTACAAACCCAAAACACTATCAACCCTACCCATGGGAATAGAAAACATAAGAGAATCTAATATGCAATTTATCATAGCATACTTGATACTATGGAATTTACCATAACAATTGATTGTACCACCATCTATAATCATGACCTAAAATTTTGGAGTTGCGTAAATGAAGCAATTCAAACTAGCAGCCAACTTATCATTGATGAATTTATGTGTACTCTCAAAGTCAATCAACACAATCACCTTCTATCTCTTGAGAAAACCCACCACCTTAAGAGTTTTAAGATTACTAATACCTGAAAGTGCATGATAGGGAATAGTAGGTTGAGAATCTTCATATTCATCCTCAGGTTCTTCTATACATACAACTAAGGTCTCATTACATTCTTCATCTTCATTGGTGTCTTCAATGTAAAATAATTTATTTTCAACACATCTATGTCCTTCTCTCCATTCGATATCATAGACAAAACATAACCCTTTTGCACATTTCTCTTCAATTTGTTGAGGGGTCAATATTGTAGGCTAAAGAAATAATGGGGCTAAGAAATTACATTCACAAACATTAGTGAAAGATCTTCTTTTGACTAGATATTTTCCTCTACCATGCATACCATTGGTATGGCTTCAACTATTAAACTGGGACTAAACATGTGAACCTCCATTTCGATGCTATCTTTGAGGCCACTAAAGAAAATGTTAGTCAAATTTACCTCAATGATGTCATCCACACATAAGGAGAGATTTTGGAATTGATGAATATAATACTTCACAGTCCCTATTTGATGCATTTTGGCTAGATAATTGATGTAGTTTTTTGAGACATTATTTTGATAGTGGAGTTGTATCTCCTTAGAAAATAAAGACTGGGTAATCAAAAGGCCCTTATTTTTATTTTGATCACACAACCATCTATACCAAATGAACTACTTAGGTTATAGATATAGAGAGGCCATTACCACCTTTTACACACATGGAGTATAATGTAGATCAAATAATTTTTTGATTTGATTGATCCAAGTGAGTGGATCCTTATCATCAAACTCGTACGAGTCCACTTTTGGCAATGATTTCTTCAAATCAAGATTCAAGGTGTGATTATTTGAATGGGGAGAACTGAAATGGATTGGTGAAAGATTATTTTTGAAAAGGCTAAGTTGTAAGATTGGATAATAACCTAATTATAAGTGTCAAGATCATATTTACACTCCATGCTTTATAAATTTGATTAAAATTGGTGAGCTACCCCAAATAAAATTTGAAGTGTTGGACTCGATGTCATCCTTGTAAAGATTTTTTGGATTTTCTTTTCCTTTCCCACATCTATGAGTGTTAGGACTAGGCATGCACAAACCCTATGATGGAGGGTTTTAGCTCTGAAAAAAGTGTATCACTAGAGTATACCATTGTAATCATCTCACTGAGATGAATCCAATAATTTATAATGTGTAAAAGGGTAAAACTTTATGGCCTAGAAATTATTCCAATAGATTATACCATTGCAATCATCTCACGAAGATGAATCCAATGACTATTATTTGCACAAGGGTGGTTTTTAACTATTTTTTTCAAAAAAAACTTCAAACAATACTAAAATGATGGAAAAATTAAATTCTTTCTTGATCACAAGTTATATTTTTCCAATCCTTTCACTCCCATAAGACCTACAACACTAGATCTAGGAAAAACACCATAGACTTGCTCAAATTAAAGCTCTAATACCACTTCTAATGAAATTATTTAGATGTTTGCACAATAAAATATTATATCACAGAAATAAGATCATAATATGTAGATCCAAAATAATAATTGACATAAGATCATAATAATTGATAAATATAATTGATCCACTTTGAGGGGGTAACCTCTATAATAATGCAATAAGAGCAAATTTTAAAATATCATCCTCAAATACTAACCACTAACTCCTATATATACTCTACTTAGCCATGGTTATTCCATAGGCTGATTTTACTAAGAATATAGAGATATAAGATAAGATAATACAAGAGATATGTAAGCAATAAGTTGGCCACACATATCCCTAGACATGCCATAGGTTAAGGGCATAGTATAAAATATTCAAAATGTGCTATTAAACATTGTACCAATTATTTATATGGGATTATATTTTATTAATTTATTTGGTATATGTCTGATACTTAATTAACAACTAATTGAGAATATTCATATACCATTAGGGATTTTATTTATAATGTGTCTATCATATATAAACGTAATATTAATGATTCATACTCTACTATATTATTTGCATAGGCTTGCCTTGAATTGTGATGAAAACAATTCCAAAACCAGCACTTGTGGTGCATTTAGATCCATTTAAATACATTTTACAAATGTGATCATCAAAATGATAAGAATTGAAATCATCTCTAAACTCATCATTAATTGGTAATCTATGTATTAATGGAGTTACTAATAGTTGATATGTGATAACTTATCCTTTTGATGATTTATGTGAAATAAATTTTAAATCAAATTTTATGAGTAACATGACCCATTTATTAATATGTCTAGATAAATGTGATTAAAACATTAGAAATATAAAGGTATCTACTTTTGTGATAACACGTGTTTCATTATTTAGCACACAATGTTGTAACTTTTGTGTTGTAAAAACTAATGCAATACATATTTTTTTCATATTATGTAATTATTTTTGTAATCAATCAAAAAAGAATGACTGACATAATATATTTCACATTCTGTATAATCATCATCACACTATGCCAATAAATCCCCTAAAGTATGATCTGTAGCAGAGATATATAATAATAAGGGACTATCAGGAATATGCGACATGAGAATAGGTGGTTGCAATAAATATTATTTCATATTCCTTAAAAAAATTGATAATTTTCATCCCATTCAAACTTTGTGCCTCTTTTTAATAATCATGTAAAGGGTTATGTTTTATCTACAAGTTGAGCCATGAAATGTCTAATTTATTGAAATTTTCCTTGTAAAGATCATAATTGTTTTAACCTCACTAGTGGAGGCATGTCTAAAATAACTTTTACCTATTTGGGATCCACTTTGATGCCTCATTGACAAATGATGTATCTTAATAACTTTCAAGAAGTGACATCGAATACACACTTATATGGATTTAAGCATACATTATATTTGGGTAAATGCTTAAAAATTTATCATAAATTGATTACATGATTTTCTCATTTTTTAGATTTAGCTAATAAATAATTTACATAGTATTACACTATCTTATGTATGTAATCATGAAAAATATGCATCATAACATGCTAATAAGTAGCTCCAACATTCTTCAATCCAAAAGGCATGATTATATAAAAATTGTTCCTCAAAGTGTAATAAAAGGAGTTTTTCTTGATCCTCAGGATTAATTTTTATTTGATTATATCCTAAAAAATCCATCAATGAATGATAACATCTCATATCCAGCTGTAGAATTTTTAATCATGTTAATATTTGGCAAAGATAAGTCATATTTTGTACAAGCTTTATTTAAATCATGATAATCTATAAAACATATGATCTTTCCATTAGATTTTACAATAGGGACTATGTTAGATACCCATGAATAATAATTAATATCTCAAATAAATCATGCCTTGAGTAATGTTTCAATTTATTTCTTATTCAATAATGCAACTTTGGGATGCATCTTTCAATTTTTTTGTTTAATAGGTTGTGCATATAAATATAATATCATACTATGCATTATTATTGCATGATCTATGCCTCACATATCTAAATTATCCAAAGTGAATAATTATATATAATCTTTTCAAACCTATTTCAAATCTACATCTTCTTTGTTTTTTAACTGCTAATAGTATTGGTTGTGGATCTAACTTAACTTATTTGGGAATAATGGAGTTTTATTCCTATATTAGTTAAGGGTTTGGACAAACAAATTAGTACAAAATATAGAAATAATTACAATCATTATTTGTATTATTATTTGTCTTTTTCACCTTTTTAAAAATAACAATAAATGGGAAGAAATATAACTTAGATGGAAAATAGATTGAGATGACTGATATAGAGGTTAAAAATGGTTGTGTAGGACTGGGAAGGTGTCATAAACCTGAATTTGGATTTCATTCAGTGAAAGGATAGGAGCATCAAAAAGTGGATGCTTTTGTCTCCGATGTTGTTGTCTATTCCTAATACTATTATATAAACTAATCATATAAACCTAAAACTTTTTAGGTAGTTGTGTTGTGCCTATGTGAGCCTGCTTGTGAAAAATCAAGTGCTGGTTGTTGACAAAACTCATTATGGAGCTATTTTTGTCTTCAAACTCTATCCCTTCATCATGCTTGATAAAATGATATTTGAGTCACTTGAAAAAGAGGGTGGATTAGTGTGTAAGATGTATTGAACATGCAATCCACACCCCTTATGTGAGAACACTACCTATATACCAATACTCTAAAGAGGGATCAAGTCATATGTAGTTCTCCCACCTAATGTGCTTTGTGCAATAGTGTGATGTGGATGCAAATGCCAATTTGATAGTGTTTGAGGTGGTTAGGGACTGGTATGAGGATTTTATTATGTTTTTACCTATATTGGTTGACTGTGTGCAAAGAATAGGGAAATTTTTTTTAGTGTTTTGTTTGTATTCTTGCTTGCTTTATAAGTTTTATCACCTCCCTTGTAAATTAACTTTGAGTGGGATTTTATAAGGAATAATTGGTTATGGGTCAGATGTATTCATGCTAAGTTGACATAATTAAGGATAAGGACCAGATGAAAATTATTATTGATGCTCAAAGTGAAAAAGGATAAGAGCACCAAAAATGGGGCACTTTGGTGCCTGGTGCTATAGTTCAAATAGGGCACTCCTATCCTACAATATTAAGACCTAGGGGAATAGGATTGGCATAGGAAATACTATTTGTCTAAGGTAGAATTAGGGTTCAAAAGGTTTCGGATGACTGGTAATGAGCAAAAAGGTGTCTATAAGGGTTGCAAGAGCATGCAAAAAGGACATATGGATGGGGTGTCACAAGCCACACTCAAACTACCAATTTGGACATTTTATATGACTATATTTTCCTCCTTTTATTCTAGTGATGCAATAAAGTGAAATACTAGAATAAAGAAAAAATAGATAGTGTTCCTGAACTTACTTACAAGGGTAAAGCCCATGAAGATGTGTGATGTTGAGTGTGTGTAGAGAAAGCACAATGTGAAGTGTAAATCTGCAAAAGAAAATAAGGAGTAGATCAGTTCTTACTAGACATGTTGTCTAAAATATGAATGTACAAAGGTTGGGTAAGAAAGAGAGGAAGATAAAGGAATGAATACACCTCATCAAGTACACGAACCAATACAAAACTTGTTATGATGTTGAGTGATGTTGGGTATGTGTTGTACCAAGAGTAATATCATAAATGAAGCTAAGTGCTCAATTCCCTAAGGGTGGCTTAAAAATACAAAGGCTAGCTCTTTAGCTCCATCATCACCCACTAAGTAAAGGTATGTTATCATGTGTGTGTTAATCAATGTTTAAATTGTGTGTCCAATCCCTCTAAGTAGGTGGCTCAAGAATACAAAAGCTAGCTAGTCCTTTGGCTCCATCATTTCCATTTAAGTGTGAACTATGAACTAATATTGATATGAATGTGTGTCATATGAGATGGCTCATGAAGCCCATGAATGATCTATAATCTAACAATTTCGTGTGGATAGCCGAATGTGTACTAAAAACTAGGCCAATATTGGCCACTCTAAAAGGTGGAGATTAGGCTTGTATGAAAGCCACTTCAAAACTATAACTAGGTTTATATGAAAGCCACTCTAAAATGATGCCAACCACCTATAGACAGAATAAGGTACGTAACTGCTAAGAATACCTAGGTAATATAATGAACTGGAAAGAAAATAAAGCAAATGTGTCATGCACATTACCTCCAATCATTGATGTTTGAAACATGGATTCTGATCTAGAAGTACCAACTACCCAATCTAAAATTAGAAGCGAGTGCCATCATGTTGTGTATGATACCCCCTGTATCTAGATAATCTGAGTAAAACTATACTAAAACTTTCTAATCTGAATTGAACTGTAGCTATCAAAATAATAATTGACCTTACCTTTCTATCTATTTTTAAAAATTTTGGGTTTTTAGTTATTTGGATAGGAGTGCCAAAAAGTGGAGCTATCAAAATAATAATTGACCTTACCTTTCTATCTATTTTTAAAAATTTTGGGTTTTTAGTTATTTGGATAGGAGTGCCAAAAAGTGGACACTTTAGTTTCGGTGCTATTGTCTAATTCTAGTGCTCTTGTCCTTTATTATTTTTTATGATTATTATGTATTCGTCATTATTTTTCTAGTCTACTCTACGTGTTTTGAACTCTGATTATTGTTCTGAGTGTTCTAAAAATTGATTTTTGACTAGTAGAAGGCTCTGATATCTATGACAAAACCCCTATTATTTTTCCCCTCTTTTGAGAGTAGGAAAGAAGACCCTATAAAGACTACCCTCAAAATAAAGAGCCCTACAAGTGTGTTATGCTATAAAATACATGATATAGCAATGATAATCCAAAAGATGTCTCAAGATATAACAGAGTTTGTATTAGAGATTGTTAGATCAACAAGGGTATGCCTAGATAGATGTAACAATGTAATAACATGTGAAATATACTGAACTGAAACTAGAAATCTAGTTAGTTATCAAGGAGGGATGGATCATGATGTCCATCATGGCATTTAAGAAGGCAAGATAATGCATGATGTGGATCATGGCATTGCAAATAACTAAGAAGCAAACAAGCAAACAAGCACGTAAAGCAAGAATCAAAAAGCATAAAAAAGAGGTCAAGGGGCTGAGCAAACAAGGGACATGGGCACATGTCACTCAAATTGGGAAAGCAAACATATAATTCATATTCAAATACCCATATACACATACAATTGCAAACAAGCAAGATTGGCACGAGAGCCACAAGCACATATAAAAGTACAAGCAAAGGACATTGGCAAATGTCCTAAGGCACAAATAAATAACAAACAAGAACTGATAAATACAAACACATCTAGCTACTCAAAGCAAGAAAGGAAGGCATGTAAATGTTGGAAATACTATCGCATCTAATGAATCAAAAAAAGAAGGAAAGCATGCAAAACATATAGTAAAAAACTAGGTATATGATAATAAATACACAAGTGATATATAGTAGTGAGTGTCAATAGAATAATCTATGTAATCTAGTAATTAATGTATATTAACATGATAACTAAAGTGTGTGGTGTAGGAATAACATAACCTGGATGGTGTAGTCATGCAGAATATGCCTCTAGTGGGTAGATATGTCTCAAATGTAGAAGTAGGATGTCCCCTCGATGGGTAGAGTGAAGCAATCAAGGATCTGGGTACCATTGCACACACTCAAATAAGATTACGTGAATCATGGTAATGTAGATAAATTGACAAACAATAGCATATAATAGCAAAAAGTAAGTCTAGCATGGTAGTAGAAATGTAAATCATGGATAATGTATACAATTGAAAATTTTTTGATCTTTTTGAGTTATTTGAATGTTTTTTTAATTTTGACATGTTATATTGTTTTTGGTATTTTGAAATAAACTATGTACAAGTAAGCAAAAAGACACTATGTATAAGTAAGCTGAGAAATTATGTACAAGTAAGCTGTGAAATTATGTACAAGAAATTAAGAAGAAACTATGTACAAGAAAGACTGAAAATAAACTATACTAACTAATGAGTCTCATAAGAAACTCCCTATCATGGTGTCCTATATCAAGGAGAGGGATTGTATGTGATCAGGAAGCACGATGGAAGGGATGAGACTATGAATCTGAAAGCTATGTATGTTGTACGTGCTCTGAAATCTCTATAGTGTAAATCCACTGTGGGGTCCCTTTGGAACTCTAAGAAGTGGATTAAAGTGTGGGGCCCTTAGGCACCCATCTATTAGTAGAAGAATCTCTCTAAAATGTGTTATGTGTGTTGAGGCATGAGACCTCAATGATACTACCTTGGGTGTGAATATTATAGTTGGAAACTATCTAGAGTCCTAAAACTATTGTTGATGTAGTGGTCGCTCTAAGAGAGGCCTTCGTAGAAGTGTATGAACTCTCTGTGTTGGCAAGGGAGGCCTTGTTTATGTCTAAATTTTAATTGGATGAAGAACTGTAACTGGTGGAGAAGCTGAAATTGATTATTACAGACTAGAAGATGGCTTTGAAGTGTGGAGTGGTAACTCATACAAAACTCCACCAACTATAACAACTTGATTATCATGAATGTATTTCATGAATCTATGAATTATATATGGTACTGCATAAAGTTTATAGATCCATGGTCAACCAAGAAACATGTCTAAGACTCTTGCATTGGGAATAACAGTAAATAGTGTGGCCACATGTGCTGGACAAACCTGTAGAGGAAGTATACCCAATGAACTTTGTATGTGCCTACTAAATCCACTGATAACTATGTCCATTAGGATGATATCCTGATCTAAATATCCCAAATGCTGAAGTAATGTCATAATTCACATGTTCACATTAGAGCCATTGTCTATGATAACACTATGAATGGGATGGTGATCAATGCAGGCTTTGATCAAGAGTGCATAGTAATCTAAATCATCCTCAACTATCTCCTACTCTGAAAAGGAGGTAAAAGGTCTAGCTGGAACTCTAGAATTATACACACCAATCATGTTGCTTAAAGGATGTGACTCAACAAAAGGTGCCTAGTATGTAGCTAGTGGAGGATGTGAATGATATGCATGGTGAACACCTGATGTGCTATTTGTTTCATGTTTAGAATGTTGTGGGAAAGGATCTGAGAAATTTTTTAGAGCCTTGTCTTGTGTTTCTTTTTCTTGAGGAGGCTCAATTAGAGTGCCAATATTAATAAAGTTACCATCTATCAAGTCATGTATCTTGTTTTGTAAATTGATGCACCTATTCATTGTGTGGCCTAGTGCCCTATGAAAATTGTAGAATGCATTATGATCGTATCCATGTGGAAGATTATTTGTTGTATCAACTTCTTGAATAGGAGGTAGAGATATGATATTGCATTCTAATAGCTATTGTAAGACTTTGGCTAGAGATACTGGTACATTGGTAAAAGCTCACTGAAGAGGTGTTGATAAAACCACTCGCTGAAGGGGCTCTAAAGCTACATTAACTATAGGTTGATTTTTATTTTTTCTATCATTAACATTTAATTTATATGGGACTTTATTGTTACTCTTGTTTGGTGTTTTTGATATGCTTGTGTACTTGAGTTTGCCCATTGAAAGTAATTTGACTTCCCTTTTCTTTAGTATATGACATAACTCAATGAAGGAAGAATTTTTTTTGAACATTATTGACTCATGCAAAGGTGGTAAAAGACTCTATTTGAAGAGATATTGTAATTCTTAATCGACCATTGGGATAGTAATTTTAGCCAAGATAGTCTTATATCTAAGAACATAATTTGTAAGATGCTCATTTGACCTTTGTTTCTATTGTGAAATTTAGGCATAAGAAACCTTGTCACATATGCAAATGTTAAAATGAGCTAGGAACATGTCAACTAAAGGATTGAATGCATTGATCGATTGCTTCAGTAGACTATAGAACCATTGTAGAGTATAATACTTTAAATTCCATAGAAATAGCTTGGTTAGTAACTAGTCATTTGGTAAATAGTCCAATCATGCTACATGAAAAGCTCTCAAACGTGTCTCTAGATCACCGTTGACATCATATAGAGTGAGATTGGGTTGACCAAAACCTGGTGGCAAGGGTGTATAAGCAATATGGCATGCCAATGGTGTATGAAGTAGAGCAAAAGAGTCCAAAGCCTATGTTGTAGAGGCACCTTGCTCAAGATGTAATACCTTGGATTGAAGAGATTTGATCTCTTGCATAAGGGCAACCACATCAAGAGGTGAAGATGTACTAACCATAACTGGTGGTACCACATACGAAGGTTGGGATACAATAGGGAGTTGTTGATACATAGTTACCCCCATAGTGTCAATTGTAATTGGTTGTTCTAAAGGAATGGAAGACTCAACTTGCTTGGCTTTTTGAATTTATATGACAGATTTTAAGATAATGGCATGATCTTGAGGTTGTTCCCAAAGTCTCTCTCTAAAACTCTGTAGAATCAAATATTTGTTGATGATAACATCATTATCAACAATAGGTGGAAGTGTATCAGTACCCCCCATGTGGTGGAACATGATAATTGGTGTGTACATCATCATTTTTATTCTCATACTACTCAGTGTTGGAGTTATCCTCATGGAAATTAGTGTAATCTAGATGTGTAGGATCTATAGTAGGAAATTAAGCTAGTTGTTTATCCATGGTATATGGATGGGTTGGAGGAATCTACATAAATTCAGGAGGGTTTCCATTAAGTCTTGCACTTCATCTCAAAATAAGAGATGAAAGGAACTTAGGTGACATAAGGAAAATAACTTGAAGAATGAAAGAGAAGATTAAATAAATATAATCTAGGATTTGAAAAATAGTGAACTGGAATATCCATAAAAAGGATACGAAGCTCACTAACATGTAAAGTGATACCTCAAGAAGTAAATAGACCTATCATATTCAACTAGGGTTTGAAATATGATTTTTAAAATTACTATGGTGAATTTTAAAAATTTAATGTGAAATTTTGATTTATATATGCAGAAAAAAAATCAAAAAAATATTGCTAAAAATAGCATGGAATTTTCCCTAGGGTTTTTGTGCACAAACAAAGTAAGTCAAGTTCACCAAATGATTTAAACCTTTTTGGGAATAATGGAGTTTTATTCCTATTTTAGTTAAGGGTCTCAATTAGTAAATCAGTACAAAATATAACAATAATTACAATCCTAATTTGTATTACTATTTGTCTTTTTCACCTTTCTAAAATTAGCAATAAATAGGAAGAAATATAACTTAGCTCAAAAATAGATTGAGATGGCTGATACAGAGGTTAAAAATGGTTGTGCAGAAATGAAAAGGTGTTGTAAACCTGAATTTGGATTTCATTTTGCAAAAGGATAGGAGCACTAAAAATTAGATGCTTTGGTGTCTAACATTGTTATCCATTCCTACCATTGTTGTCTAAACTAATCGTAGAGACCTAAAACTTTTTGGGTATTTGCATTGTGCTTGTGTGAGCCAACTTGTGAAAAATTGAATGTTGATTATTGATGAAACTCATTTTGGATCTGATTTTATCTTCAAACCCTAACCCTCTATCATGCTTGATAAAATGATATTTGAATCACTTGAGAAAGAGGGGGGATTAGTGTGTAATATGTACTGAACATGAAATCACACCCCTTGTGTGGGCACATTGCCTACATATTAATACTCTAAAGAGGGATTAAGAAATATGTAGTTCTCCCACATGTTGTGCTTTGTGCAATAGTGTGATGCAGATACAAATACTAATTTGATAGTGTTTGAGGTGGCTAGGGATTGGTATGAGGATTTGAGTATGTTTGTAGCCATATTGGGTGACTATGTGCAAAGAATAGGGAAGTTTATGTCAGTGATTTGTTTGTATTGTTGATTGCTTTGTAAGTTTTGTCACCTCCCTTGTAAATTAAATTTTAGTAGGCTTTAATAAGGAAAAATTAGTCATGGGTTAGCTGTATTTGTACTAAGCTAACATAGTTAAGGATAAGGACCAGATGAAAATGACTATTTGGGCTTAAAGTGCAAAAGGATAGGAGCACTAAAAATGGGACACTTGAGTGCCCAATGCTATAGTCCAAATAGGGCACTCCTATCCTATAGGCTTAGAACCTGGGGGAACAGGATTAGCACAGGAAATATTGTCTGGCTAAGGTGGAATCAGGGTTCAAAAGGTTCTAGATGACTGGTAAAGAACAAAAAGGTGTTTAGAAGGGTCGCAAGAGCATGCAAAAAAGACCTATGGATGGGGTATCGCAAGACACACTCAAACTACTAATTTGGACATTTAATATAACTATAAAATCTTTATTTATTCAAAAATTAAATTTCATTTTTATTCATTAAGTAAAGTTGATCTGTCATTGACATAAGGCATTGTAGGAATATTATTTGGACCATCTAGTTGCATATGTATATCAGATTCATCAATCTCTCCAAATATGCATGAGCATTCAAAGTACGAGGAAACCTATTCTTATGGTAGAAGGGAGGGATATCCTCATATACACCCAAATATTCTAGGAAAGCTTCATCATTAATGAATTCATCCAATATTAGAAGTTATTGTGAAGCTGTATCAATTATCATGTCTATGTATACCAACTGAAATGTAGATATATGATGAGCCTCTTATGTTGGCTCAGGTTGTGCTTTGAGGAAATGTGTATAAATAGTAAATGGTGTGGATGATTCCCTCTTTAATTATCTCAAGTCTTCAAAATAACCTAAACCTTGTTATCATTTCAGTTGAACTACTTGAATAGGGTTAACAATACTTTGTGCATGTATTCCCAACCCTTGTTCTATTTATCCTTTTTTTTTAGAAATGTAAACCCAAATACATAATGATTGTATTTGGTTGATGATGTTATTGGAGGAAAAATAAAATTGGTATTTTAAGTGATTTGAGTTGTACATATAGTTGTATATGAGGAATATAGTGATCCTCAACTTATGCCATTGCACAAACTTGAATTGTTCTTTGTCCAATGGGAATGTATAAATGTATCCTTGAGAAATGAACTTTATACATGTATGAAGAATATATGGTATGACATACATTTTATGAATCCACTGTATTACCAATAATATATTTTAATTTAGATCATTTTCCATAACTTAGTAAATTATATTTACTATTCTAGGACCCATTGTGATAGGCAATGTAATTTGTCCTAATACTTTCTTTGGGATATTATCAAATCATCAAATGTTCATATCATAATTAATGAGATCATTAACTTTTATACCCAATAATTTGAAGAAAGATATATTGTAAATATTTAATCCAGATCCATTATCAACCAAAACTCTTTTGACTACCTTGTTATGACTTTGTACTTAAATATATAATAGAAGGTGTGCATCTCTTATATTCTTGGGAGGTAGATCTTATTTTTCAAATGAAATACTTTATTTCATCCATCATAATGTATTAAAAATATAATAAATGTAAGGATATCCACATCACTTGACACCATGGTTTCTTTCAATGCCACATAAAGGGGATATTTATAGATAGGCATTATCTAAAGTAAATATAATAAATAAATCTTAGCATGGGTATGTATTAATTGATCCAAAATATCATACCATTTGATTGTACTTGTGGGATGTAGAGGAGGTTGAGGAATGTTGGGTATAATGAAAGTCATTACTCATCCCTTTCGTGTAGTGACATTTATACACAGACTTTGCATACTATAATAAGACATTAAAATATATGGAGATTGTTCATTAAGTATGTTATCTTTATTGGATTTGATTCAATATATCACATGATTTTTAATAATGTTCTTTATTAAGGAAAGACAACATATAATGGAAACTAAGAAAATTTGAAACAAGAGATGTTCATCTAATGCAGCCATAGTTTTTGTTGCAAACTAAAAATAGAGTAATAGAAATCTGAAATTTATAACTTATAAAAAGGAAAAAAAATTGTGTATGGAGATTAGTAAATTCACATAAAATCAAAGGTTAAAATAAAGTGATTTTAGTGTCAGATATCAGATCTGAGGTCAACTAAAATGCTTTTAGTGTCAGATATCATATCTAAGTTCCAAATAAAATGGTTTCAATGTCAAATATCAAATTTTAGGTCAAAAAAATGCTTTTAGTGTCATCTCTTAATTATGAAGCCAAAAATTAGTTATTTTTGTGTTAGATATTAGATCCAAGGTCCATATTGAGTTTTTTAAGCATCAAATATTAGATCCAAGATCAAAAGCAAGTAATTTTAATTTTAGATATCAAGAATTTATCTAAACCCTCGGATAATTTTTTTGAATCATGTTCAAATTAAAAATGGGTTCACCAATATGTTTTATCATTATTTATTATTAATACATGCATTAATCCTAATTAATATAAATTGAATAGAATGAAAGAAAATGATATAAATTAGCTTGTGACAAGCATAATGAAAGCAAAGTGTTGAAATCAACAAAGCATGATCAAATGAAAGTAAAATGACTATAAACAAAATAAAAGACTTATATGTTTTTTGTCTATGATATGACTATGTGAAACTAGTAGAAGGCTAGAACTAATCAACAAAGACAATTTCTACAAGTGTCACAGGAACTATGACTAAAATTGAAGAGGGACATGAATGTCCAAAAGGGGATAAAATTGATTGACACCATTTTCCTCTACTAATCGATTTTATCCTCTATCATAAAATATGGAAATCAAGGCATGATCATTTATGGTTTCTTAAAACACACCCATGTATGGAAAATTGACCTTTAGAAGCATGTGAATGACCTAAAAATGTCTTCTCCAAAGTTGAAACCCTAATAAGGCTTACAATATTTGAAAACCTAAATATAAAAAAAGGGGGAGTGTAATGGGCTAAGTTGACCCCCAATCACCTTTGTGATGACTGAACATTACCTATGTATCCAATACTCTAAAGAGGGAATTCAATCTGACATATTTCTCCCACTTAAAGTGTTATGTGTGATTGTCCTCATTTTGATATATGAATGCATCTAGAGATGGCTTGAATACTTAGTAATATTTTTATTGACTTGGATAAAACATGCTCTTGAATTGGCTAAGAACTAATTCAAATGATAAAAATCATATTTGGGAAGAATAGGTAAATTTTGTTTAATGTGTAATAGTGTAAGTGTTCCTCAATATTTAAATTTTCAAGTGATAGAGTAGGAGAATTAGATGTGCCTTTATATCAATTTTAAAGGCAAAAACCTCATGCTGCATATCATAAAAATATGAAGATATTGGTCAATGAGGATATAAATTTGAAAAGTGATCATGACTTGGATGAAGGACATGATCAACCCATATGGGATAAAACCAACTACCACTATTATGTCCTACTAGTCAATCTTGTCTTGACGAGAAACATGAATTTTGGGATCTGATATGTTCATACAAATACTTCAAGGGGTTTTTAGAAATTAAGAACATTTCTATATGTGTAAGATATAAATTTAGAAAAGGATATGTCTGTATAGGCTCTTAGGATAGAGTGAGATGGAAAAATTGGTTCAAATTAAGTGTTCAAGTCAATTAAATTGAAATAGCGTCAAAAATTACATTAGTAAGTATTCATGACCAACTTTTAATGACTATAGCAATGCAAAAAAATGGCTTGGATGTAAAGCTAATGCACACAAACTTTGTTAGCATTATTTCAATTTTGACTTTATAATGATTTGTAGATTCTAAAATTACATATAATTTATTGATAGCAATGGTATTTAACATTTACAAATTTCCATTCACTATTCATCAAAATGTTATATTCCTAAGACAATATTTATTGCAAAACATTGCAAGAAACAATAGTTTGGATAAAGAAACTATGCATTAATGAAAAGCAATTTAAAGGAACCAAGAACTTTATGTTAACTAAATAAAGGCGCTATTAATTATAAATCGATATGAAAATATAAATTATGATTAACATGGCTCACAATTGGATTCTTTTTTTTTTTAATCACCGTGAAGGATGAAATTAAGGCAAAAAACATTTTTTGTAAGCAAAATGAACAAATCATAAAGTGTAGCATGAAAGACAATGAATAATTAAGTGTGTTATTTATTCTAAGGGTCTTCCATTATATTTATTAAAATTTGAGTGTTGTAGTTATATTTAACAAACATTATTTTAATGTGGTAATAGATCTTAGATTTTGTTTATTTTAATAAAGAATAACTAAGTGGAGATCTGAATCTATTTTATTTGCCGTGCACTTAGATAGGAGTATCAAAATCTATAAATGCTTAGATTGATGACAACATCATAGATCACTATGATTACAACAAATGAATAAAAATGTTTTAGGTGTAAATCTGATTTACAAAAACATTGTTAGGATTTTTTCAATTTTGTCTTTATAATTCTTTGTAGATTCTAGAATTGCAAAGAATTTCTTAATAGTAATGAATTATAATATTTATGAAATTGCACTCATTATTCATTGATAGATTGTATGGCCGACACATTATTTTTTGAAAAATGCTACAAGAAACAATAGTTTGGATAATGAAATTATACAATGAGAAAAAATAATCCAAGTGAAGCGAGAAAATAATTTTAACTAAAAAAAAGGCATTATTGATTCCTGTGCAAATCAAGGTTGCATAAAAAACCACTATTTATTATCATACAATTACAATGAGATTATAAATATTGCTTTATTTCAATGACATTAGGTTTATTACTATGTAAAAATATTTGCAATTGATTTAAGAAAGATAAACCTACCAATAAATGTAATAGATAAAACACACGTCTTAAAATAATGTAAAAAATAACTTTATTAGTGATAAAGAAATACATTGTGAAATGCTCAATTAGTGTTGAGTAAATAGTGTAATATGAAATAACCTTGTAATATCCATGTACAAGTTTTTTTGGTACAAAAGCTAGGAAAAAAAGCTTTGAAACAAAGCATAGCAAAAAAGACTATGTAATAGAAACTTTTGATGCATAGTGTGTAGCTATGTTCTTTTGAGGTTTATACCACCAAACTCAATTGGATTCAAAACATAGTGACAATTGAAAAATTTATCCAAAACCTACACACAAAAAAGTGTTTGGTCAATGAATTTTTTTGAGAAGAAAAATAACACTAGTTTCTATGCAAATTATAATCTCTAAATGCTTACCACTATGCAAACAAGAATCAAGATTTATTGATAGTGACAATAGTGTTGTGAATTTTGTTAGTGGACATTCCATTCATTTATAATCATTGTAAAATAAAAATTGTTTTAAAAATGTTTTTTTAGTCTTGGTCGTATGTAATAGTAGCTATTTCTAACAAAACTCTATCAAGTAATTGTTGTGTAAGTGTGTTATTCAATATAACACATTATTTATACATTGTAAATTGTAGGACATGCACATTTTAAATAATAAAAAGATCTATATGTTCCAAATGCATTTGTATTGGTCATTTTTTCATATTCTTTACAAAATGGCTGGAATGGAGATAGGTATATACTCTTTGGCTTCAAGAATCTAATAACCTATGTTTTTTTAAATTAAATATATATTTAGCTGAAAAACATGAAAGCAATATGAATGGAAAAATATATTAAAAATGCATGAAGATAATGAAGGAAGTGTTCACATGCTTTTATGTTGCATTTTAAAAAATATTTTAAATAAGCCTTGCAAAGCAACATATGTTGATTGGTTAATTGCACCTGAAATGCAAAAAAATAGTAAATGGATAGAAATAATATATGAGATCAAGTAAAAAACATTAAAGGAGTGAAAATAAAAGACACGAGAAAAATCATCACTTAAAATTTTAACATTGTGCTCAGTTTCACCATCCTTGACATAAAAGTTACATTGTTCATTAATTTCATGTTGCTGAAATAATTATGCCAAAAGAATCAGAACTCATAATTAGAAACACAATCAATATTAAAATGAAAGCTATAAAAAATAAAATAACATTGTGAGGACAAAAATTTTAAAAACATATTGAAAATGTCAGAACAAAAATAAGAACATGATCACATGCCTTTATGTTGCATTTTTCAAAAGATTGTAAATATGCTTTGCAAAGTAGGACTTGTTTATTGACTAATTGTACTTAATAGCCAAAATGATAATGATTGTATACAAACAAGATAATAGATCAATGAAAATGTATTAAAGGATCAAAAAGAACAAAGAAGAGTAGCATTATCCATTTTAATGGTAATATCATGATTATTTTTGCCATCTTTGACATAAAGTTTATAACAAACATTAATTTGATGTGTTGTTATAAAAATTGTGCCAAAATAGTCAAAATTCAAAATTAGAAACTCGACCATCATGAGGATGAAAGATGGCAAAAAATGTAAATATCATTGAAACAAAAATTAAGTTTTATGGCAAATGGTTCTGTGAAACCCAAGAATAACTATCAAATGAGAAGTAATTTATGTTTAAAGGAAAATGCAATGAATAAAAATTAGTGAAAATATACATTTGATGCATGACAGCATTGTTGTTAGCTACAAGCAAAATACTTTGAGTATATAATACTAGGTAGAAGCATATGTAGTAAACTTGGTAGGCTCACGTGAATTTGTTAGCAAAGGATGTGTCCTGTGACAAATGAATTCTAGAAGGGAGTTAATGAAAATTTGAAAATACTAGATTTAAACCTATTTATAAAATTTTAATTCATTTTAAATAGACAAAAATGCATCACGATAGTAAATATGGATTTTTATTGATACAAAAGGACTATTGATATAAAATTATTGTGGTCACGTACAATTGAAGGGATTTGAATTGATAATGCTAGTTAAAATAAAATGTAATAAACGTGGCATGTTCATGTGAAATTCTTAGCAAAGGATGTATCCCATGATAATTGAAATCAAGAAGGAAGTTGATAAATATTTCTAAAACCGGGAATTTAAATTGTTAAAAAAATTTAAATTCATTTTGAATTTATAGGAATGCATCAGGATACTACACATGGATTTTTTATTAATAAATAAAATACATTTTATAAGTTTTCAAGCACCAAGCTTGATAGGATTTCTTTCTATGTACAATTTGAATAATCTATAATATGCAATAGTGGACATCACTATGCAAATGTAAGAGACAATATGAGGATTACAAAATTATTAAACTATTAATAAAGGTATAGGAAAACCTACACAATATCTTTTGTAGACTGATATTTAAAAAAAAAGTATGAGGTATCTGAAGTGCAGATTGAAATCACTAAATAATGGTAATTTGTGAGTTTTTATTTTTATTTTTTTGCTTAGCATAGGTTGTAATTTGTGATTGAGGATATTCTAAACTATTCAAAATTATGCTTTGCATGTTTTCATTCTATCTTCAATATTAATATAAATTATTGTTAATGAAAAGACAAAATCTATTTTGTAACAAGCATCCATAACAAAAGTAAATGATAATTTTGAGGTTGTATTTTGTTTGTATACCAGTATTTTTTTAATTGAATCTCTTGATATTTCTTCTATTTTCTTGAAGATACTACTTTTAACAATCCAAGTGTCATTGGAAATGACAAAATGCATTGAAATATATTAGCTTTATGGACTTAAAAGTGTTGAAATCTTATCTTAGATTTTAGATAAAAATATGTCCATGGAAGAAAACATGAGCATAAAATGTTATCTCTCTTTGCATTAATCCTATAACTAAATATAAAAATAATGAAAAAATATATTATAATGTAAAACTATGTAGATTTGAAATGTTTTCCCTATAAAGTAAAAGTTTCAATGTTACAAAGTAATGATTAAGAAATTGTACTTATCTGGAACATCTAAAAAAAACATACCTTATAAATAATGTTTTTAGATATTAATAAGGTCACTATGTAGCTAAATACAAGTTGATAGTAGCTAAAAGTTGAAATAGTATATTTGTTGAAAAATTTTAGTACAATGCAAAAGTAATGATCATCTTAAGCAAAGATTGCCCAATGACAAAAAATTCATCGAAAGACATTATCTTGTGAATTTTAAAGTAGTGAAAGCTTACCCTAGATTTAAGACAAAAAATATGTCAATACAATAAACATGGGCATATAATGTTTTTTCTATTTTCCTTCAACCTATAATTAGACATTAAAAGAATAGGAAAACTGTGTTATAATGTAAAAAATGTGTATATTTGAACTTATTTCCTTATAAAGTAGAATTTGCAATGTTAGGAAGAAAGGTTTAAAAATAGGTACTTATGAAAAATAGTTAGAAAATACATAACTTGTGGATCATGTTATTATATATCAACAAGGTTATTATGTAGTTATGTTGGATGAATATTTTGTACAAGATATATAATGGATGAATTCGGTCAACAATATAAGGTACAATAAATCCCTCCTTTATTATCAAGGGAGGCTCCCTTTTTTGAAAATGGGAAAGAATAAAAAGGAAAATATTTACAAGATTTACACTCAAAATTAATTTTGAAGAGGATTTTAGAAATGAACTTTTAGTGAGAGAAGAGAAAAGAAGTGAGAAAAGAGAAATGAATTATTATGGAGAGAATAATGAGAAATATACGTAGAAACACAAATAAAATTAGATTCTACCTTTCATGTAAGAAAAGATAGTATAAAATAACTGATGGTTCAACATTGCATGATTTTTGCTAGGAAAGACAAAGATAACAAGAAAATAACACATACTAATATAAAGGTAATAACAAGACACATAATTCTCCAAAATTACCTTTGAATTATCTTTGAAAATTGAGTACAAAGTCTTTACTTTTAAATTCATTCTCTTAAAAAAACATTACAGTATTAAAAAGTCCCTGTACAATGAGCACAACTCTTATTTATATCAAGAGTATGTATAAGTACTTCATAACCACCTTGTGAGGTAATTTTTCTATTTCAAATTTTTATTTTTCAAGTTTTGTTCACTTAAAAGTGGAACATAATATATTTCAATTTATGATAATATTATGAAAAAATACAATGAATAAATAAAGGAGCTGAAGATAAAAACTAAGAGACTTGACTAAAAAGATAAGATTTACTGATTTGGAGGGCATTTGAATGGCTATCACAACTTGACATTGTTCTTCGGCCTATGAAGATTTTAATCTATATGCTTTGAATTTTTATACTATAGCAATTATCCCTTGCTATTTAGGAATGATTGTGTTTAAGGTGCATGTCAGTCATACTTTCATTATTTCATTTATTTCTTCAATATGCTTGAAGAGTTTTGGAATATTCTTGTTGTATTTAATGAAAACAACATGAATGTCACTTAATTTGTTTATAGTTTTCAAATTAAAAGTATTTATGTGTAATAAATCTTTTGTAATCATCTTCTAAAATTTTTCCTTTATATTTGGGGACGTATAAGGTTAACATCTCTATCTTTTAATAAATTGTAATGAACAACCCAAAAATATGCACATATCTCAAATTTGATATGATTGCATGTTTTACTATGACTTCTTAAATCCTATACAGATTGTTCAAGAATGTTGATATTCCATTCTACACTTTGTGACCATATATGTGATAAGTTTTATTCTATTTTATTGAAGATTTATTTAAATACAAGGACTTTCTCATATGTATGAGCCATGTATTTCAAATATCTAGTTATATTTCCCTAGAGTCCTTCCTATCACTATTTTTATCTTGTTAGTGATCTCATTTTGATCTTCATTGAGAAGCCTATACAATCTTATGGTTTCATTATTGATTTTGAGTCCATCAATGACAAGTTGCTTGACCCAAGTCTCCATGATTTTCCCATGATTATTATATTTATGAATATTTAAAATGACATCCTTATCGATATTTTCTATAGGATCAAGATCAATAATAGAGACTAGAGGGAAATATATTTGACTTGGTAACATTTTGATATACATTGAAAGTGTATGTCCCTACTCTTCAATTTAGTCATGTTTTTCCCCTCTTTTGTTCTTTTGATCAACCTTATTGTAGATTTCTAAAAAAATGTGAATGTCTCCTTCATGAGTTGGTTCTTCAAAGTGTAGAGTACATACAACCTATTGTTATATGTTAGCTCGAGGATTTCTCCTAAAACTTGTGAGGATATACCTTATGAGGTAGCAACCTAACACATAGACTATATGATCCTTCATTTAATTGTCAACCTAGAGATTCATAACTTTGTAAGGTGTTTGAATTGTATATGCAACACTAAAATATGTGGAATACCAGGAATGCTAATACACACTTGATAAAAAGTAAAAAAAACTTGTGAAAAGTAAATTATAAGAAATGAAATATCAGGAAAGTAAACTACAAGAATTGAAATACTAAACTATGTTTGGAAGCTTCCCACACAAAATATAAATACGCAAATGGAATTGAAAGGCACACACGCTTATAGGAATGTAATGAAATTAAAATGCACATACAATAAAAATGAACTACCTAATGGATGGGAAATTGAATCATTGAATCTTAGTGAGTGGGCCCTACCTCGGTTAGACTTAGAGCTTGAATCCCATCCTTGCTTAAAATAAATTAAATTAGAAACAAGTCTTATTGATTCAATTATAGCATCAAATGGAATTTTTATAGGTGCCTTAAAATTTTATTATAATGCTTCGCTCAAATAATATTCTAATATAATTTCTTACTTGAACTAAACTTCACTAACTAATTGAAGCCTACAACTTCTCTCTTAAATATATAAGGCAACACTTTATTTAGATTTACCAATATATAGAGGTTATAATAATAAATATATATCATTTTTCCCAAAATGAAATAAGTTATAACAATCCAAACAACTATGCTAAAATATTATAAATAAATCAAAATATATCTTAAGATAATAAAATGTTGTAACAAAGTTTAAACTGGCAACTAGACAATAGTAAAAAGTAGAGAGTATGGGAAAAAACCACAATCATTTATTGCAACCACTTAAGATGGATTGTCTAATGAAGGATGAATAATGACTAGATAATTTGAAGTTAACATCCCATTTTCTTAAAAATTAAGAACTATCACAATCCTCAATGCTCAATTCTGTCAAGCCCTCAAAAATGTATGCACAGTTGCTACTACGAGTGATGCCCAATTACTACAAATGGATTAGAATTCTCTAGCCATTGTTGTGGGTGATTTACCTAGTTTATAGTTTGAATTTTGAATGTTTTAGTCATTTATATGGGTGGCTCAAAAATAACAGTGGCTACAAGTGCACATAGCCAATTGCTACATGTACACATCTAGTTAGTATAAGTACACACAACCAATTGTTATAGGTTGCTAATAAATTAAATGCATATTTTATCCTTCATAACTATGGGTATAAAACACCTTGAAAGAAATATATTCATTATTTTTCACTCTCCATTAGTAATACCAAAGGACAAAATCATTAAACCATACTATTTTATCTAGAAATCACATTCTTTAAATCATAATAATAAATATATGCAACATGGATAGAGTTTATAATACTATGGAGAATGGTCCAATGGAAGGGGGTTCTAGGATAATACTATATGATATGAGTACCATTTATTAGCTTCATCACTCCGCCCAACTTAACCTATTTCACGATCTCATGCAACTATACTAGGAACCTTGAGTTAAAAGACTTACAAAAACCTTCTTCCTTCTTCAAAATTATCACTCTATCCTCTATTGATGGTTCATACATGTGAGATTTCATATCTGATTCTAAAGTTACACATGGTTCTTCCTTGTCCACAAAATAAAAATGAGTCTCCTTCATTTATTTATGCAATCATCATTTTTCGCAGCCAATGGCAAGGCATATCATTTAAACATAAACTCCTTTCATAACCTCTTATGGAATGGATGTTCTTTCCTTTTTTGTTTTCACAGGTTAATTTCAAAAAAAAAAAAATGGGGGAGTGTAGGATGAAGAAAAATATACTCCCCATTATAATTCATGTTTATTATCATAAAATACTTCTTGAACTATCAATTGTATCAAACAAAGATTAGTCAATGCCTTTGTTATTCTTCTTTTAAATTTTATAACCATTTTTATTAATCAATTTATAAAGAGGTTAGGTGTGTTAATATGAATATTATATCTCAAATGGTTCAACATTTTAAAATGAAAACTTTAAATCAATGAATACCTACCATCACAAGTACTATACCTCATAATGAAGAATTCTACTTCATCCCATGGTGAAGGTAATGAGAGTCTATCAGTTCCTTGAGTAGTGACTGTGAGAACCTCCGTTATTTGACAAAATTTATTTCTTACTTATGCTACATTAGACTTGTTTGGAAACCATTTTATCCATGCTGTTGGAAGACTAGTAACCTTTGCAAGCAATTCTTTTGTCAAAATAATTTATAATCCCTTCCGCCTAACAATATTACCTTACAAGTCTTAAATATATCTATAATTTTTGGACTATTCACAAGGATTATATGATTATAGGGTTATTACCTTACTATATTTCCTCCCAGCAATATGATAAAGCTCTTTATTTTTCTTGTAGCAGCTAAACTTGGGTTATATAAATGACTTTATAATAACCCAAAATAATATGCAAGGCACAACTGAAATGTTCTTTACACAATGCTTAAGATTACTCTTATTAGAAAAATAGTCATGATACTTCATCCAGGTAAATAAATACCATATATGAACCATTCCTCTCCCCAACACTTGACACTTGTCCTCTATTGGATTGAGGTGAAGGAAAATATTAACATTTAAGAGATTGGATGAGTGTGAGAGATAAAGAACATTATTGACTTGGGAATATAAAGGTTAAAAAGGTGGGTGATGGAATGTATAAGGTGAAAATATGGAAGGTTATGAGAAAGCATTCATGATAAATGGATGGTTATGTAAAGGGATGAGATGTTCAAGGCAAGTCAAGCGATACAAAAGTGGTTTGAGGGAGTATGACATCTAGTTTTTGGGAGTGGTCTCCATGACATAGTTGTTTATTTTAATGTTAAGATAAAAATGAAAATATAAATAAAAACTAAAATTGCTTGAATTTATATTGGTTTACTAATAGAACAATGATGTTGTATAAAATCTTTGTGGTAGGTATATTGAAATGGTAGCATGTAGGCCTTAAGGTAGTGAGACCAACTAATGAAACTAATAATTAAGCATAATGGATGATTTATAATAGTGGGGGATGACTTAAAGCTAAAAATGAGGCTATCAGAGTCTATAAGAGTAAGAATTTTAGAAGTTTTGATAGTAATTTTGTGAATCAAGTATGAATGAAGGGAACATCCCCATTGTGTAGAAACTAATTCTTGACCAAAGATAATAGGCTTGTTAAAAGGCTTAGAAATTAGACAAAAATAAAACATTATGTAATCAAGATGAACATGTCAAGGTAAATAGAATTGCTAAAATCTGGTGGTAATGGATGCAAGACAAAAAATACAAGAGTGGTTACAAAATGAATGAGGTATTAGTGGCTATAGGTACAAACTTAGGTCATGTATCTAATATGCAAAGTAAATGCAATATCACATAAATTTAAGTAGGGCATGGATCTACAACCCTAGAATATGTGGAATCAATCTTTAGTAGGGTAGGTGGGAATATGAAATGAATATGGAGCACATACCCCCTAAAAATAGGCATACTTATCATTTGCAATGATGACAATGTTGTTTCAGGCACATGTAATAATGTAAACTAGTTATAGAGCCTTTGTAATAAAAGCACAAAGGAAAATAGAAGCTTGAAACTGTAATAATTAGAAATGACTACAAATGAAGAAGACAAGACATATTGATTTCTGCTTTTTTATATTTATAAATATTTTTCCCTCATTAGCTAACAAGTTGGTTTTATAACCAAGACTATCAATGATGCCTAATAAGGTTGAATAAAACAAACCTTTTAAAGAAGAAATTGCATAATTATGAGAAATAGAGAGTGAGTAGAAGAAGCCTAGTATTATTGATCTCCACAACAATGAAATTTGAAAGTTTTCATACTAATTGGAACCCCAACTTGACATTATATAGTGTTAAAATTGTACTTTTTTGGATTGAAATAATGTCTCTAATTTTATTTAGGTTATTCCAAAATTGAAAAAGCCTTTTAAACCTTTATTTAAAACACTAATGATTGTAACCAAGACTTTCTGGGATTTCAAGAACCCATGACATCAATAACACCACCATCTCTAGACATAACTGGGGTTTTTAGAAGTTAATGACACCACAAGCAATTGTAGTTATATTCAGACATCTCAAAATTTAGTGACACCTTTACAACTAAAATTATATTCAAATATTTTAAGACTTTGTGAAATTGATGGAACTCAAAACCTAATATATATTTTTAATACTTGAAGGAATTAAGACCTAGCTAGGATTTTTAGAGGTTTTGAGAACACGTGGAACTAAAAGAAGTTCTTAAGGTGTTGAATTTTTTTGGAAATTTTGAATAGATCATGAAACCCAAATTTTTTTCAAAGTTTTTATAATGAAAATTTATCTCTTCAACCTGGTATATGCATTGGCATAAAAATTGACAAGTTATAAGAAGTTTATTTTTTTGCGACAATAAGCTAGATAGAAGTTAACAATAGTTAAAATTCAAAATAAAATTTTGGCTGAAATAAAGTAGTGAAATGGAAAAGTAATGACCATCTGAAGCAAATATTGACATGGATAAACATTGGTAATAGTTTGAATATATATTTTATATTTACTTGGCATATAAATTAAATTTTAATTGAGAATTTTACAAATTGCTAGGTGTTAGGATTTACATGTTCTCTTTACATCTGCAATATTAATTTATATATTATTTTCACTAAAATGAAAAAAATGAAAGATATTTTGTAACAAGTTTCCATAACAAAATCAAATGATAATATTAAAGTTTTCTATGTCGTTTCATTGAAAATGAAAAATATTTTGTAACAAGTTTCCATAACAAAATTAAAAGATTTTTTTTAATCACTTTGAAGCATTCTGTTTTCATGGAAATAATGTTGGTAACAATCTAAGTGTCATCAGGAATGAAAAATAAATAAAAAGACATTAGTTTTGTGTATTTAAAAGTGTCAAAAAATTACCTTAAATTTGAGAAGAAAAAGATGTCCATATAAGAAATATGAGCATAAAATGTTATTTATCTTTGATTTACGCTTATAATTAAGGATTAAAAGAGCAATAATTCCATGCTATAATGTAAATGTATGTAGATTTGATATGTTGTGCTTATAAAGCAGAAGTTGTAATGCTAGGAAACAACGATAAAAAATGGTTCGTATGAAATACATTTATAAAATACATACTTTATGAGTCATGTTTTTAGATAATAATAAGGCTACTATGTTGCTAAGTAGAATTTGATATTAGTTGAAAGTTAAAATAGAATATTTGTTGACTAAACTAGTACAAACAAAAATAAATAATTTAAAGTAAGTAATCAAATTTATCTTTTAAATTTTCATTATTTTGATTATGCATAAAAAAAATCGAATGGTTAGAGGCAAGTAATAAATATATGTGTATGTGGAGAACAAAATTGATTCCAAGTTTATAAGATTTGAGTGCATGCTAGTTTTTTTTTCACATAATTTAACAAATGTATACCCTTTTGCAAGAAAAAAGTATATGGAATTTAAATATACAGAGAAAACTCTAAATATCATGAACACGTGCTAAGATGTTTTCAAATATCATGAATGTAGTCTAATAAATTTTTAAATAAAACATACATGTGAACACAGATGCATAGAAAAATAAATAGCTTTATGTGCAATTCCATATACTCTGCGCATAGTTGGTAATGAGGTTTTTTTTTAATGTCAGTATTGATAAATATAGAAATAAAGTTATGGTCAGACTAATAAGGCTCTGTTGTTAGAATGTAATATTGTTGTTTTTCAGCATTTGGCCATACATAATCTTTTAATCTATTTGAATAATGGTTTTGATTATCTATGAAGAAATTCATATTATAAGATGCCACATGTTTTTTAAGTTTGTTTGTGGATTCGATAAGATGTGACATATTATGGTGAAATTTCAAAATATGAAAATGTTATCGTTTATGTTTGTCTTTGACAATATTTGATCAAGAATAGTATAATGTCCATGGTAGAAGCAATTGGAGATGCATATATATTGACTCATACAATTTTTTTATTTTATAAGCTAAAATAAGAAGGTTTTATAAGGTTCCTACAACTTGAGTCTAAACATAACTAAAGTAAAATAAAGCAAGCCTAAAGGGCTGAAAAATGTAGTACAGTAGAGCAAAAACAACTAGTTGAAAACCAGTGTTGAAGACAACAAATAAAATAAAATAAATAAATTACTTAGGGAGGGTACTTTCCTGTATGAGTGCCTTATGGGCACCCTTTTCCTTTGCCTTATCCATCGACCTATTACTTAGTCCTTCCATAGTGTCCTTTGGCATAATCAATCTCAACTTCTTCTGAGGCCACTCCTTCTCTGATGACTTCTTGAGGGGGGTCACATTGAGGGGTTTGAAGGAGGGTTTTCGAGTGAGCTGAACCTCCACCATCCCAACATCCTATTTCTAGGTAGTAACCTCAGCCTCATTGTGTTGTGCAAAGGCCTACATAATTTTAATGGCTTCCCTGTTTATGGAGTTCCACTCCTTTATCAGACTAGCCAGACCAAGTCCTACTTCGTGAAGTTTACTGTTGGAACCCTCCAACTATTTTTTATTATTCCTAATTGACTTAAATAAGGGCCCATTTCTTTTTTTACAAAATTATGTAGCATTCCCTTCCTCAAAGACAATGGGTTTTGGTTTGTTTACTATAAGCTAAAGAGGGAGTTCCCCTATGGTGATCTTAGAAATGGGGATTGTGGGAGAAGGGCTAGGAAGAGGTCGATGAGAGTACATGGTTGGGTCTTATTTTTGGGAGTCCTCTACATAATACCCTCCTAGTGGGAATTCTTTCTCACATAGGGTCTTTTTATGATTGATAAATAAGAAAATAAGGCCTTGGTGGATGATAGTGTTTGCTTCATTGATTTGAAAAGTGAGGGTTGTGATTTCAGGTGACTTTATCAAGTAGTAGGGAAAACTTATTTTAAAACCTTAAAAATGGTTAAGAAGCAGAAAATGGTGTGAGAAGATAAGAGTAAATTTACCTTTTAATGCAAGGTATTTCATGCTTTGAAGGCACACCTTCGACCAGTACCTCAGTAGGTCCATTCACAAAAATCCCTTCTTATAAATTTTCTAAGTCTTGTTTATCCTGAATAATATTTGCATCAATTCCATTTTATTTAATTAGTATTTAAAAGCTTTAGACCCCTTTCAAGACATTCCAATTAATTCACCAATCAGTTCCTCAGTGACAATGATTTTAATACCTCTTATCTACACATTTTTTTATTTCATGCTGCATTGAAATATTTAGTGAGGTCTACATCATGCCCTATGATTCTATGCATGTATTTTGTTAGACCTCCCTTGCACAACTTTAGTTAGACCTTATTACTAGATCAAACCTCTTAACATGAATTTAGCTCAAGCTTGTCTCTATCTCCCCTCATTTTATGCTTACCTGAGACAAGAATGTTTGAATGGTGCTTGGGGTTTACCTTTTCCTAGTTAAGTTTGTGGTTTACGGTATCAAAGAGAATTAATTAAAAATATTTCACCCAACTTGGAGCAATAAACTCACATGTGTAACTATGATGTATTAACATGATTTCTAGAACCTGATGAGTCAGACATGTTTTTTGCACATGTGACTTCCACCACTATACCCTATGATATAATAGATTCATTTTGGATTTCCTTGGTGATATGTGTTGGGACATGGATACTATCATGATAAATAGATAAAAAGGGTAGGTTGATTCCATAGTTGGATAATAAATCATCCACCCCATTTCCTTCTCGATAGGTATGAATGATGGGAAGGTTCGTAAGAGCCTTGATTAGGCCCCTGACATTATCAAAGAGAGCTTTAAAGGTGTGGGAGGTGGTGGTCTTACCAACTAGGGCATCTAGGAAGTTTATAGAATCACCTTTAATAATTAATCTTCCCACTTTGATTTGAACATCAATTTGTATACCCCAGAGTGCCGCTTTGTCTTCTACCACATGGTTAGTTTGAATCCCCATGGGGCCAAAATACGTAGTGATCATCTTTACTACTAAAAATTATTTTCATGCATGATAACTTTTAATAGCAATGCTTATACTTATTTTACATTGTATTGTATTGAGTTTGAAATTTTAACATGCATTCGTGCACATGTCATGATGCCGTGAACATTATTTGTTGAAACTCAAAATTCAAAATTTTGAATTTTGCTATTAAATGACATGTATGTTTCTTATAAACATAATATAACATATTGAATTAAGGGTCTTTATCATTTTTAATGTCTTTTTGGTGTGGTTAAAGGCTATGGGTATTGAGTGATAAAATTTTGATGTCTAAACCACATCAAACTGATGACATAATTTTGTCAAATATCCATGATCAAGTAGAATCTAGGCATGACATTTTTGTAGATATATATATATTTACTTTGAAATTTTTGTTTTCAAGTGGTCTCAAAAAATATAATGATTATATGTTTTTTACACAAGAAAGGATTGTATATGTTATGCCATGCCTAGTTATGACAAGTTGACTAAATGTAATGCCTTCCATGGTGAAGCCTTGAGATCTATGTATTGTACATGAATATGCAAGTTGTATAGGTAATTAGTTTCATATTTTTAATTTTTTTTTCGTATTTAGACTTTTGAATAGGCCTTGAAATTCAAAAAATAGGAACCCAATCTACTTCTATGGAATTATTTTATAAATGAATGTGTTTTGTATTTTGGTGATTTACAATACAAATATCATTGAATTTGATCCAAATAATATCATTTTTACCTATGTTTGTGTATAGTTTTAACATACAATTTGAACCATTGATAAGGTCATCTTGATCTCATAATTTCCTATAATTAATTTAACTAGAAATTTGGGTTTTAACACAATTTGTGGTGTTAGTGTTGCAGTACATGCATGTCCTTGTTGTTCACTTATGTAGTATCTTGCATGTATATTGCATCAATGACAACTTTGTTATGTAAAATAAGGGACAACATTTTATCATTATGGGCATCAATATCTTTGTTAGAATAGAAAAGGTAAAAGAATAGGGGGTTGTCTAGTGTTGGATGTAAACAATTTTCATTGAGATATTCCAGTTCATTATCTATATGAGAGCATGTTTGTAGTCTATTAAATACAAATAGAAAATTGTGATCCTTTTGGCACATTGTTTGATGCAATTTGTAACATTGTACATTATTTTTACAAAAATCATATGGGATTAGCTCATCATTCAATTTTGGATGTTCAAAGATTAAACAATCATGTATACGCTGAACTTAGTAAATGTCTCCACAAAATATCATGTAAATATTGTCAAAGTAAATGCACAAAGTAGACATTATGTCACAATCATTTATCAATAAATTATAAATTTATTACACCAACTAGATATATTTCATCTATTAGCATTATGAGCAATTAATCATATCATTTTAACTATGTATCAAGCCTCTCAACACTTGTGAAATTAATTCTAAATTGTTAGAAGGAAATAAAAATGTAGAATGAAGAGTTATGCCACCTCAATTGTATGCAACTTTATCTGTAAATGCTAGTACGAGGTATTTTGGCTTTGATGGGTCACTATCAATTGACTTCACATAAATTCAGACTAATGACTCACATTTAATTTTAATTTAAATTTTTTTCCAGTCCTAGTACCTCCTGTTGAGATCACATACAATTGTTTTTGTCTTATTTTTACATTTTTTGAGCCCAGTGTCTTTGAAAATTGCTTGTTGTTCATTGTTAAACATGCTTATTTGTTAGCATTCAATATTATGAGTAATAAATGGGTGATGTCCTATTTTGAATAGTTTTGTATTTTTTTTGAAAACTTAAATAATGGTAGATCCATTTTCCAATCATATTCTTCTTGTCCAATGTCAATTGTTTATCAAGCCAATGTTGTGTCAACAACAATTTTAACATTATTTTTTTGTTGATGAACAACTAGCTTCAAGTCTCCCCAAATTGGATTGATATTTTGATTTAACTTTGTGTCATTTATATTATTGGTGCTTTTATTTACCATCTTTCCATGTTGAAAATTCTTGTTTTAAAGTGTTCTCATTTTTTTTAATGGAACATACAATAATAGTCTCTTGCAAAAATAGTTTTCAATATCAAAATGTTTATTATGGTTGATAAATTATATGATTCTATTTTTTTATATCCTAAAATAAATTTATCAAGATAAATATGGTAAATGGAAAGTGAACGTGAATTATAATATTATATAAAAAATCAACACATTACATCTTCAAATTTGTTTGGTTCTCAATTCAATAGTATTGGAGGTTTTTAAATTAATGTGCATTATTCCAGAGAAGATGTACTTATAAATATACATGTTATTGAACTATGATTTAATGGTAATGATAGTATTAAATGATCAGATTCTTGAGTAGACATTTGTTGATATTTAAGTAACACATTTTGAAGTTTACATAACATTTGGATAGTTTTTATGTTTATTATTTCATGTTTTTAAAAGCACATGCTAGTTTTGGATTTCATTTAATCATATAAGAGATAAAATAGGCTATTATAGCATATGCATTGAGAACAAATTGTGTTTTTATATTAACCTGCCATATAAATGGCATTTTTTTTAATCAAACTATTGCTCCATGCTTGTGATGACTTTTGTGCAAGGAATATTGTTGGTTTCTTAAGTGTAATATGTATAACTCTTATGTACTGAGACTCATCCATGTTAAGGTCATTTAATTTTTTTTCAAAGTCCTATGAAACATGGTAGTGTTTTATACTTAGCAGTGAAAAAATCCTCTTTGCATATGCATTTTCAAATTCATTTTTATGTTCACAAGTTTCAAGTATTATTGTTAATTGCATTGGTGGTTGTGGGAAATTATATCTATAGTTTTTTTTAGTTGCTATTATGATGGTAAATATGCAATTTAGTTGCCGATGAGATGTGGCTGAGATGGTAATGTGGCCTGGTTGTTTCAAGCCCCACCCAGGTTCAAATATTGCTAGGCATGTGAGGTCAGTTGTCGCTATTGATGGTATTATCGAGGCTAGTTATGGTTGTTGGTGGTATTATAGTGGTTAATCACTTAGATATCGAGTCCCCCATTATGTCCTATACTAGTTTTTAGATTCGATCAAAAGTGATTGCCAATTAAAAAAATGAAATCTACTTATTTCTTATTTAAGAACATCAATATCACAAGTTATATATTTATCTATAAAATTTGTTATTTTTAAATTATGTTTCTTTCCTTATATTGGTGTATTTTATGTCCATACTACATAATGATCATATGCATTGCCTCTACATTGTAATTATGTCACATAAAAGTAATTATTGATTTTCCCAAGGAATAAATTACCGTTCTTCCCTTAAAGTTGCCCTTTCTAATTCTAACCCACATGGTTCTTATAAATTGATATAAGATTAGCTTTAATTTTATTGTTTTAAAGAAAAAAATGTGAGATGGTATGCAAATTAATGGTTACCATTTATAATTTCCCATTGTGTGAGTTTATGGTAGGTGAATGTTGGAATAATGTCTTCATTAATGAGGATTGCTAATGAAAAGTGTCAAAAAAAAAATTTCTTTTGCATCCTTGTCTTTAAATTTTCCAAGTGGTTGATTTGCTTTAGTTGGTTCTATTGTTATCATCTTATCATTCAATGCAACAAAACATGTTAAATATATAAATCCATGCACCATGGTATCATTACACATGTCGACATCTCTATCAATAAACATACGTTATTCGCTCTAATTATTAGATTCAATTTTGATATGCATGTTAATGTTATATTTTTTTTTTAATACAATAGATAAAAAGATTTACAATCAATGTCAATTTTGACATTATGAATGCATTTTGTTGCAGTGCATTCATAATACTCTTTCTACATACTCTAACTTTTTGATGTGTGAACATTTATGTTAGTTTTACTGAAATCATTGACTATTAATCGATGGATCAAGACAATGATTTTTAAATTTTATTAATATTAGATGGAATATTGATTATTAGACCAAACAAGCTGATTTGAGGTTTGTTATATACCAATCTCTTATCTAGGTAAAAGTAATTCTAAGTGCAATTAGTCTTTCCTCAAGATCTAATAGCATCGCTAAAATGAGAATTGTCTTTACCACCAAGTGGGGAACTTTTGCATACAAAATGATACCTTTTAGACAATCAATGCATGAGAAACCTTCCATAAATCAATGAACGTTGCCTTTCAGGGATTTTTTTATCAAATTCATCATCATCTACATGGATGACTTGATAGTGTATTCAAAAGATAGAGCTAATCATGAAGATCATCTGCAAAGATTATTTAATAGATGTTGAAGATATGGACTCTTTCTTAATCCAAATAAAATCATCTTTGGAGTTACTAAAGGTAAACTATTAGACCATGTCATCACAAAATATGGAATCTCCATTGATCCCAAATGAGTTTAAGCCATTTCTAAGCTGACGCCTCCCAATAAGAATAAAGAATTGAAGTATTTCTTTAGTAAGATAAACTTTGTAAGAAAATTTATTTATAATTTTTTAGAGATTATCAATCCATTAAATGCTCTATTGAATGTTATTCTAAAACAAGGTGCTAACATAGAGCAGACAATAGAGGCTAAGAGATATTATCAAGACATCATGACATCCATTAATACTCAAGCTCTAGTTCTGATCAGCCCAGACTTCAATAAATATTTATATCTCAATTCATTGACTTTAGAACATACTATAGATGTTAAACTTACACATAAGGTGGATGATAATGAAGATCATGTTGCCTTCATAAACACCAATCTAAAGGATGCAAATTTGAAATAATATATGATAGACAAACATATATAATGCAGGGGCATCCCATCATGACCCAAATTGATCCATTTTTTGTCTTAAGTTGATCTAGTAGATGTATTACAAGAGATAAAGGTCTTGTAAAATCCATTTGTGGAGTCTAGTTGGTCTACAAAGACATAAATTTTGAATTATTGTTTTCCCACCAAAAATGCCTTTTTGAAAATTTGAATTTGTAAACCTTGTGGAAGGATTTCTATGTATTGTATGAAGTTGAAAAGGTATGGAATATTTTTTAAGATATTTCAAGGTGGTCTTAAGAATATGTAAAGATCTTAAATATCTTTTTTGGTCTATAAACATGGTCATAAGGTGTTTATATTGGAAAAATAAATAAAATGCAAATGTGGACAAGAGACCTTCTACATGGGAAACATCCAAAGAATCAGTTATGCACTTTCATAGGCATATAGGGAGTCATTTTGGATGTTGTCATGTTGATTCAATTTGAATAGAGAATGTAATGGAACAATTTTTGTATGAATAAATGAAAAATTTGAATGTTGATGACAACTTTATTGTATAATGAAAGTTGACAGACCCTATTGAGGTCATTGAAAGTGGTGTTGATTGTAAGTTTTTTTATTACTAAAAGAATGAGAATGAAATATTGTTTCTATGTGTTTTTCAAAGGTGAATATAAGTGTGAGTGGTTATTAAGGATTGTAAGTTTGAAGAAAGATATTTTTAGGGAATACAAACCATGTTTATAGACTAAACACTGAGACCCCTGTTGAGTGTTTAAGAATATTGTTTACACTATATGTGATTTTTGATTAAGGATAGACTGAGATAAATGTGTCTTGATATGTTTGAGTGATACTAAATAGGCTTGGTTTTTAATAGTGATTACAAGGTTTATTGAATAGTGTCCAAAACATATGTTGTCCAGTCATGTGCATGATTAGTTTTTTATTTGGAGTCATACTATGTGTAGGCAGACTACTTGTTGATTATTCATGGATTGAAAGATATAGGATTATGAGTATTTAAGGTGGTTAAAAAACTCAATTACAATCAAGAATCCATTTTATAAATAGGCCTTACAAGATTGACCCCTGTTTTCTATAATGACTGTTGGCAAGAAGACTGAGAAAGTGGGTTCTTGAATGGATATGAAAGAAGTAATGAGTTGATATACTAAAGATATGTTTTGGTAACTATGTTTGAAAAATTCTAAAGTTATTTAAACATATTGTGTAGTCATGAAGATTTATAAGAGTTTAAGGAACCTGTCACAGACCATTTGGAGGTTGTTGAGTGTGCACAGTCGAATAGGTTTTGCTATGAAAAGGATAATAGTGGATAAGTTTGGTGAATCTAAAGGTTTTAAGGGTTTTAATAGGTATAGATAGAATATATAAATCAATTTGTAAGATTTTAAACCATGTTAAGTGACCACAATTAAATAGTATTTGCTCTCAATCAATGATTGAGACAAAAAGCCCTAAATCTAGGGTTTGTAGAAAATAGATAGTTTCCACTGGCCAATCTTTAAAAAACTTAGAAGCTAGGTGTGTTTAGATGTGTAAAAATATATTTTAATGTTTTTTTTGTGATATTGTATCTCTGAATATGGAAAAGAGTGATTGTTTGTAAAAAGCACCCTAGGAGACCTATTAAGGAAAATAGTGAGCAAATTAAGAAGAGAAAAGGGACTTAAAGAGTGAGTTTGGAACTGAAAATTTATGAATAGAAATAAATCAATAAAGGTTATTAGAAAGAAGTGTCAAAAATCAAATAAAATAAGGTACATTTCTGTACATAAAGCATTTGGAGTGACACAGAGCTAATAGGACTATGGTAGAAATGGCAAGGTTGTGAAGAGAGTTGATTAGAGACTAGAAAGATATTGGAGAGTTGATAAGTGGAATGAGAGGTTTTCTAAACCCCTGATAAACTTGAACTAAGCCTAGAAAATTACAAATGATATAGTGAATCTTGATGCCCTTGCATGGCATGATTTAAGAGCATTTGTGAAGATAGTGGATTAAGAAAAAAAGGCATAGTGTGAGTGAGAAAGAAGGATAAGGATGTTTTATTTGTACATGATCTGCATCCATATATATGCCCTGATTAAAGATATAAAAAAATTAAGAATTATATTTTGAGGAACAAGACATATGCCATCATCCCAGACACAACTTTCAAGCTCGCACTCACATATAATGAAATGGGCAAAAGAAGAGGTAAGTGGATGGCCAAACTTTAAGAATTTGATCTTAAAATCAGGCCAGCCAAGATAGTGAGAGGCCAAGGAATCATACATTTGATGACTAAGACTAATCCATGCATCTGTATTGAACAAATCAATGATACTTAGGTAACTAATGGTGAGTGGTACACTTAGATCATATATTATTTACTCACAGGAACATGTCCTAATGAGTTATATAGAGAGTAGAAACGAACCCTCAGGATCAAATAAGCTCATTATATTATCAAGAAAGGAGTCCTATATATAAATAACTATGAGGGCATATATTTAAGGTGTGTTTCAAGAGAATAAGTTGTAGACATCTTGGACAATCTACATCAGAAGATTGGTAGTGGACATCCCTCAGTCAACACAACAACTCACAAAATTCTAAGGATGGGACATTATGGGCCCATAATCTTTAAAGATGCACATAACCCTATTAGTACCTGCCATGAGTGTTAGGTATTTAGAAAAAGAGAAGTGAATATTTCCATCCCTTTGTAACTAGTCATTGAGGGACACCCCTTTACCCAATGGGGCTTTGAAATTTTTGGGGTAATTAACCCAAACTATTCAACAAGGCACAAGCTTGTCCTAACAACTACTGATTATTGTACCAGGTGGATAGAAGTTGTCAAAATAAAGAACTCCACAGTATTGAATGTCATCAAATCTTTGGAAGAAAACATGTTGACCAAGTTTGCTACCCCAATTTATTTGGTTTGTGACAACAGTCTAGCTTTCTAGTCTATTATATTTATGGAGTGGGCTTAAAATAATAAAATCACCATCAATTTCTCTTCAAATAATTACCAATAAGGGAATAGAGTGGTTGAATATACTAATAAGAATATGATGGATGCCATCAATAAAAAATCCCAAGATAAACTAAGAGAATGACATTTCTTATTGAAGTATGCATTATGGGCAGACCGAACCAGACACAAGCAAGCACTCAAGGCTTTATCTCTTTTGCTATTGTATGGGCAATAGTCAGACTTCATCATTACTCTTAACATACCAACATACTAGTTTATGCAAGAGTACATGGGAGAAGATGAAAGAATATAATTTACACTACTTAATTTAGTCTAGATGGAAGATGTAAGAATTGAAGCATTGTACAACTTTAGTAAATATCAAGATATTGTCAAAATATGGTTTGACAAGAGATCCAAGATCAAACCCTTCAAGATTTCAAACCTAGTGCTTCTATGGTATAAAACACATTAGAATAAAATAAAAAATGATAATTTCACTCCTTTATGGATTGGGCCATATCAGATATCAAAAATCTTAGGTAATAATGCCTTCTAGTTGAAATACCCCCGAGGTAATGACCTTGTCTTCCCAGTCAATAGACACTTTTTGAAACATTATTTCATGGATACTCCAACTGTAGATTCTTTTAAATGATGATAAGAGGAAATGTATAAGTAGGAGTAGATTAGATTTCATATTTTCTAGATTAGTCTTTGATTTTTTTGTATTTTCCTTTCACTACATTAGTTCTTATGCTTTCAAGATTAATTTTCTAAATTGCATAATAGACCCACTAATTTCCTATGCTAGAACTACAAAAGACTTGCCAAATACAAGGGGATGATTTACAAGGATGCATAATTGGTTTCCACAAGGATTTATTATGGTGGTATTAGAGCTTTTGGGATTGAGGTATGTATTATAATTGAATTAGGTTCTACTTGAATTGAATGATTTTACTAGACCTCTGGGATTTGCTCTGATATAATTTTGTAAATTTTAGAAAGACTTTTCATTTTCAAGAATTAACTGCACTATTACATGCTAAAACTTTGATGAAAGATAATAAACATGAAAAATGAATAAAAATTGGCATGGATGTATTGATTGAAATAAATTTTATTATACATACACCTAGCCAATGGTGATTCCTAACCTTTCTTCTATCTATGTTTCAAAAAACATTATCATACAAACCGATAGAAGATGAGTGAGTCGATTAATCTCTATTGGGACTATGGATGCTTGACTAGCAGTAGAGTAAGGCTTTGAGTGAAATCAAACGTATCTCTATCAAGGCTATGTACACCTAGTTGGAAGCAAAGTAATGCCCAGGCTTTTCTAACTGTTTAGTTATAAAATCTAAGATCTAAATTAAACCTATAGTGTTTATTCATGTCTTTGTTAAAAATCTCATAACCATGGGAAATTAATTTCACAAGAAATCACACACTCCAATCCAAGGAATGTAAAGGGTTAGTATGTTGCATGAGGAAGTAAGATTATTTTTTTATGGTCTAGTTTGCCTATTCTTTTTAGGTAGGGCTAAAGTTTTGTCATGTTGTATTAATGAGATTCTAGGTTCTCAAATACTCAAGACTATTTTCCCCTATAATTCACTATTTATTGTGCCCTAACATACACACCTCATTTTGAAATTCAAATAGGGACCCACTTTTGATTGAATATCCATATTCAAGGTCTTATGAAATAGAAGTCTATGATTTCTAAAAATACAATCTTAAAGAATTTATCTGACACTAGAAGGAATTTATATAATCCTCTTGATTTATGTTATTTACTCGATGTGACTAACAGGAATCCATTTCAAAGTTGTAGTATGTTTCAAATTTTTAAGAGAATCAAAGTTGTGTATAAGTCGTATTATGTGATTTATTTTTTGCCTTCAATTTTCCTTTAGCACTGTGATTATGAACATGTTCAATTTTCTATTTAAATAGATAACTAGGCTAACATGTTATGATTTTAGTTAGTTTTTTACCTATGTTATGTCTTAAACAAGTAATTTCATACTTATACATTTTTTGGAACATCTCATATCTCATTTAATCCTACCATACAACATTGTTCTACTCATCCAAAGAACAAGTGAAGAATATAAGTCATCAGGAAAATGGATAGTCAAGAGCCATCCATGTGTCACCATCTCACTAACCTAGAGGTGACATCAGTAGAAGCATTTTTATGTTGATCTTGGGCAAGAGAATCATTGAGATTCATCCATGTGTCACCATCCCACTAACATGGAGGTGACCTCAGTAGAGTTCATTGTACAGTTGGTCCCATGTAAGCAAATTGCTAAGATCCATGCACTTGTCACCATCCTACTAACCCATAGGTGACATCAACAGAGTTCACTATATATTTGGTTATGGGTAACTAGATTTCCAAGAGTCATCCATGTGTTACCATCCTACTAACCTAGAGGTGATGTCAGTAGACTTCATTATACAGTTGTCCCAGGCAAGTAGATCATTGAGAGCCATCCACATGTCACCATCCAACTAACCCAGAGGTGATGTCATAATAGTTCATTGTACAGTTGGTCCTAGTTAAGTAGATCATCAAGATTCATCCACATGTCACCATCCCACTAACCTAGAATTAACATCAACATAGGCATTTTTACGATTGCTCTCAAGCAAATAGATCATCAAGATTCATCTATGTGTCACCATCCCACTAACCTGAAGGTGATGTCAGTAGAGGCATTTATACAATTGATCCCAAGTAAGTGGATCATCAAGAGCCATCCATTTGTCACCATCTCACTAACCCAAAGGTGACATTAGTAAAGGTATTTATATGGTTGATCCTAGGAAAGTGGATCATCGAGAGCCACCCATGTGTCACCATCCTACTAACCCAAAGGTGATGTTATTAGAGTTTCTTATACGATTGATATCAGGGAAGTAGATCACTGAGAGTTGCCCAAGTATAAGCATCTCATTAAATAAAAAATGATGTCAATAGAGTTCATTGTACAATTGTTCTTAGGAAAGTGGATCACCAAAAGTCATCCATGTGTCACCATATTGCTAATCTAGAGGTGACATAAATAGAGTTCATTATATAATTGATCATGGGCAAGCAGATCACCAAAATCTTGCCAAGTATCATCATCTCACTAACCCACAAACAAAGGCACAAACCATAACAAACCCTAACTAATCTATGAGTAAAACAACAATACATAGACACATGTCCTTCAAAGCCACATAAGTAACTAACAAAGACACCAATGCTAAGCCCAAAAGAGTGAAAAAGATACAAATTTCATATTATGATGAATAAGCATTTGAGAGCAAGCAAAAGAATACACATGGCAATAAAATCTATGGAAATTGATGTTGCAATTCAAATAGAAATAATAGACAGTAAACAAAGTAGTGAAAGCCAATGATTTTCCATGAATTTTAAGATTACTACATTCAATTATTTTTCATGACTACATTAATGATAATTCATCTGCCATATATATAGTAACAGTGCATGTTCTAGTTACAACTTAGGTTACAATAGCAGTTCCATCCGCTTTAGTTACCATGACTATTACCACATCATTTTATTCCTTCTATGGTGCCACATCAACACCCCTCTATAAATACGTATGTATTTGCATATTTTGGATAAGTTAGAATATTGGTTCCTAATATATGTATGTGTGTGTGTGTGTGTGTGTGTGTGTGTGTGTGTGTGTGTGTGTGTGTGTGTGTGTGTGTGTGTGTGTGTGTGTGTATATATATACACACACACACACACACACACACACACATACGTATGTGTGTGTGTGTGTGTGTGTGTGTGTGTGTGTGTGTGTGTGTGTGTGTGTGTGTGTGTGTGTGTTGGTTTTTAGTCACAAAATTTTATTTTGGGTAGGCACCATTGCACATGCATGCCTTACATGAGAATTTACACCTTGTTCTATTTTTATACATGCATACTTTGCATAATGATTGGATTAAAGTGTTATTTTTGGAGATGTAAATTTAGACTTTGCATGGAGGATCATGCCTTCCCCTTCCCCAAGCCTATATATATTTGTATCTTCTCAATCCCAAAGGGAGGAGAATTTTTGCAATTAAGATTAATAGGAAATTTTGAGGAAACTTTTGCTATTGGTCTTGATGTGCAAATCTTGATCCTTCTCCAAACCTATGGATTGCGTAAGAAGTGTTGTCATTTTAGTATCTTAGTTTTCTGGTTGTGCATGAATTATCTTTTCAATAGAGTCATTATTAGTGTACTATTATTGATTTGAATTATATTTTATATGTTAATCATAATCCCCCTTATAGATGTGCTAATGTAATCTTATAAACATGACAACATTTGATTACACATGCTTGAGTTTACTGTATTTTTTGTTTCCTTGGACGTCTAACTATGCTTGATTTTTAGTGCTCTCTTAGCAACTTACAATAAACATTGGTTTTTGATTCCTTATTTGACCTTTAGTTCAAGTGATAGTTTAAAAAGGTTTCATTTTTCTTGACCCACATGCCTCTTTTTATTCCTTACCTTTCCCTATTTTTTGAGTTTCTTTTGGTCATACCCATGTCAGGTTAGATACATCACCTATCCACCCATCTCAAGTAGACTCAGATTAAAATATAGTTGACCCATCCATGGTAAACAAATTGTTTTGCTTGTTGTTATTCCACCAACATGTTTTTTACAAAACCTAATACCCCACAACTCATGCCTTGGAGTGAATATATCTTAAAATGTTAGAGGTTACCTCGTAAGGTTAATGGGGTGTGCATAAAACCCACATCAACAGGTTCCAACTGACAGTTGTAGGCACACACACACACACATATCACCCTAAGTTCAAATGTGTCAAACCAAAATCCTATGGACCAAGCATCACAATATTCTAAGGTTTTGTGTGCCAGGTAATAAGATCCTTACAAAACCAAAACATACATGAAAGTTTCAAGGAGTCTAGAGGCGAAGTCAATTTATAAGTTTATGGCCCCATAAATTAAATTAGGTACCCTAAAAAATTTAACTTATATATTTTTTAAAATATAAGAGATAATTAATATAATTCCTTATTGACACGCACTTATTATAAAATCACTTAAGTCATATTTTAATTTATGCTAAAGTGGTATAGTCCACTTTCTTAAAAATCAAATTAATATAATCGTGTACAATAGAAATAAAACATCTGACAAGCAATTAAAATTAATAAAATATTAAAATGCCTTAAATTTAAAAATACACTTTAATTAAGGGTTTAATCTTAGGCACATGATTCATTTGATACTAACCTTCCATTAATAAATGCCCTGATTGTACACATCAACCTCTTAATTTAGCAATATAGGCCTACTCTCACCCTTGCCTCCTCATTTGTCTATGTAGTTGGGTGAGAGTAAATGGGGAAGGAAGTAAGAGGCCATGTCATGTCTCTTTCCTTGAATTTACCATCACTACAAGAATTTTACCTTTCCAAGGAAACCATATTATTCTTCCCCTAAGCAAGAATAGGTAGTTAATGTTTGTTTTAACTCTTATATTCATTAACTAGGGTTTGCTAGGTGGTTAATGCTTTTCTATTTTTTATTCTATATTCAAATTTGATATAAATATTTTTTTCAAGTCTCTCTTGAAGCATAGAGACAAAGGAAGGTGGGGAAGAGAGTGGAAGAGGCTGCTAACATTTTGGGGTGGAGGAAGGCTGCATAAACCCTCTTATAGGCCCTTAAAAACTCATATTAAAGATGTTTATTTTTTGTACAGTGAGAACAACATTAGAAATAAGTTATATGTATTATTAATAATGAAATAAAACACTTTTTTGTTGTCAATTTTTACCTAAGGCACACGGTTTAGCTAGTGGGATTCCAAGTGGCCTTTTGGGTCCTTAAAAGCCCCGAGGCAAAAACTACTATATATTTTTCCATGGAATCTCAAAATAAATTTATAGTATTTTTTTCTATTTTTTGTGTAATTTTTGTTATTGTATCATGTCTTCAAACCCTATCAATTTTTACCAATAATATTGAAAAATTTGTAATTATTATTTAAAAGAAAGCCATGCCCAACCTGGATACAAATCCAGGTTGTATACAATACAATAGACAACATCGAGTCGACCCTATTTCCTTTACAAATGGGTTAGGTGTTTTCCCTTGTGCTGCCCCAAAGGGTTAAAGCCCTCTATTTTTATAATATTCTTTAAATAAATAATCAAAATAATTGATTCTATATTTATTTTTATTTCTAAATTAACTACATAATAATTAATTACTTTTGTATATATATGCCCTTTTTTCCCAACACACAAAACAACTATATTTGTTTTTTAAACTTAAACAATCAAATGAAGATAAAGCCTTCATCCAAACTACATTTAATTTTCATAAAGTCAAGAACATTATAAATACATTAATCATTTTTTCTTTACATTCAAAATAAAGTAAAACACTAAGTTTAGAAAATCATAGGGATTAAAATAGCTCGAGGCATTCTATAGACACTATTTTATGATTATATAACACCTCAGTCTTGTACACTTAGCAAACTCAGACCTTGCTTGTTTCTCTCAGTTTTGTACCTTTCTTGCATCTGCATGTCTCACATTTACTCTATCTAGTGCCTCTTGGCCTATATCTCTTAGTCTGACTAGTCTTATGTTGATGACCTAGGTCTTTTATCTTGCCCAGAATGTTTAAAATGTACTTATCTTCCATAACTATAAGTTTTAAGCATGTACCTACTTTCCTGCTCCATAAATACTAATGTTTGAGATATACACTACCATCAACGTTAGTGTCCTAACCCGACACAAGTGTCTTGTTGACGCTAGAAAGTGCACCCAGTGGTAGGAAAATAGGTTCCTGCCCTCTCCTCACAACATGGAAACTCCTCTCTCACCTGTGGGACGGCGAAGGAGGAGAGGAGAGTCTCTAGATAAGGGCTAGCTCCTTTTGATGCATCATGTTTGTTTCAGGTAGTGCAAAATACAGGTATATATAGATATAATAAAAGGGGGGATGAAAAGGGAGAAGAAATGTAGAAAACAAACAACCTACTCTAAAAGAGGCAATGCACCAAAAACAAGGTTGACCTTCACACATCCACTCTCAGAATCAGACAAATGCATACATACACTACGCACTTGGCAGAAGGACCAAGCTGTAAGAAACTAGCAGGGAGGCTTCAATGGAAACTCTAGAACAGAGATCACCCAAGGTGCTGTGAAACACACACTTATGAAGTAATTTCTTCTGCTCTTTCACTCCCAAATACTGCTCTTCTCCTGTCAGCTGCAACAATGGCGCCTTGTAGACAGCAGGTCTGCTGGAGTTGAACCTCTGAGAGCATCAAAAGACAATGACTGGACACAAGCAAACATTCAACGCATACACAGAAATGTCTATCCAAATGGAGGTAAAAAATTGCATTTGTATTGATCCAGGTGAAATTTTGTAGAGCTGCGCTCTTTACAAATGTGGAAGATAATTACAAAAATGACCGAGTTCACAATATATAGGAGAATCAAGGAGGCCATTTGGCACTCCTTTTACAAGTGGCATACGCGTCCCTTCATGGGAAGAACAAGTCACTCAAGGAATTAAATGGACTGCACCTTTTATCTGCTCGAAAACCATCCTCTTTTTCATGACTTACACGGTTTGCCTTCCAATTTAATGCAAATGGAGAAACCGGTTACATTACTTAGCTATTGCATCTTCTCATGACCAATTCGAAGGAACTATTTCACCTGCTGGAGTCACTTCTCAAATTGGCGCCACTTCTTGCCACTTGGACTGATTGCTTACTCATTCCTTGCATGTTGCTTTGTCAATTTTGTCTTAATTCTGTCTCATCGGCCCCCTTGGGCGAACATACTAGTAGGTCACTGCATTTGAGCTCCTTCTTGGCTAGCACTTTCTTTTCTTTTTTTAAAAATAAATGGCTATCTCCTTTTGTAAACTTGACGTCCACGTAGGACGTCATTGGGCCTGTTGGCTTCTCTTCCTAAACTTCTATGCGGCCTACTAGTCAGGTCCAGTTGGTTGTTTGACTACTGACGGTTTGTGTGGACTGCTCTTCGGCTTTCAATGTCTCTGTGGACATTTTGTTCGGGCTCTCATGGGCTTTGGCTCGCAAACAATTTCCCTGTGGAATTTTTGTTTTATGTTTTTGCGTGGGCTTTAAATGTTTAAGCCTTGCCCCCTTTGCTTTTGTGTCATAAGTGACTCGGCCCTTTGCTTAGTAATGTGTTAAGCCATTGATTTGAGCCACGCTTGGATCCTTTCCTTTATTAAAATCCAAGCCTTTGTGTTAAGCCATGTGTGCTAATGAACTAAGGATGTTGAACCTCCATGAATCGAACCCGTTGAACTAAGTACATTGAACCCAGCCCATTGAACCAAAAAATTGGTTCAACGGTTCAACAATACAAAAGTTCAATGCATATGAACTGAGGTGCTTAAACTGAGTGGTGAACCTTTTGAACCAAGGGTGGTTGAACCACTATTGAATCAGACCCATTAAACCGTTGACTTGAACTTAGGCCATTTGAACTATTGAACCAAGATGAACCAAGTTGAACTGAGCAGGAACTGAGCAACCCGAAACTATCTGGTTTCTTTGAATGGTGAGGGGAGAAGGTGAATGATTTTGGCCTGTGAGCAAAAATTGGTCAACAGATTAGCGACTCATAGGGGAAGCATGCCTGCTATGCTTAGAATCCAGTTGCCTTAAAAATCCATTGGGCGTGGAGTCAAATGCAGCTTTAAAAAAAATAGCAACAGCTCGAAAGATTTGAGAATCAAACATGAAGTTTTTACCCCCCAAGCAAAGGGAAACACATAAAATAGGCTGCACGAAACTAGTAGGGAGGCTTCAATGGAAACTCCAAAACAGAGATCACCCAAGGTGCTATGAAACACACACTTATGAAGTAATTTCTTCTGCTCTTTCACTCCCAAATACTGCTCTTCTCCTGTCAGCTGCAACAATGGTGCCTTGTAGACAGCAAGTCTGCTGGTGTTGAACCTGTGAGAGCATCAAAAGACAATGACTGGACACAAGCAAACATTCAATGCATACACAAAAATGTATATCCAAATGGAGGTAAAAAATTGCATTTGTATTGATCTAGGTGAAATTTTGCAGAGCTGCACTCTTTACAAATGTGGAAGATAATTACAAAAATGACCAAGTTCACAATATATAGGAGAAGCAAGGAGGCCATTTGGCGCTCCTTTTACAAGTGGCATACGCATCCCTTCATGGGAAGAACAAGTCGCTCAAGGAATCAAATGGACTATGCCTTTTGTCTGCTCAAAAACCATCCTCTTTTTCATGACTTACACGGTTTGCCTTCCAATTTAATGCAAATGGAGAAACCGGTTACATTACTTAGTTGTTGCATCTTTTCATGATCAATTCGAAGGAACTATTTCACCTGCTGGAGTCACTTCTCAAATTGGCACCACTTCTTGCCACTTGGAGTGACTGCTTACTCGTTCCTTGCTTGTCGCTTTGTCATGTCTTAATTCTGTCTCATCGGCCCCATTGGGTGAACATACTGGCAGGTCGTTGTGTTTTGAGCTCCTTTTTGGCTAGCGCTTTCTTTGCCTTTTTTAAAAATAAACGGCTATCTCCTTTTGTAAACTTGACGTCCACGTAGGACGTCATTGGGCCTACTAACTTCTCTTCCTAAACTTCTATGCGACCTACTAGTCGAGTCCAGTTGGTTGTTTGACTGCTGACGGTTTGCATGGATTGCTCTCTGGCTTTCAATGTCTCCGTGGACATTTTGTTCGAGCTCCCACGGGCTTTGGCTTGCGAACAATTTCTTTGCAGACTTTTTGTTTTATGTTTTTGCGTGGGCTTTGAATGTTTAAGCCGTGTCCCCTTTGCTTTTGTGTCATAAGTGACCCGGCCCTTTTCTTAGTAATGCGTTAAGCCATTGATTTGAGCCGCGCTTGGATTCTTTCCTTTATTAAAATCCGAGCCTTTGTGTTAAGCCATGTGCGCCAATGAACTAAGGACGTTGAACCTCCATGAACTGAACCCGTTGAACTAAGTACGTTAAACCCAGCCCGTTGAACCAAAAAATTGATTCAACAGTACGAAAGTTCAATGCATATGAACTGAGGTGCTTAAACTGAGCGGTGAACCTTTTGAACCAAGGGTGGTTGAACCACTATTGAACCGGACCCGTTGAACCGTTGACTTGAACTTAGGCCGTTTGAACTGTTGAACTGAGATGAACCAGGCTGAACTGAGCATGAACTAAGCAACTCAAAACTGGTTGGTTTCTTTGAATGGCAAGGGGAGAAGGTGAACGATTTTGGCCTGTGAGCAAAAATTGGTCAACATGTCTATTATTTGAAGTCCATCCAATTTGTAAATGAAATGTATCTTAATGGTTAGCCTAAGAATTTTAATGTGAGTTATTTTTTTTGGAGATAAATATCAAGGTTGGCAGGACCCCTACCTAGAAAATGATTGATTTTGACCAGAGCTACAACTAGATTTGATACACAATAGGGGGCCCAATCCTAGAAAACCAAGAATTAAATAACACTATATGGAACCAAATAACACTAGAAACCAAATCAAACCAATAATAATCAAGACATAGAGAGACAAGATTAAGCCATCACAAAAGACACCATAAAATATGAGTAGACCTCACTCAACACTAACCAAAAATAGTAACCCCTACCCAACATAACTTTCCAACCACTAGGGAATCATTCTTAGGCCACAAGAGTATGGATATCTTTGCTAGATATAAATTCTTTCATAGTGCACTGAGTGCCACCATTGATGGAGTTCATAGCATCTAATTGTAGCATTTTTGCTTCAATTTTCCTACCTCTTTTACCCTTCTTACCGAAGTTAGGTTTTATCAACTGGCAAGGATGTTGAAAAATGGTCAAGATTTCTCTAGAAGATAGTTGTTCTTCTTCTTCATCCACTGAGACAACATTAACCTCTTCTAAATCTAAATCCTACAAATAATCTTCAGCCTATGGAAGAACTTGAGCCTAGATATTTCTAAACTCTCCAATGTAATTTATGTTATGCATGTTAGCTGCAAACAAACCCTTTAAATTTTGACATGCTAGATCCTCTTTAAATTTTATTGGGTTAAGCTTCTTGGAGTCAACATTAGGAAATCATAGGTGTGCTTCAAAGATTAAATTCCTTAGAGACACTCCCTTCTCCACTAAAGGTTCAACTAGTGGGGCCATCAATCCTTCTAAGATAGAAACTAAGGGAATCAGGAGGTCATTCACAAGATCACTATTAGGGTAGTGAATATTCTTTACCCATTTATTCAAAAGGGTAGAACTAGAACCATCTAAATATTTCCTTGGACACACCACCACTTTTTAACCAACCTAGTTGCACTTGAAACATCTAAAAGGCAACCCTTCATAATTGATATACTAAGTCTAAACACCCTAAGAGGACTTGATCTTCACTAAGTGAAAATATGATTTATAAAAATCTACCATAACATAAACCCTCATAAAAATCTGATGAATAACCAAAGTTGGATTGGTTTTGATAAACACACCAATTTTTTTAACCAACTGCTAGAATAACCCCAGATCACGCATGGCTAAAGGAAGATTATACGGTCTTACGTAAATCAGAGCATTATAAATTACTGAATCTATTGGGTCAAAAAATGGGATCCAAGGGCACAAGAACACCCCTTACTTTCCAAAAAATGAAGGTCTATTTTTCCAAACAAAGTCCCACTCCTCCATTGTCTGAATGAGGTTAAAAAAAACCACTAGGGAACAATGAGAGATAAACCTCTTTAATGGAAGGCTAGGCTGATTTTGGCCAAAGAAAAAGTGTTTCCCAAAAATGGCATTTCCCCACACATCTACCAATCAGATATCTAGACCCAGAATCCTTGTCAACTATAGTAATAGACTCATCAGAGATCTCATGAATAGGGGAGTCCTTAAAAAAACTTAGGGGGGCATCCAATTGGATCAAAAATGGCTTCTTTATGCCCTTCAATTGCAAACCACCCCCCCCTGCATTGTAATTATCAACAACATACTCTCTCCACTACTTTTTGGAGGTGTATAAAAATTTATCCTATCAATCAGCTAGAGTTCAATCTTGGGGTTTTCACCTAGAATAGTCACTTTGTAAAAATTAGAATAAAAATGAAAGGGGTTTGTATTACTCAGGCATTCAACAAAAACCAATAACTTAGAGAAAACCCTAACCATGATACCCACATACACCTCTACCATGTTGTTACATTCTATCTAGCCTCAACTCTCCTTCCTTGCCTTTTTTATTTTTCTCGGGCCTCCCAAAGATGAGTTGATCCATCTCTAAGGCTTCTAGAAGCCCTCCCTTACTACTCAATTCCTACCACCACTAACATAAGAGCCAGAACCTAGACCATCACCATCACCCTTATTTTTTTTATCACTAATATCACCATTATCCATATTTTCCCTCTATTCTTTTGATTTTTACAACTCCATCAATGAAATATCTTTAATGCGAGTTATTACACCAAAGGGATTTGATATAAATACAAGATCAACCCTCATTCATTTCTCACCCTAAAAAAAGACCAAAGAAACTAAGGTAACTTATTAAAAGCACTTTATCAAGCATTTATTTAAACAAATATGCCATGTTTCCATACCAGTCATAGGTACAACACATTTATAGGTCTGAAGTACTAAAGCAATAGCTCAAGAGCCTAATTTTCCAAATCACAAGCTAGTTCAATACTTTACTTTTCACATATTTTATGATTTACACACAAGCTAACACATAAGGGGAAAATAAATGAGTCTGAGGCCCTCTTCTAGAGTATTTACTATTTAGGCAATGCCCTATGATAGTGGGGTCTTTGGGGTCAATTCAACACCATGTGCCCACTAACCCATTTTCCCCCAAAGCCACTATGGTGATGGAAAACTAGGGTTTTTTCATTTCACAAGGAATGAAAGTCCATGACCTAAATCTAAATACACTAGAGTGAAGGTGAATCAAACCTCAAAAGCATCCAGGTGGTCACATCCTTTTCCAATAGGTGTTCTATATAGGACACTTGTGTCTAACCCAGATATTAGCATTGACACAACCATCCTAGGGCTAACATTACTATTCAAAGCTCTAGAAGTGTCCGACCTAGAATCTAATGACTATTCTAGAATCTCCTTCTAGCCTACTTTCTACCTATTCTAGATCCAGAACTGCAATATCATTAAACAAGTTAAGTGCATCACTTCTTTGTCATTTCTATATCTAACATAGTTGCACTTTCTATATTTAGACTATCTAAACATAATAAATTTAGTGTATGCTTATGTCTAAGTTTAGCATCTAATTGGTCTATTAAGGATTTGATTATTACCCTTGTGTCATTTCATTTATATATATTGATTTAATCAAATCTAGGGTTAACAATAAATTCATCTTATATATATATATATATATATATATATATATATATATTTCAAGGTTAAACAAATTCAAGGATCCAAGCATAATCCTTCCAATTATGGAACATTAAATGAACAACCTAATTTGTTTTTTGAAATGCACTTCAATTAAACCCCAATTAAATCAACAAAGGCTATTAAATTCATTTTCATACCAAAGACTAGATTTACTTGTAAAGTACAAGGGACCCAATCCCAAAATCTATATAGTAATTAACCATAATAAACTACATATTAATAATGAAAAAAATCAAATATAGGGATTGAATCTATTTTATAACAATTCCTTATATAGACTAAACTCAAAAATAACTTGCACAATGAGACTGCACATAGGCTACAACTAGAATCTGCAACTCAACCCATGTCCAAATGATCTACACGATGAAGCTTTAAAAGGTACACCAGCTCTACACATCCCATCTCCAAGTTTTGCTCACCTCCCAACCATGTGATATCATCAAGCATACATGCCCTCATCAACCTCTAAGCCCAAATAAATACAACCACTTCCATATATTTATACAGGTAAATTAGAATATGTAATCTCATAAGTTTTCACTAGATATGTGAGTGCACAAGGGAGTGGAATTTTATACCAAAATAATCACAATAAAAATAAAAATATTCATATTCAAAATCATAAACAATGGGGGAGGAGAGGTAAGGATTCAAACCTGGATCTATATTTTTTATCCTCTACCAAATTCTCCAAACTTACATATATCTTCAATTTATTCTTTGAACAAGGAGACACAATATGCATCCCAACTCTTGGGACTCCATATTTAATAACTAGGGGAGTTAGCAAGTAACCCTTACAAGGCCCCAAACTCATCTTGGTTCCTTTTATACTAGCCCCAAATATAACAACATAATCCCCTCACATATGGGTAGAAAAATTAGCCAAAATTACATGCCTTAAACCAATAATTCTCAATCAAATTTTCTAAAAATGCACAAGCTAAGATGTTTAGAAAAATATGTATCAAAATTTATCATTCCAAAAGGAACAAAACCCAACAAAAGAAGGCATGGAATGATTTTTTCCAATTATTACGAATAATTATTCTCCTCTTCCTTATTCCTTCTTTGCCCTCCTCTTTTTTCTCAAATCAATAAATAGTGAGGATTACAAGTAGCATTATAGGAATAAAATCAAGATATGTTGTTGCCTCAACTCCTAATGAGGATTGTATATGTGTCCACTCTTACAGGTTGACCTACACCAACATTGGGTTCCTCATCTAGGGTAATGGAGTGCTTGAGTATTGGCTCAAGACACAAATCTACCATAAAGGAGGAAAGGGGTTCAATTTTATAATGCTACTATTTTTGGCCCAGATAAAAATCTGAATTTCATATAATATTTATCATTTATGTTTGGAGAGGGAGAGGGTACATACAAGATGGAAAGTGGTAAAGATTAAAGTTTTAATATACATAGGTGCCGTCTAGGGTGTAAGCAATGTCATTTTGAATGAATGTGTTGTATGTCATTTAGAATGAATGTGTAATATGCATATGGGTGATCAAAGTGGCCATGACAAGGATTAATAAATGTCCTATGGTGCCTTTTTCATAGTAATCCCTTGTCCCTCATCATGTTCCACCACCTCTTCCTATACACTCAAAGTAACATAAAAATTATTGGTTCTAACATATATACATATAATTCAATAACCATGAATTTAAAAAAAAGATACACATAATAAATCATGACATAACAGTTATGTAGTATCATATATGCCAAGCATTATTATACCCACCCATAGGTTACATGGAAGAATTAAGCATTTCATAACTGTAATCACAATCATAATCATAACATGTGTATAATAATGATATAATATGATACAAAAGTGTACAAATAGTAATGTTGAATTAAGGATTGTTCAAACTATATCTAAGCATGCTAAAGTTAGAATAATCGATGCAATAAAGTGTTAAAATAAATATGTAATACATCATGTAATAATCAATAATGACACACTTTCGAAACATCCACATAAAATTATGATGTGAACAAAATAAAACTCTAGTAATAATTGAAATAAAAGTATTTAGAAACCATTTTCTAGTATATATATTGATCAAAATATTCAAATAGAAAAAATTACTATAGGATACGACTAGCAAAAGTAAAATTGAGAATTACATACCCCTGCCCTTAAAAGAGACTTCCTCCCAAAAATCACTAGAAGAGGTAAAGGTATTAGGCCTTCAATAAAGTAGCATCCTCCGAGGTGTCTATTATCTCGTACCAATCCCATTGGACCTTAAAATAGTGTAGACATAAAAATGTGGTATTCGACACTTGGAAACATTAGTTTTGACATATGTTTAACTTACATGACTTGTGTGTACACATTTGACTCTTATGCATGCTTTCCCCTTTATATTTATCTATCTATCAACCTGGCCAACCCAATTTGATATCATACATGTTTAGGCTCTCCCTAATTTGTGCTATAATGCTCTTTAATCCTAAGTAGACTATCATCATATTCCAGATCTTAGATTTTCCATCTCTAGACAGTGTCGATAATATTCTGATAGTTTTTAATACCATAGGTGTCTACCTTTACTGATAGTATCCCATGATTGTTAATGGTTACATTAAAATTTAAATGTCTCTTTTATGTCAACCTAAGGACATTTCCTATGTTGGTTATAGGTGGAAATATCAAAGAGTCATCTATTAATACAAATCATGTCCAAGGTGATACCTATCTAACACTCATCTTAGAAAGTCCTCTAAAGCTTGGTAAATACATTAACACTCTATTGAGACATAGCACAAAAGCATAAAAATTTGAAAACCCCTCGAAGGACTATCCCTAAAGGTAAGTATGATTATAAATGCAAGTTTAAAGGTGCATGTTGTCACGTCTCTAAATCCAAAGCATTGCATTTCATTCTAGTGGATCACAATGGAGCACACACACACCTAGGTGGGAGAACCAAGTTTTTTTTAAGCCTACTTTGGATTATTGGAACATAATAAATTCTCAAACACTTAATAGGGATGGTTGGGGTTGTCTAAATCATCATTTTAGCCCCTTTTTTCAAATTCTATCTTCTGTCAAAAGTTAAGATAGGGTTTCAAGGCAAAGAGAATAAAAATCAAGATTTATGCATAGGATTGAGGGAAAGTAAACATCCATGAGTCATTTATATAGGTATGCATATTTATCTAGGGATAACTAATGAACACAATCAACCTAGACATAGATATAAAATAGTGCACAATATTGACTACCATAGGTGTTTGGGCTTTAATGACAATGTCTACATAGGTTTTGATAGACATTTCCTTGATCTAAATAGATATAGAGCTATTACAGATTTATTTTAAGGACAATGACATAGGTGGTAAGTGTATGCAAGTGAAACTGAAGCTGATCTATAAATCAATCCTAGCTTAGAGAAGATAAATCAACCTAACTATATTGTTAGAAATACTTAGATAATCAGGGTCACAACCAATATGGATCTGTTAAACCTACTTAAGGGATCTCTTAACATATAGTATGGTTAGAGAGTGTTCTAAAGCCTCTAATCAAGCAACACCACATAATAACCCTAGCTAAGTCTAATAATAATGCAATAATAAAGTAAAATATAATCTAGTGCTCACTAAAGCTTGTGTCACAAATGGGGGATAAACACAAATAATAAAAATGTAAATTAAAACTCTACTAAAGTTAATGTATAGGTAATCCTAAGTAAGAAGAGAAAATACATTCATTAGCCATTATACAAGTAAATCTATGTACTACGATTGAAGAGCAAGAGTTAGGAATTCTTACCTTGAAGATGAATCTGTCGAGCCTCAACCTCTCCCTTGGCCAACGATGATTTGTAAGAGGTTGTTGTGTATTTTTGAAGAGACTAATGATGGAAAATGGACTTTAATCTAGCCAAGGACCGCTTAGTGAATCTCAATCCTTTACAAGATAAAGGTTTTCCTCCAAGAAACATGAAACCCTAAGCAATGACTCCTTAAGTAGAATGGCAGAAAAGTAGATAAAGAAGCACAAATGAATGATTCTCTTTATTGGAAATGGAGTGAAATATGTGTATATATAGCTTGATTTAATCCTAATCTCTTCCAAAATTTTAGCCAATGCAGTCAGCCTAATCAACCTAATTATTTAGGAAATAAATCAGTTAGGTCTAGAACTAAGTCAACTGGGCTAACTTAGTCTTGTAATGTGCTCAAGTCCTAGAAGTAAGCTGACCCAATCGACTATGTTTGATGGGTGATAAGGAGTTTTATATAACATAGGGTTATTTTAGGTAGTGAGTTATTTGGATAAGTGTGCAAGACATGTCAAACTTTAGGGAAATGTATAAGAGGGACTTGTGTTACTTCAGCTGGTGGTATAGGAAACAACAATCTTGTGAAGCACCAAAGGTCTACCCACCCCTTTCTTGGTGTACCCTTTAAGGAATGATATTAGAGAAATTGAGATCGATGGGTTCCTATAAGAGACAAAGCATCAGTAATTGGTAAAGTTCAAAAATATTATGTGTATACATATGCCCCACCTGAAGCTCATCACATGTCATGTAGTTGTAACATGAGATGGTGCTTCAGGAAAAGAACATAGTAAAAAATAACACTGAGATTAAATAAATTGTAGTATAGATAAAATAAGATAAATGAAAGGAAATAATTGTAAAATACATACCTTTACTTACCTTAGTGTTGTAGATTATAGTTGGATGTGAGAGAAATGAAAAGGCATCCAATGTAAGTAACATTAGGCAAACTTGCAAAATAAGGTAAAATTTGAAAATTTATGCAAAAATACATGTAGTATGTATAAAACTTCTCTACGATGTCAGGATTCCAAAACATCTTTTGATTTGGTAAAAGAGCTATTAGAAATAAAGTTATGCGAAAAATTCAAATTTTGATGGTAAATAATTGATAGTTAACCAATTCTGAATGGTAAATATAAATAGGGTTAAAAATCATTCATTTATAATTTTTCTATTTTGATAAAATAAAACTCTAAGAGAACTAGAGGAACCTAGAGAGTGGCGATGGTGAGAAGACAAAAGGTGTGAGCTGGAGGATGCCTAGCGGTGGTAACAGGTACAGCTCAGGTAAGTGATGCATTAAATTCAAATTTTTGGTATTAATTTTTATTAAAATTTAAGTTGATTTTTTAAAAAGTTATTCATTTGGGGAAAATCATGTAGCATAATTGGCCTGATGAAATTTTTAGGTAGAGTAGGAATTAAGTGGGCCAATGGGTAGGAAGTGGTAGGAGCAATAAATGCCTAAGGCATTTTGTTAAAGAGTAGAAAAATCACTGACCTTTTAGAATGGATTTGGCCCAACCAACTTAGTTAGAAATTCAAAGGGTGATGAAAGTGGTTGATTGCATAGTAAAGGGCCAATTTAGTATTCCTCTGTATGGCCAACTACGTAGCATAGATCTGATTTAGTTTGAAGGTTTGAATTAGCTAATTTAGTACTGCAAGAGGGTGGTTGACATAGTTTTGAGATAATAGGATGACTAAGTAGGAGAGGCTTGACGTAGTTTGCAAAAATTGATAACAGGACCAAATTAGTATAATAGTGGTCAACTATGTAAAATTACATGGTTGACTACATAGGAGAGGGCCAACATAGTATATAGAAACATCAATAGTGTTAGTAAAAATATTAGCATTGTAATGAGTGTTGGTATTATATGAGTATGAGGGTTCTTTTAGTATCCCATAGAAGGTATTATAATGTTTATAATTCATTTTTTTCATAGTTTCTAGCCACTTTTGGAGTTTCCTACCAAAAAGGCATATTAAAAATTTGAATAATTTATAATGTATAGTTTGAAGGGTTTTGAGATGACGTAGGGGTCTAAGCTCATTGGTTAAGTATCCTAGGGGTTAATTTACTCATGTCAAGGTAAAATATCTTATTTAATTTTCATAAATGCTTTTACTCATCTATTATGCCCTCATAAACATAACTACATAAGAGAGAGTCAAAATAATTAGTCTTGTTTAAATATAGTGTTGGAAGTTGATAAAGTCTAGTGATTGAAAATATAACTTAGATAAGTTTATAAGGTCTATCATATGTATATAAACTTCTAACCAGTATAGTAGGAGTGAAACAAAGATTAAAACAAAGATAAAACCTCCATTCATAAGCAAAAAAAGGTGGGGTGGTTACATGTTTAGGTAAGGATTGATGGTGGTCTGTCAAGTATGTAAATATTTGTGAAATCAATACAAGAAGGTTCATTTTTGTATATATACTCTCTTTATTTCTATGTGATGTCATGTATATATAATATCTTTTCATTTTTGTTGAATTTCATGGAGACTTTGAGAAGATTAGTTTTAAATTTTAGAACTGTGTAAAAATTGTGTTGTGAGAGTCATCCATTAGGAGATTTAAATCTATCATGGAGGATTGTTCATGAAGTAACAACAATTACAAGAATTACATAGAGGTATTTATAGTTCCATGCATTCATTAATTCTTCATTGTTATGTTTAGAATTGAATTGAATCACTTTAGATGAGTCTCAGTCTAATAGAACAAGGTAATATGTGATAGTCCTCTGTAAAAAGAGAATTTTATGATCCTTTGAGTTTAATATGTATGAAAATTATTTGAATAAGTAGTATAGATGTGTGAGAAGCCTTTTGAATCCATAAAAAGTGTATAAAGTCCATAAAATATGTGTTATCCATTTATGAAGGCCCTTGGGTTTGTTAAAACCCAAAAACTCTAGGTTAAGAGTTTAAACAAAGAAAAGGCCTATAAGTTGAGAAGCAACCATCAAAACTACATGAAGTTGATAGGGGAGTCAGAGGTGAACATGATAAAGGTGCCTAAGGTTGTTTTATGTTTCTAGGGTGAATATAATAAGAGACATGAGTTGTAGGGTCTACAAACCTATCAAAACCCCTGTTGATGAGAGTGATTTAAATGTTTTCATTGTGTGTGATTACAATAATAAAAAGGTTGGTAATATTTATATTGATTGAAACTAGTCTTATCAAAGATATGAGAACCTATTGAAATCTTGAAGGTCTTGGGTGAATATTTTATCGACCAGCTAACTGGTGAGTAAAATAGGTCTCTTCAACCACAACATAAGGAGATTGGTTGGCTAGATGTGCAGGTTTACTACATAAATAGGGGACAAATCTCTCCTCTCATCAAGGGGAGGTTCCCTATAGGTATGATATGTTATATACTATATATATAAGCTAAAAATAACACTCAGGGGTAGGATAACACCATCCATCTCTCTTTTTTCAGAGATGATGTTCACAAATAGAGGAGAAAATCCTAGTGAAGACACTAAAGGCACTTCTCTTCTTTCAAAATTGATCTTGCAGGGAACAATAGGAATTCTTTCAGGTAGTGACAAGTAACTAGTAACCAAGGGTGTAGTAACCAACAGATTGAGATGTAGCACAAAGTCTCCACCTTGACTACCCAAGAGTGAGATACGAAGGACAATGAGGGCACAAAGTCATCCCAATGTCCTTTACACAAAAACAAAATATGAAGGATAATGAGGGCACAAAGTTGTTCCAAGATCTTTTACACAAGAACAAAAAGAAAACACTCTAAAGGCAATTGTGGGGGCACAAAGTCTCTCCATAGTTGGCTTCAAGACACCTTCTTGATTACTTTCACTATTTTTGCTTGCCAAATTAAATAAACAAGAACACATTTAGAAGATAGACATAAGAACAATCATCTAAAATGATACAAGCTATGGCAGCACAAAGTTTGCAAATAACTTGCTTTCTCATTCAGATAAAATGATATGAACAACAATCTGCACTCAAAGTCTCAGTATTCGCCTTTCAATTTGGGCAGAGTTTTGCTTCTATATTGGGAAGATCTCCTTTGCATAATGAGATAAATTACAATGTATAGCCACCAAGCAAGGATTGGCACTCTTTCCCATGGGATGGCCCATGCTACAGTCAATGCCTTCAATGCATTTCCAGATTTGTCAAAGGACTATGTTGAAAATAGGGTGGTTTTCTTAACTATGGCATGTCATTTCATCTCATATGTCTTCTCCTAGGTCTGGATCCTTTGGTCTGTCTCCTCTGACATCTACGTAACTATCCATTTTGTCTTTACTCCAAAGGAGACCAAAAGGCCATGCTTTCAATGTTTGCAAGCTCAAAAATCTACTTTGTAGACTGTTCCAACTACTGAAATAACTTCTACGTAGATATTTTCCTCTTTGTCTCTTCTTACTATGATTTGAGCTCCTGGGCTATATTTTCCCCTTTCCAGTTTTGTCTTTTCCTAGCATTTGAGCCCTCAGGGCTATATCCTCAGTCTTGCTGGTTCCTTACGCTCTTCCATTAACAGTTCTTCCCTTTGGCATTTTAGCCTTTTGCATTTGGGTTTGTGTTTAAGCTTTCAAAGATCAACAGCTATTTCATTTCTATGAATTTGACATCCTCAGGCCCGTCATAATTAGCAAACCAATGACTAGTTTGTTTCCCTGAATTTGATGGCTACAAGGATGTCATCGGACATCTGGATCCCAACGACTAGTTTGTGATGTTCAACTTTGACATCTGTGGGCCTGTCACTTTCCTTGACAATTCCTTTGGGATTTCTTGTTTTGTCCTTTCTTGGAGGGGACCTACCCTTTTGAGTCTTGAGAAATGGTCCACTTTCCTTGGTGAGATGCTCCCGCAAGGTTACCTACCCTTCGAGATCCTTCGAGTGGCCTCTAGCTTTAATTCCTTCAGTAGGCTTTTCTTTGGGCTTTTCCTTCAGACAAAAGTCTAAAGGAATTCCTTCAAACATTTTGTGTGAAGGAAATGTTTTGTTCCTTTGCCTTAGTCATTTCTTCCACTGGGCTTCATCGGTCGAGTTAATTCCTTCAGAAAAAAGTTTGAAGGAATTCCTTCAAACTTTTTGTCTGAAAGAAACATCCTTAACAACTTTGCCATGGGATTTCCTTCCAAAGGAATTCCTTTGCTCACTCAACATTTGAAATGGTCTACCTGCTCCCCACCTACCCTCCACAAGGGCTATCTAACCTCCAAGGTTGCCTTCAGAAAAGTTGCAAGGTTCCATTTTGGCTCTTATGTGCCCTCTCCAAGGGCACTTGTCCTTTGAGCTCTTGGAAGACCCCTTTGAACTTCTCGATTGAAAAAATGGCTAAGTGTTGAACCTATTTCTTTCCTATAGAGTCCATAGAAGCCAACCTTCAGAGTCTGTATAAATGATTTCATAGATCTGGGGGAGTTCGTAGATGTGAGAAACTGGCTTGTAGAGTCCATAGTTTTGAGGCCTTAAGAGTCCGTAGATTTGAGCTTGCCTGCAGAGTCTGTAGAAGCCAAGTCTATAGAACTGGGGGAGTTCGTAGATTTCTTACTGTGAAGTCCGTAGAAATTGAGTCCATAAAAATGAACCTATAGATTCCGTAGCTTTCTCTAAATTTCTTCTAACCTTAAAAGAGTCCGTAGAAACCTATTTGCAGAGTCTGTAGTTCTAAGCCTGCAAACTCTGTAGATTTCTGAAAAAGCTTTGAAAAATGAAGAAATTGAATGCTTAGAACAATTTTTGAAAAGGGAAGAGAGGATTTTGGTCTGTTGAACCAAAATAATTTATAGGTTGTCCCAAAATGAGTGACTTTTTTTTGGGGACAACAGCTGGCTCCAGTTGGGGAATTTTCTTCAGTTGAAAATTTGGAACAGCTGAGGGGAGTAGAAACCAAAATCTCCAGTGCCTTGAAGTATGCCATTGGGTTATGGAGTCATGCTAACCAAAAAATAAAGGTGCCAAAAATGAAAACAAACAACACACAAAATAGAACTAATGACTATACAAATATACATATGTACAGGTAAACTTATCTGATACTTCAAGAATTGAAGTGATTCAAATGCTGCCCATTGTGAGACAATGAAAATGGTGTTCCATCTTGATAAACTAGTAGGAAACCATTTTGTCCCTAGAATTAGTGACAAGTGAATGGAACTCTCCACTAGGAATCACATTTTCTATACACTCCTTTTGGTTCTCTCTTCTTGCCCCATGGCAAGACGTGGTCTTCAATCTAAAAATTGTAACTCCTTGCTCTCTTGGCGAAGAGTTCCTTTTGATAAATTTGGAGTACAATAGTATGGTCCACTACCATAGCTTGTTATTCTATTAGTTAAAACCAGAACATGTTTTGATTGTCAGCATCAAACTCCTAACAAACCATCAGTTCAACATCTCCTTTAGTGTGGAGTTTGACACCTTTGTCTTGAGCAGCTTTCAACCCGAGTAACAGAGATTCATACTCGACAATGTTGTTGATGTTAATGAACTACAATTTGCATGAAAAAAACTATCTCCTTGAGGAGATATCAACACAATCCCAGCTCTAGCATTGGTAGAAGAATTACTACCATCAGATTCCAAGATCCAAACATCATCAAAAACTAATCTTCTATTAGATTCTCTTCATTGGAAGTGGAAGATGCTTTTTCATCTATACTATGCCCTACCAATTCTTTTGATGTCTTGTTTGAATCTATTTTTAGATTACCACCTATAGGACTTTCATCTATAGAAAAATGAACACCCTCTGTGGTCAAGAAGTAATTACCCCTGCCTGAAGACTCAAATAGAATCTGAGCTTCAGGTGTTGATGTCTGAGTGACAACATATTTTGCCTCATTTTTAGGGAGCAGCCTCTTCATGACACCTTTGATAGGGATCCTTACTTTAAATAGGTCCATGCTCAACTCACCGCCCACATCCTTACAAAAATTCCAACCAAGAAAGATGCCATATGATGCTGGGACGTTTGCTACCAAGACAGTCATCTTAATTCTTTTGTCTGAAAAGGCTGAAAATGCAAATTGGGCATCCTTGATTTGTCCTAGTAGAGGTACTTGCTTGTTTTCCTTGGAGAAACATCTCCCAAATGTTTTGTTCAGTGTTAGACCAAGAGATTCTACCACTTTGGTAGGCATGGCATTGTCTGAAGCACCAGAATCAATGATGCAGTTGCTCAGCTTGTGACCGTTTATCAACAGGGAAACATAGAAAGGGTCTATTTTCCTAGGGGTCGTAAGAGGAGTAATGACAAGATTGTTTGGGATGGACATGTTCCTTGGGGGATCATGAGTTACCTTTCTAATATCTTATCCTACAGGGATAATTGTATCTTCACAGACTCAACCAACCTGTCCTACTGCTCAAGGTTGGCTTGTAGGAATTCAAATTCAGTCATTTGAATTTTAGTTTTCTTAACATGGTCGATTATGTCAAATGACTGAAATAGAATAGGGAGAGAGGATGGGAGTTCATCCTTTTAGTTTTTGGGAGGGGGAGGACTGGCCTACAAATTTGAAGTTGAAGGTGCAGAAATGTTTGCGGTACTTACTTTTTTATCAACCATCGGGTCCTTTGGCTGGAAAGGTAGAGTGGTTCCATGCTTAGCAATTGAAATTATAGGCTGAGCTCATTCCTCTATTTTTTCTTTATCAGCTTGTTGGGCTGACTGATTCTTGGATCAGATGAACACAACATATGATCCCTCCACTGCTTCACCTTCACTTTTGGGTTCATCCTGGTAATTCAAGAATTGGAATCACCAACTAATTCTTCTTGGTCCTCTGTGAAAATATCAACATCATTTTCTTGATCAAAATCAAATTGGAAAGAGAAATCATGTTCAATTTCTAGATATCCAACTACTGAGCTGGTTGGAGGTGCTTCAAGGGCAAGGTTCCTCTGTGGGGGAGGAAGACGATTTGGCTACCCTTGATTCCTGACAGCATTGCCTTGATATGGCTGAATCTAAAATGTCCTCCTTGGCATATCCTGATTAGGAGGAGTAGACATACTTTGGGCCATTTATCTTTTCAAGGCTAGCAGTTCATTTGCTAGCTTTTGCACCATTTGATCTATGGTGCCTGTAGATGAATTCTCAAAAGATGAAGAAGATTTTCCTCTGTTAGGATCTCTCCTTATCTTTCCTACCAAGATAAGGTCATCTTCTACCTCAGTAGCCAAGTCATGAGCAGTAGCAAGGTCTATGTGACCAGCACGTCTTAGTAGAAAACTCACTTTAGATACCTGTGATTTGATGAAGAAGCATATTGAGGTTTTTCAGGTGTTGGCTGAGTAATTGCAAGAATTTTGTTCTTGAGCTTGTCAAACTTGGCAATGAAATCCCTCATAGGCTCATGAGGCTCCTTCTTCATCTGTATGAGTTGGGCCAACAAAGCATGTGCATCTTCTATAGGCTTGAACCTTGCTTTGAACTTGGCTTTGAGAGTGTCTCAATCAGTCACTGATCTAGCTTACAGATGGTAAAACCAGTCTACAGTAGCACCTTATAGTGTTTCCATGAAGAGCCTGACTACCACATCTTCAAATTCCACTCCTATCACAACACAGGCTATGCTGAAGGCTGCAATATGTTCGTCAGGGTGAACTCTCCCATCCCCAAATAATTTGGAGAAATTCTTCCTTGAGCTACGTGGAATTTCATGTAGAGGTGGAGTCAAATTACGTGGGCCAAATGAGTTACCCTAGGGGCCTTGAACTGCCATGATTGGATTATGGAAAAGGGGGATAACAAATCTGGGTGGCGTATGGATAGGCAAAGCTCTGCTAATAATAGAAAAAGTAGCTCTACATTGTGTTGGTGTCTTGGTATGGGTAGGAGGAACACTCCTAGATCTTTGAGCTTGAAGTTGGGGAGGGAACAAATCAAAATTACCCTGCTACACCAACTCAAAAATAGGATCAACAACACCTTGGGCTCTCTGGCTCCTGGTATAGCGTGGAGTTTCCATATTGTAGGACAAAAATGGGAAAAAACTGGCCCTACTTTAGCTTGAAGCTTGAGGCTTCAAACTACATGTTCTATCCCAATTGGCATGGAGGTGGAGGGAGATGGTAAGGCTATAATGATAATGGGTAAGACATAGAATGGATTCGCTAGAGTTTATGATGGATAAGGGTAGGGACTACTTCAATCTAAAACTTGAGGCTTTAGATTACACATAAATTCCCAGCATAGTCACCAAAAATTATTGCATGAAGTTGGGAGGAAAAATTAACAATGGGAAAGCACTAGAATAGCTCATTCTTCCACAGCAGGATAAATGGATAAGGCTATAATGATAATGGATAACACATAGGTGATGTTTCAATCTGAAGCTTGAGGCTTCAAATTGCATAAAATTACTGTCCCCAGCAGAGTCACCAAAAATTATTGGGTGAATATTTTGTCAACTAGCTAATTGGTGAGCAAAATAGCTCTTCAACCATAACATAGGGAGATTGATCAGCCAAGGTGCAGGTTTACTACATCAAGAGGGGATAAATCTCTCCTCTCATCAAGGGGAGGTTCCCTATAGGTATGAGATGTTATATACTATATATATAAGCTGAAAATAACACTCAAGAGTAGGATAACACCATCCATCTCTCTTTTTTTAGAGATGATGTTCACAAATAGAGGAGAAAATTTTGGTGAAGACACTGAAGGCATGTTAGGTTGTGGAGCTAAAAGCTTCACTGATGCAAACAGGAGAGGAGGTTGCTGAAGGTTGCTGAGTTGTAGAGAAGTTGGGGTCGGTCTGATCAGCCGACGTCGGCAGGATAGCAAAGGGAAGCAACCGACGTCGGTCATATATCGGCCAACGTCGATCACCTCCAGGCAGACAGGGACCGACGTCGGTCGCCTGTGTGGTTTGGACTGCGCTTGTTACGGGCAGTTAGCTAACGAACCAAGTGTTTGCATGAAGAGATCTATTTTTAGACTGAGAGCTGCGAATCTAATTATTGTAATTAGATGTCTAATTATTGTTTGGATGAGATCTATATAATAGACTCATGGTTGTATTGGAAAAGTGTGCTAGGGAGTAAGAGAGCATAATTATAAGCTCCTTCTGTGTGTGAGGTAGAGCAATGGTGCGTTCCTCCTAGTGCCTCAGTACCAGGTGTGTTGGTGCTGGATTGGAGAGCCAGCTGGGTTCTTTAGGAGTGTAGGATCTTGGTCACAGTTGCATGGCCTATATAGGAGATCTACATGGTAAGTAAGATCATTGATCTATAGGTGTATGTGTGTGCAAGGTCGAGGTTCACAGGTGAGCAGAACCGTTGTTTGATTTGCAGGTGTGCAAGGTCATATAGACAGCAACACAACAGGGAGCAGTATCAGGCAGGATCTACTTGGAGTATAGGTGTGTACTCGGATAGAGAAGAGAGGAAGGCAAGGAAGTTCCTTCCATAAGTATGGTCTGTTGAATTGCAGGTTGTTGCAGATTCATGGGAGATCTACTTGAAGTACCTTGAGTACTTGTGGAGCACGTGGAGTGCTTGTGGAGTGCGTGGAGCACTTGTGGTGTGCGTGGAGCACGGGAGGTGAACACCAACTCTGTATTTGAGTTGGGTGTTGGGACCTGTGAGAGGGAGAGCTTTGGGGAGAAGATTTACTATTCACTTGAGGTGTGGGAAACCTCTGTAAGGTGGTGGAGAAGAAGTGGCATCTTCTTTATTGTATTCTTTTCTGTATAAAGTGTTAATACAAGTTGTGTATTGTCTCTCATATGTTGTGTTATTTTGAATTCTAGTTACTTGGTGAATCTGGTTTATTTCCGCATATTAAGTTGCTTGGTATTTGGTAATCAATTGTATGCTTCTGGTGTTTCACATCCCTGACAAGGCAATTCTCTTCTTTCAAAAGTGATCTTGCAGGGAACAACAAGAGTTCTTTTAGGTAGTGACAAGTAACTAGTAACCAAGGGTGTAGTAACCAACAGACTGAGATGTAGCACAAAGTCTCCACTTTGACTGCTCAAGAGTGAGATATGAAGGACAATGAGGGCACAAATTCATCCCAAGGTCCTTTACATAGAAATAGAATATGAAGGATAATGAGGGCACAAAGTCATCCCAAGATCCTTTACACAAGAACATAAAGAAAACACTCTAAAGGCAATTGTGGGAGCACAAAGTCTCTCCACATTTGGCTTCAAGACACCTTCTTGATTACTTTCACTAATTTTGCTTGCCAAATTAAATAAAAAAGAAAACATTTAGAAGATGGACATAAGAACAATCTCCTAAAATGATACAAGCTATGATAGCACAAAGTCTATAAACAACTTGCTTTCTCATTCAGATAAAATGATATGAACAATAATATAAGCTCAAAGTCTCAGTATTTACCTTTCAATTTAGGCAGAGTTTTGCTTCTATATTGGGAAGATTTCCTTTGCATAATGAGAGAAATTACAATGTATAGGCACCAAGCAAGGCTTGGCACTCTTTCCCATGGGATGGCCCATGCTACAGTCAATGCCTTTAATGCATTTCTAGATTTGTCAAAGGACTAAGCTCAAAATAGGGCAGTTGTCTTAACTATGGCATGTCATTTCATCTCATATGTCTTCTCCTAGGTCTGGATCATCTGGTCTATCCCCTCTGATGTCTACACAGCTGTCCATTTTGTCTTTACTCCAAAGGAGACCAATAAGTCATGCTTTCAATGTTTGCAAGCTCAAAAATCTACTTTGTAGACTATTTCAGCTACCGAAATAACTTCTACGTAGATATTTTCCTCTTTGTCTCTTCTTACTGTGATTTGAGCTCTCAGACTATCTTTTCCCCTTTTCAATTTTGTCTTTTCTTGGCATTTGAGCTCTCAGGGCTATATCCTTGATCTTGTTGGTTCCTTATGCTCTTCCATCAGCAGTTCTTCCCTTTGGCATTTTGGCCTTTTGCATTTAGGTCTGCATTCAAGCTTTCAAAGATCAACGGCTATTTCATTTCCATGAATTTGACATCCTCAAGCCCATCATCATCAGGAAACCAATGGCTAGTTTGTTGCCTTGAATTTGATGGCTACAGGCACGTCACTGGACATCTAAATCCCAACAGCTAATTTACAATGTTTAACTTTGACGTCTGCGGGCCCATCACTTTCCTTGACAATTCATTTGGGCTTTCTTGTTTTGTCCTTTCCTAGAGGGGACCTACCCTTCAAAGTCTTGAGAAATGGTCCACTTTCCTTGGTAAGAGCCTCTCACAAGGGTACCTACCCTTCGAGATCCTTTGGGTGGCCTCTGACTTTAATTCCTTCAGCGAGCTTTTCTTCGAGATTTTCCTTCAGATAAAAGTTTGAAGGAATTCCTTTAGACATTTTGTTCAAAGGAAATGTTCATTTCCTTTGCCTTAGTCATTTCTTCCACCGAGCTTCATCAGTCGGGTTAATTCTTTCAGAAAAAAGTCTGAAGGAAATGTCCTTAACAACTTTATCAAAGGATTTCCTTCTGAAGGAATTCCTTTGCCCGCTCAGCCTTTGAAACGGTCCACCTGCTCCCCACCTACCCTCTGCAAGGGTTATCTAACCTCCAAGGTTGCCTTTCATAAAAGTTGCAAGGTTCCATTTTGGCTCCTATGTGCCCTCCGCAAGGGCACTTGTCCTTTGTGCTCTTGGAAGACCCCTTTGAACTTCTCGATTGAAAAAATGGCTAAGTGTTGAACCTATTTCTTTTCTACAGAGTCCGTAGAAGCCAACTTGTAGAGTCCATAGAAATGAGTTAATAGATTTGGGGGAGTCTGTAGATCTGAGAAACTGGCCTACAGAGTCTGTAGTTTTGAGGCCTTGAGAATCTGTAGATTTGAGCCTACCTGCAGAGTCCGTAGAAGCCAAGTTTGTAGAACTAGGGGAGTCCGTAGATTTCTTACTGTGAAGTCTGTAGAAATTGAGTTTGTAAAAATGAACCAACAGAGTCCGTAGTTTTCTCTAAATTTCCTCCAACCTTGAAAGAGTCCGTAGAAACCTATCTGCAGAGTCTATAGTTCCAAGCCTACAGAGTCCGTAGATTTCTGAAAAAGCTTTGAAAAATGAAGAACTTGAATGCTCAAAACAATTTTTGAAAAGGGAAGAGAGGATTTTGGTTTGTTGAACCAAAATAGTTCATAGGTTATCCCAAAAAGAGTGAATTTTTTTTGGGGACAACAAAAGGAATCTATTTTTTGCATACCATAAACATAAGGAGATTAAGTCTAGTAGATTCAAGGAGGGAAATTGTGTGGCAATGGACTTGTATTAAGAATATAGAGATTAATTATAAGGAGAAAAGTTATAATATAAATTGAAAATATCATTGTATTAATATGCTAGTCAATTTGTCATCAAAGGGTCATTTAATGGAGTTCTATATAGAGAAAAGCCTAAAGATCATGAGGGCTATACGCTAAATAGTGATGTGAATGAGTTTAAGAGTATGCAAAGAATAACTAGAGGATACTCAAGCATTAGATGTGAATTCATTATAGTTGTTTGTGTGTGTAATCATATCAAGATAATTTTATTGGTCTTTAAAGGCCAATATAAGAATATAGTCTATTGATAGTTAATTATGAACAAACCTATAAATGAGGAAGCCTAATTGAAGACGTAAAAAAGAATCATGTAAATTAGAATTGGCCATAATTGAAGAAAACAAGTATTATACTTGCATAAAATTTTGGTATCAGAGCTTATGAAAGCTCTTGAAAAACTAATCAATTTGCATAAAGGTTGAAGTTTACAGGTAATGTAATTTGCAGTTTGAAAGGTTTGATAGTAATTGAGGATAAAGAGAGGCAGAGAAAGGTTCTTTAGAACATTAAGTTTCAGAACAAGAAAAGAAGTGAAGTGGAAAGAGGAATCCCTAAATCCATAGAGGCTTGAAAAGTGAAGAGAGATGGTAGAAGCTCAAAATAAATATTAAGAGAGAGCACAAAAGAGAAAGAAAAATTCCAAGATAAAATATTAGAGGTGGTACCTATAGCTCCAAGAATCTAAATAGAACCACCAGTGCTTGGTAGGGTGATAAAGCAAACCACTAAGAGGTTAGAAGGCTCAAGGGTTCTATGGGATATAGGAGGTCTATAGTGGCTATCTGGTTTGTTGACTTGCATCAAGATATAGACAGACTTACAAACTAGGTTGGGGCTAGCATGAATAGACACATAAAGTATGCAAGTTAATCTAATGGTTCCAACCATAGTAAGGCAAGTGGATAAAACCATATTATTGATTTCATAAATAATATGAAAGCAATAATACTGAATGAAATGAGATAACCAACAAAATGTAAATCTAGCAACTAAGGCACCTTAAGGCCAAATGAAAGACATTTTGAGTAAAAAAGATGTTTTAAAACAAGGTTTCAAGAGCATGCCTATTATAAATTTGAGGTATCCTTTCAAAGCAACACTATTCTTTTCTAATTATGCAATGTTCTAGTTTTTAGCAAGAGATCGAGAGAATGTTTGAGCAAGTTTTCTAGTGTGTTTTCAACATGTACCTCTACTTATGCAATGATGAAGGGTTCCAAAGAGAGAAATGGTAATCAATAGAGGAATATTTCAAGCAATGAAATGATTCTTTGAACATATACAAATGCAATAAACTTTGGAAACTACTCTTAGTAACATACAAAACAATTATTTAACTAAAACAATTCAAACCCTAGTTTATACAGTACATAAATAATGGAGTTTCACTATGCATAAAAAAGTACCCTCAGATTAATCTCAAAGATTAAGTGCAGTTATTCTACCAACCAATAATCCAAGCTAGGAAGTAATTTAGGAGGAAGACCAAGCTGGGTGCAAGTTCAAGTCGAAACCAAGAGACAAAAGCAAAGGAAGAGGTGAAGTGAGAACTTGAAATGGTGTAAGAGATCTAACCAAGTGCATATATTATTTACAATTCCAAATGTAGGAGCTTGGGATCATGCCACAAAGAAGCAATAACAACTGAGAGCAGTAATGGAGTCTCCAAGCAAGAGTGTAAAAGCATATGGGATTCTCTATCCCCAATCAAGCTCAAAAGTGCCAAGAATGAACCAAGAGAGATTCATAAAGGCATGAGAGTCCAGAGAGGGAAGAATAATCACAAGAAAGATGGAATGAGAAGAGAGAGAGGCTCAAATGAATGAGAAAGAAACATATATCCCCACCTGAATCCACCAAATGACCTAAAAGTAGCCATATTTTGCCATTTAGCTTCAAATTAGGGATTTTTACAATTTTTTGCCCAGGCTATGGTTTTGGTGAAGGAAATTTGTGGCCTAGGCCATGGGTTTCCTTTACACAAGCCATGGCTTGGGTCAAACTTTAACCTGGGTTGGTCAACAAGCTCCCAAGAGGCCCCAAGAGGTCTCTAGGAAGGCATGTCTTGCATGTAAAAGGCCCAATATGAATTAGGGATGTATGGGGAGTAGTAATATGATGTGGGATAGGTCCAAGTAGGTGGATAATGTCTTAGAGTAAGATGTCTAACATTAGTAGTCTTCATGTGAGTTGATATATAATCATAAGGAGGAGTAGGGTCATGGGAAGTATGATTATAGTACCAAAAGACTACGTGTAAAGAAAAGGGACCTAGGTGAGGTGCTAGGAAGCAAGTAGGATATACTTATTGAGAAAAAGAGAGGCACAGAGTGGCCTAAAGTGAGAAGGTAAATGTCAGGAACCTAGACCAATAAACATGCTCTGATACCACGTGTCAGGATCTTGCTCCAACAATAGAGCACATATGATTACTTCTTGTATTAGCAACTAAACATAGAATTTAACTAGAATCAATAAGTAACTAGAAATATGAAACAACACAAGAATTGAGAGACAATACACAATTGTATTAATAATCACTTAGAAGAATATACAATAAGGAAGATGCCACTTCTTCCTCCACCTCAAAGGTTCGCCACACCTCAAGACCTTAGTCCCTCTCTCTCTCAGTCCCAACAATCAACTCCAATACAGAATTGATGTTCACCTCTCCAACCAGTTAGTAACACACTGCCAGTACACCAAGTACACAACCATACTCCAAGTAGATCTCCTGCTCTCTGTTGTTACCTACAAATCACTAGACCTTACTCACCATTGTATATCTCCTATAGAAAGTCATGCACACATGCTGACCAAGATCATACACATACGAAGAACCCAGCTGATTCTCCAAACCAGTACCCACCTTGGTACTGTGGCACTAGGAGGAACACACCATTGCTCTCTTCACTCAGAAGGAGCTTATTGCTCTCTTACTCACTAGCTACAAGTTTACAATATAGCCTATGAGTCCATATATAGATCTCATGCTTACAATAATTAGACTACCTTAATTACAATAATTAGACACGCAACTCAAGACTACAACTAGCCTTTGACATGCAAACAAATAGTCCAAAAATAGACTCTCTAGGATCAACATGCAAACTGCCTGTTCACGTACAAGCTGCCAACGTCAGCTCCTCCATGACCGATGTCGGCCGACTGGTAACCGACGCTGATTGGTTCTTCGATGCTATCTGACTGACGTCGATTGATCAGACCGACACCGATTGCCCTGCAACTGATTCTGCAACTCTACATCCTCCGTAACTTACCCTATTTGCATCTTGGTGAAGCTTTTAGCTCCACAACCTAACAATCTCCCACTTGGAGATAAACAACTGCACCTGTACTTGTACCTGTACCTGTACACCATTTAAATTATTCCCTGGCTTGTATCCCTCTTCAAGATTAATCCTGAAGATCAACCACCACACAACCTGTGATGCTATACCTATCATTCAAGTAACCTGCCACATCCGAACCTACACATCCATGTAGTGAAGACCTTGACCCTGCATAACAAGAATCCCTGTTGTTGATCCCACTAAACTGCCCTCCAGTGCTCCTTCCCTGAATTGGCTCCATACTTTCTGACAACTCCCACTACTTGGGAAAACTCAGGTCTACTCTAGACCTCATGTGATTTCGAACCCTGTTCTAAGCTTAGCTTGAACTGTCCAGCCCTTGGTGTGCTTTCTGATTCTGCATCCTGCATCATGAACCCCGCCAACACCGTCTTCACATCAGCTCCCACTGGAGATAAAATCTCCATGTCTCTTATGCCAAAGAATTTTGCTGCTCTAAATTCTTCCTGACATACCTCTGAACTAACCTTACCCTTAGCTCAGTAAATCCCTGTATCTCTGAACCTATAACTAGTATACCATTCACATACAGTAACTAGATAATGTCGCGACTCATCATCCACCTGGTAAAGAAAAGAACACAATAGTTACACTGACATTGACTAAAGCCATGCTTAGTCATCCACCTGTCAAAACATGTACCACTGTCCTGCAGCTACCTCAAGACCATGTACCTTGGCCTTCTGTCTCACTTATCCATTCACTCTCTTCTCTAATAAGGGAATCCACTCCTCTCCCAGTGCTCTCTCTTAGCTGACAAATCTACCAAATCTCTTGCTTGGTTCTCTTTTGAAGAATTCATGCCATGCTCCCACTATTTATGGATTCTACCTACATTGCCTTTATACATCTTCCTGGTTCTCAACCATCAGTAAGCAATAATAAAGAAGGTGAACAACAAATATGAGGTTCACTTACCATTTTTGACCTCTACATGAGCGTTTGAGACTTGTTGACAGCTTGCTGTCTGCCCAACATTCATTCCAGTGATCGATCTCAGCCATCTCCCAGCCTGCACTTAAGCGATGTCAGTTCCCTACGATTGCTTCCTCGCCAACGTCGGTCCTCATGACCGACGTCAGTTTTTACCTATCCCTATTTTGCCAACGTCAGTCTACACATAGCTGACATTGGTCACTGTGAGGACGTCGACGTTGATTTTCTAACCGATGTCGGTTTCTGTGTTTTCCTTGTGAGTGACAACTTTTACCCGCGAGCTCCTTTTGGATTAAAACCCTATTAAAATTAACACAACCCTGCTCAGAATAAATCAGTTTCCTCACCTGATCTCTGTCTGTTATCTCCTCCATGAAAACCAAGGCTTTTTAGTTCTTTAGCTTATCAAAGACATCTAACTTCCACTTCAAAACCTACATTCTCCTTCTACATATGTGACTAAGCCTATGAAGCCACATCTCTGTAACAAAAGGTGAATCAGTAATATAAGTAGATAGATAAAGGATACCTACTTTCTTACCACCATCTAATTCAAGTGTATCCGCTGTGAGAGTTACAGTGCATCTCCCATCACCCAAATTTATTGAAGAAATTAGACTCATCTCCAAGACTGGTACCTGCATGACTTCCTTCAACCACTGTGTGTCATACATCTGCAATTTCAGCTTCACTTCCCCTTTGTCAATAATCTGACAAGGCTCTCCAACCCCTAAATAAATCTCTCCAAAGTCTCCAAAGACATACCCATGAAAAGATGCTCTATTTTGGGCTGCATGGAAAGAGGCAAAAGAATCTGTAAACAAAGATTCTACTTTATCCAGAGTAACCTATGCAACATCACCTGCAACATCTGCTTCTACACGCTGATCTTCTGTCGACCAATAATCTCTTTTTACCTGCTCTTTCTTTCCATCAATTAGACCATTCGTGCTATTCAGTTTCTCCATTCGTAGCTTACTATCTTCTACCATTGCTATACTCCCACTCAATCTGAAACCCCTGTGAGTGACCTGTAATCAAAAACACTACTAGATCTGAACCACCTGTTAGTCAACCCAACCAAAAGCTCTAATACCAATTGTCAGGAACCTAGAACAATAAACATGCTTTGATACCACGTGTCAGGATCTTGCTCCAATAATAGAGCACATATGATTACTTCTTGTATTAGCAACTAAACACGAAATTTAACCAGAATCAATAAGTAACTAGAAATATGAAACAACACAAGAATTGAGAGACAATACACAATTGTATTAATAATCACTCAGAAGAATATACAATAAGGAAGATGCCACTTCTTCCTCCACCTCAAAGGTTCGCCACACCTCAAGACCTTCTTCCCTCTCTCTCTCGGTCCCAACAATCAACTCCAATATAGAATTGATGTTCACCTCTCCAACCAATCAGTAACACGCTGCCAGTACACCAAGTACACAACCATACTCCAAGTAGATCTCCTGCTCTCTACTGTTACCTACAAATCACTAGACCTTACTCACCATTGTAGATCTCTTATAGAAAGTCATGCACACATGCTGACCAAGATCATACACATACGAAGAACCCAGCTGATTTGCCAAACCAGTACCCACCTTGGTATTGTGGCACTAGGAGGAACGCACCATTGCTCTCTTCACTCAGAAGGAGCTTATTGCTCTCTTACTCACTAGCTACAAGTTTACAATACAGCCCATGAGTCTATATATAGATCTCATGCTTACAATAATTAGACTACCTTAATTACAATAATTAGACACGCAACTCAAGACTACAACTAGCCTTTGACATGCAAATAAACAGTCCAAAAATAGACTCTCTGGGATCAACATGCAAACTTCTTGTTCACGTACAGGCTGCCAACGTCGGCTCCTCCATGACCGATGTCAGCCGACTGGTAACCGATGTCAGTTGGTTCTTTGCTACTATCTGACTGATGTCGATTGATCAGACCGACGTCGGTTGCCTTGCAACTGACTCTGCAACTCTGCATCCTCCGTAACTTCTCTTGTTTGCATCTTGGTGAGGCTTTTAGCTCCAAAACCTAACAGTAAATGTGATAATATAGAAGAGATAAAATATAATGAAGGGCTTAGATGAAGGAAGTTGCCACATAAAGGTGATAAAACATACTAAGAAGAGACAGTTAGACATAAAAAGAGAAATAGCTGAGATGAAGTTAATATTGGTAGGTATGACACAAATTTTGGAAGAATCAAGTCAAATATTCTCCATAAGGATCATAAAAATGGTTCAATGGCCTCTCAAGGAGATCATTGAGAAATTAAAAAGATAATAAAAAATTCGCAAAAGGAAAAGGCAACTAAGGATGTTAGCAAAGCAATCCAAGAAGGAAAAAGAAGAGGCAATGAAGCCTCAAATTTTTGTTTTTAACAATGAGTTAGAATACGTATTTGCATGTACAAAGGTAACTGAGGATAGTGATCAAGATGGTGCAGTAAATATTGAAAAATATAAAGGATACAAGGTGTTGATGAACCTTGAGCAGCTAGTTGTAGAGGTATAGTGAGAAGAACAAGAGAAAAGAGTAATCTTCAGTCTAGAGGATGAAATCATATCTAAGCAAGAGTCAGCTAAGGATGAAGAGAATAGAAAGCCGGACGAATTATAAAGACAATTGTGGGGAAAATGTAAGAATATTTTGACAAAGGATGAAGATGTGGAGGAGCATAGGATGTTTTAAGAGACCATTGAGTCCCCTAAAAATGCATTGATTTGAGTTAACAAAGTTGCTTGTGTAGGTGTGGATATTGAGTGGAAAGAATAACTCCATTGCCTCAAGATAGAACAATGAAAAGAGGAGAATAAAAAAATACTTATGAATAAACTAATTAGGAAGAAAAAATATATTTGAGGAAGGATAAACTTGGTCCAAAAATAGGTCAAGACAATAATTTTAGATCAGCAATGGACATGGAGAATGGGTTACAAACAAAGAGTTGAAAGAAGGTAAGCTAAGAAGACAAAAGCAAGGTGACCTCATTAATTACTTGGTAAACATATTTTGTTTATTGTCATGTTGATATTCATCATTAAAAATACTTGATAATTACTTGGAAAACATTGCTAAAGGAGTGTATCAGTATGGGGCTTATGAACAAGCCTTCACAAAGTCAAGAGAGAGTAGTATGAGTTAAAAGTAGGAATAGTAGTTGAAAATTGAATTATAATGGTAGATTTTGATGAAAGGTAAATTGATTCAGCGGAAATGGAGGTTAAATAATATAAGGCACTAATAAGGAGTATGCATAAGATGCAAAGAAAACAAGACAAGTTGTAGACAAGCAAGTATAATAAAACATCTATGCAAGTGAAGGATTGGTAGTAGTTGAAGGATAATGATGAAGGATTTGACAAGTCAAAGTCTAATAAAAAATAAACTCATAGTATAGAAATTAGTTTTACAAGTGTGAAGAATAAGTGAAATGAGTTATCAACTCAAACATGTGCAAAAAGAGTTGATTTTTTAGCCGAGGTAAAGAAATTTCCTGATAGGATAATGTGGATACAAAAACATGAAAAGGTAGGGTGTATTTGAATTTTTTTCAAGTAATATGGATCATCATTTGTATGTATATTTAGTTATAGTGTTTTGGATGGTGAATGAGAGAATAGCTCTAAAATCTATGTTATCCATTTATGAAGGCTCTCAGGTTTGTTAAAACCCAAAAACCTTAAGTTAGGGGTTTAGACTAAGAAAAGGCCTATAACTTGAGAATTAACCATCAAAACTACATGAAATTGACATGGGAGTTAGAGTTAAACGTGATAAAATTTCCTGAGGTTGTTTTAGGTTGCTAGGGTGATTATAATAAGAGACACGAGTTCAAAACCCTTGTTAACATGGTTTAAACCTATTTGAAGAAGTATGAAGGTGGAGAAAAATGTATAATGGGTGGAGGTATTTGTTTTTAAGGTGATGAGATTTATTTAAATGTTTTCAAGTGCCTTTAGAGAGGAAATACAAGGAAAACTTAGTGGATAGGTATGTTACAGACCTAAAGAAACTCTATTTTCATTTTGTGTGTTTACAATAATAAAAAGGGTGGTAATATTTGTATTGAATGAAACTAGTCATTTCAAAGATCAGAGAACCTTTGAAAGCTTGAAGTAATTTATATTATATGTACAAGAAACATAAGGAGCATAAGTCTAGTGGATGCAAGGAGAGAAATTGTATGGCAAGGAGCTTGTATTAAGAATATAGAGATTGGTAATAAGGAGAAAAGGTTTGATCTAAGTTTGAAAATATCATCGTATTAAGATCTTAATCTATTTATCATCATAGGTTCATTTAATGGAGTTATATATAGAGAAAGTCCTATATATCATGAGTGTTATAAGTTAAATAGTGACGTGACTGAGTTCAAGAGTATGTAGAGAAGGATCAGAGGATACTCAGGCATCAGATGTGAATTCACTATAAGTGTTTGTGTGTGTAATTTTATCAAAATACATTTATTGGTATTTAAATACCAATATAAAAATACAGTCCATTGAGAACTTATTAAGAATAGACCTATAAATGAGGAAGCCTAACTAAAGACCTAGAAAAGGATCATGTAAATCAAAATTGGCCATAATTAAAGAAATCAAGTAGTCTACTTGCATCATGTAGTTTTCAAAAATGGGTGACAAGGCTAACTTAATATAATAATGGCTAATTGTATAGGTTGATTGGGCTGACTTAGTATAAAGTGGCCGACTATGTAAGAAAATTGTGAGAGAATATCAAGAACAGGTTGATGAAGTAGTTAATTTCTAAAATTAAATATTTTAAGAATGTATTGTTATTATTATTTTTGTATCAATGTCTAATATAATCTATGTTGTTTGACATTTTATAGAGGTAAAAGAGATTATATCATTTAGTAGATGTGGCATGGTTTCTAGACCTACTAGAGAGACTGTCATATGATGATCGTGCTCAGTTAGCATCCTCAAGTTTGGAGGTATTATGGACATGTGTCATATCCCCCTGAGTGTTGACTTTGTCATCATGTTTCTTGGAGCATGGGAGTGACTAACCAATACTCTCTAGTGGGAGGTGGATGGAGATATGATATAGGTGGAGATTACATTGGAGGATGTCCACGCTCTAGTTAGATTACCCATTGTAGGTACTCTGATGATCTGTGGTGCCCCAAAATCTAAGATCGAAAGGTAGGCCTTAGCTCTATGGTTTATAGGGCCAAAGAGATATTTTACTGGGTTGTGAGTACGCCTATTAATGTATATATATCGACCAACTCAAACATCCAAAAGGCCATGATAGGGCTTATGACATCATGTTTGCTTTGTCACAAGTTAGATGAGAGGTGTTATTATATGTAGTGGCCTTATGTTAGTTTATTTTAGAGTATGGCATGTTATATGACCTGGGATCAATGATTTGGGTGTAGTTGGTATATGATATGTATGGGATGTTGTCTAGAGGGAAAAAGACTATGGGCCCCATTATTTTTCTTAACAGTTGGATAAATGAGAATTTCTTGATGTACTAACCAACTAAGTTGCCCCATGTTATGGATGTTAGGCTTCCTCGTGTGGTTAGGTGGTGATAGGACCATGTAGTACATGTTATGATGAATACCCCACCACTGTATATAGTTACATGTGGGGAGATTATATGGTAGTTGTATATAAATATTACAACTAGTTTTCCATCTTGGTCTATTATTATTCTTGGCTTGGGTCGAGCTTGCATTACTAGGCATTATACATGGTGGGTAGAGCCACACCCTATTACTCATGTTGTTGGATGGTTTGGACTACCACATGCATTGAGTCCTATGATAGTGCCTAATTTTTGGGAATGACATGTTAGGGAGCCAAGGGGTAGAGGTGGTGTAGGAGCACTAATAGAGATACTTGTGATTCAGCCACATCGATTCAGACCTTAGAATGATGAGAATTGAGAGTAAAGGGAAACTAGACCTTAAGCTAAGGAGGTAGTAGATGTAAAAATGGTATATGTAGAGGGTGGGGATGTGAGTGTGGATATAGCTAAGCCAATATAGGGATTACAACCACCACCCATGAACTCTAAGGAGATGAAGACATAGGAGACACCATCAAGTGGTGGTGGAGAAATGAGAGGGAAGAGGAGATCCCATGGTACAAAATACCCAGAGTTGGTCGATAAAGAGATAGATTCAGAGAGGGCCTCAACATGCATGGTTTATTACTCCAAGTTTTGAAACTTCTTAGAGGCAAACTATGGTGGAGGTTCTTGGTGGTCATGCTAACTGGGATACCATTGTGAGTGACACTATTGTTAGTAAGTAATGGTTGGTGTTTTGAGTATTTGATAGATCACTAGATGTATAGTTGTAGATTTTTGCTTTGTGTAGATAGATGTTTTGTGTATGTGTGTGTGTGTGTGTGTGTGTGTGTGTATGTGTGTGTGTGTGTGTGTGTGTATATATGTATGTATGTATGTATGTATGTATGTATGTATGTATGTCTATATATGTGAGATCTAAGGTACACTTGGTTTTTGTTTTGTAGATACTATTGAGGAGGAGTTCATAGGGGGTGCAGTAGTTTGGGCTGCACATGATGATATTTTGGATGAGGTGCTAAGGTCTTATGATCTTCCCACTTTGGTGGATCCTATGTTACCATTTGTGCCAACTTATGCTAGTTGGTTTTGATTAGTTGGGGAGACATATTGATATCTACAAGCATGAGGAGATGGTCTACAACCACCCACTAGAATTGGAGATGGAGAGGCATGAGCCTGGCAGGCATTGGCCCAAGAGCGAGTTGCCTATATGGCCACTATGATATAGCTTCGATGTGTATAAGCCTAGGTGGATAATTCACATGGATAGGTTTATGGTCTCATATCCCAAATTGCCTCATTATAGAGGACTATTTAGAGGTGATAGTCACAAGCATCTATGGGTAGCATGGCTCATCGACCGGATAGGCATGATAGAGGACAACCTTAGAGATATTTGATATTATACTTGTACTTTAAATTATTTTGTATTGAACTCTTGATATTTATGGATATGTATATTTCTTGGCTTATGACTTGTATTTGTATCATGGATGTATGTATTTATCTTCATTCTAGCACATGTGTTTTTGTTTTGATGTATATGCTATGGGAAAATATATGATGCATGATTTATTTTTTAGCATTATGTGACACAAATGAATGGTTAAAAAGAAAACATAGAATTTGAATTAGATAAGTAATCATAAAATGTAATACACACTAATTCATGATGGGAAATGTGTAAAACAAGAAAATGAATAAGTATAGTAAAGTGGAATAGTAAGATGAAGTAAAATAACAAATGTTTGTAAAAGTGTCTAAAGAAATTGCACCAAATTAAAACAAGATAAATCATACTAACCAAGATGGGAAGTATGAAAAAATTATAATAATTTGAAAAACATGTTGTATAAAATGGTAATTGCACCAAATCAAACAAGATAAATCATACTAAATCAAGATGGGAAGTATGAAAAATTTGTAAAAAAATGGAAAACATGGTAAATCAGATTTTTGAAAATTGATTACACCAAGTTAAAACAAAATAAACCATACTAAATCAAGGTGATAAGTATGAAAAAAATTAATAAAATTGAAGTCATGTAAAATGGAAAATAAACTTAACAGTCAAAATTTGATAGTTATTTATGTGACTAATGATATAGAAATTTGTAGGAATGTTTTTTGAGGAATGTTTGGTCCTATCCAAGGTCTTATACTGCAACCCATAAAGCAAACACCACTAAGGTGAAATAGGGATATGATCATTTAAGGAGTAAGGATGAATTTGTGATGAATGTCAGGTCCTATCCAATGTCCTATATTGTAACTCACAAATGGAATAACTCTTGGAGTATGATCAATTAACAAAGCATATTCATTAAGGGGGAATATTGGGATCGTTGTAATGAATGAAGTGAGTGGTATAAGCAAGACATAAGCATTTATAATGAAACCTTAGTAGACTTGAGGCATATTAAGAGTATAGGAATGCCCTAATAGTTTAGTGACCCTCAAATGCTAAAGATATTTGTTCATAGTAGACACAAAACATTACGGGAAAATAAGTGGAGTACTAAGATCAAGTCGTGAAGGTTATATAGACAAGAAAATTAAAATGGGCCTACATTCCCATAATGTGTTCCCCAGTCCTTAAGACCCCTTATAGAGTTATCAATATACTACGAAGATTAGATACTTGATTGAGAAATTAGGTAGCATTATAGATACTTTTAAATTCCCCTATCCCAATCTAATGTCATGTCGCACTCCACTGAACCTCAACTCTATTATGAGGCCAATTATGGAGTTTGAGGTTCGATTAGGAATAGGATATGTGCTATAAATCACATATTTTGGTGTGATTTTGAATTTTTAAATTTTATTTTTGCCTTTTGATCATTGCAGTTTGTTTAAAATGATTTGGATTTTGTGAATAACTAAACATGAATGACAAAAGTGACACACATAGATAAGCTTTAGGTTTTAGATATAGGAAGTAAGATATCTAGAGAGATGATTGACTAAACAATTTAGCTTTCTTATAAGCTAGTATGTGATCTCAAATCTAAATTGTATGTGTGCTTAATATGAGAAGGCAAATAAAGGGAATAAATGGAGATCAAAAGAGATCTGTGTATATAATGACAAAGTGATAATTATGCTTGTTAACTGATCAAATGGTAAAGATAGGATATTGTGGGGATGTGGGTTAAATAACCAAGTCACAATAATAACTATATTTATTGTAACTAGAGATAACAAGCCATTATAAAAGCATAAATAGAGAAAAACACAACCATGTGAAAAGAATTATAAGTCTTTAATATAAGATTAATCCATAAGAGATCATGAAATATATGTAGATAAATGAGACCAAATGAAAATGAAAATCAACATATCCAATGTATAAATAATCATAAATCAAGGTCAAATAATTTAATAATGTGATATAACACCATGATGTGTTCACAAATACTGATAAATCTCATTACAAATATCATCCATAACATCTAATACATCTTGATGTCGTTGAATTCTAACATTAATCGAAGTCTCATCAATCTTCACAAAAATTCATTAGAATACTTGCTTTTGTGCAATCTCTATATAAAAGGCGTGGTACAAGAATGATGATGTTCAAGAGGCACCTCCTATCTGGGATACTCATTGTTAGGAATGCAAATAGTGTCTTTAAATCTATGAGGAGATGTAGGTGGCAGTGAAGGAGAAGCCATTGCTCACAGATGAACTAAAGAGGTGGAGGTTGAGTTGGTGAAGGTATAGGCCATGGAAGATTATGAAGATGCTACTAAATTAATCAACATTTATTAGAATAGTGTGTAGTGCACTGATGCCAAAGGCAATATACTTCCCCATATTTAGGGATACACTTTGAAAGTAGTTTAGGAAGTGGTATAGTTTGTTCTTTAGGGTGTGTTATGGTTGGATGCAATGTATCAATGTATTGTATAAGCTATTGACAATGAGTAGAATAATGGTTATGTATACTATTAAATTAAAAAATGCATTTTTAAGTATATGGTGAAGGTATTCTAAATGAAGTACTAGAGGAAAAGGCCTATTATTGCTGATGTAAATTACAATCCTTGGTCCAATGACTTAAAACTCTATGGATACAACAATAGGGCTCATTTGCCCATTTTGTTTGTAGAGGATCAAGCTTAGGTAATATTAGTAGTCCATCACCAAGAAAGGAAGAAGTTGGAGTAGGATCTGGACTAGGCTCATTTGTATGCATGGTTGGATTTACAGTAAGATGAAGCAGAGTGGCTAACATCTCAAGAAGAAGCAAGATAGAGGATCATGGTATCTAGAAAAATGGTAGGGTCCTATCATGACATAATCCATAATCATACTCCTAAGAGGTTCAATACTGACTAGAGATGTAGTGAGTGTGTTAGTTGGTTTCACATGCCCTAATTATATGTGATGTGATGGGTAAGTGTCTTAAACAACCCTAAACTTTGGAAAATTGTGATGGTTAAAGGTAGGAATTGGATCAATAATTGACCACATTATCATCATTGGTGTTATGATATATAGTAATCTTGATGTTATTGCTGGTAGGGGTAGGTTGATTAGTGTGATCTTGATGGTTAGGAAGAGGATATTTATAGATAGTTAGATGAGCATTGGCTTGATTTAAATCTTGATTTTTAGTTTTGGTTTCATGAGCCTTAAGTGTTATTTCATAATCTTGTTGACATTTACGTATAAGTGATTCATGGTCAAAGTTGCATCCAAGGAGAAAGTCCACAGCAAGATTTCTCAATTGGTGATAAGTGTTGTGCGAATGGCCCCAACTTACATGAAACCAAAAAAATTATTGGGATAAAACCAATGTTTTATAGGATGTGTAAGGTCAAGATCTCATGGTGAGGGTCTTGGGAGATGCTTTTGAATTTATACTAAGGAAACTAGTTTGTGCATTTCCATATTATTTTGTTGAGGCAATGAGGAACTAGGATGAGAATTACTATTAGGTGGAACATGATCCATTGTAGTGTTTGGAGAAATGGCTTGGATGGTGTGTATGTAATCATAAGTATCCATAATACCATCATTTGTTGCATGTTAGTGTTTAAATTTTACAAACATGCAAGTTCCCATTGGAGGGTGGGAAAGTTCAAATTCACGTATCAGGAAATCTTGTCATTTAGCTTAGTCAAGGGCCTCTTCCAAAGATTTTGGGGAAAGAGTCTTAACGTGATATTATAATATAAGATGAAGATCATTAGTGAATAAGTGCAAGAGGTTCACATTAACCATATTGTGCTCAACTTTATTAGATAAGGCTTTCTATCATTTAATTAAAACTTGTGCCATTTCACATTTTGATTGTTTACAGTTGATAAAATGGGCTAAATTATTTGTAGGAAGGTCATTAGTTTGGAATTATTGAACCAATGCATTGACCAAGTCCTATAAAATAATGATGGAGTGGGTTTTAAGTTGATTGATCCAATCTAGAGCATCTCTAGAGAGATATTTTTAGCTAAGAGTTTGGTCGCAGTGAATGTGTTAAGTTTAACCCAATCTTTGTATAGGTTTCAAAAAGTTTTTAAGTATAGGGTAGGATCCATAGATCCATTATAAGTGATAGTGGTAATTATGCCTCCTATGTTAATGTTTGTAATGTGAGGTATAAAATATTAATTTTGTAAGTATTTAATAGTTTTGTTAAAAAGTGGTGGTTGTAGTACAAGGTTGCCATGTGCATCCCTAAGGGTAGGGGGTGGGCATTAAGATTTGGTGCTCCCCATTGAGTATATTAAGGTTGATTTTGGAGATGCAATAAGTGGTTTTGCATCTACATCATTTGGTTTGCATTATTGATTTGAAAAGTAGCCATTTGGTTGAGAATTTGTAATAGTATATGATTAGTTTGAGCACTATTTTAACTAGTAGAAGCAGCTTTGGATGCACCAATGTGTTATGAGATGTTAAGAAGTTAGGATGCACTAGTAGGATGAGATGTAGTAGTGTCATGAGAAGTGGTAGTATCCTGATAAGTACTAAATATAGTAGATACATTATGGGTGGAATAAAATTGGGTATTAGTGGGGATGTTTGGGGTAGGCCCACTAAAAGATACACTATCCATGTTAGTAGAAATACTTGGCATGGAGGTGAAATAAGACATTGAGGATGACATCATAGTGTTAGAAAGAGATATAATTGAGGTTAAAGGTGTAGAATAAATTGTTAAATGATTTTCACCAAATCTTATGGAAAAGCTAGGTGAAGGTGAATTGGGTTCTCCAAAATGAGGTCCCATCATGATGTTATAAATAGTTGAAGGTTCCTTACCTCTATGTTGAGGATTTTCATTGATCAAAAGAATAATTTAGGTTGTGTATTCAGGACCATTTTCATCCTCTATGGTTCACATAAATAAGGGATTAAGAAATGTATAAGATGAAGGAGTTCCATGGTTAGTAGTTCTAGTGGTAACATGGATGTTACTTTTATCCAGGTTAGTTACCACAAAAGGTGGATTAGTATGCTTGTTAGGATTTGTAAAGGTCATCATGTGGGTTTGATTTTTCTTAGTGGCATTATTTTACAAATGTTCCATGATGAAATGGGGAAGATAAACACTTATTGAAAATGAGGAAAAATAGTTATTATACTAGGTCGAGTGGGTTGATTTTCCTCTATAAGAAGGGAAATAGAAAAACTAGCTATTGACACTGTGGATTGCACCCTTGACAGGAGGTTGAGCTCCTATCTTTCACATGGCACAATGGAGACTCCTCTCTTGCCTGTGGGTCTGGCAAAATTGAGGGGAGAATCTCTAGATAAGGGCTAGCTCCCTTTGATGCATCTTGGAATTATTCTAGTATTATTGTTAATATATATATATATATATAAGGGGGGTTGAAAAGAGAGAAAGATTATTGAAATCAGAGCTTAAACTAAATGGTGATGCACCAAAAATGGTTGATCTACTTAGCTTGAACATACACTTTCCACTAAGAATACGCTGATATACACTTCATTTGATATGAGAAATTATTTTGTATCAGTGAGCTAGGGGTCCTCTGGAGATACAGGGAGGAAGAACTACCAGAGGTGTTCTAAGACACACTATGGCAGCCTGTTCACATGCACCTATACTCTACTGTAGACACTTCTAGCTAACTTGTAAAAGAAGAACTCACAATACACTAGACATCTTGGAATCATTATATGAAAGCATGAAATAAAATGACTTAACACAAGACAAAGCCATAGACATATGCAAAAGTGCAAGCTCAAATGGAGGCAAAAATGCTTCTTTTTTATTCAAGGTAAATTTCGGCAGAGCTCCACCTTACAACTGAGAGATCCTTTTCTCCAATGAGAAGTTACAAATATATAGCCTTTTTGGAACAGACTTTGGTGCTTTCTAAAAATAAATGACCCACACTGTGTTGAATGCCTTGGGAAGAGGAAGTTATTGTTGCTGATATCATCTTTCTAGAAATGGCCTGCTAGAACCATGTTGTATAGTCATCAGTCTTGACTTTAGCACTTAAAATGTATTAAATGCTACTACAGAAGCATGAGTCATCTGATTGTTTTAATGATAAGGCCACCCATTTTGTCTACAAACAAGACTGCTTCTTAAAGAGATTCATGCAATTGTCTGCTCATTAATGCAAAATGACAAAAAATAGAGTGCATCATTCACTATTTGCATTCCTTGATGACCACTTGGTGGAGACTATCTCAACCGCTAGAATAACTCCTCTGTTGATGCTTTCCTTTTGCCACTTGGGCTATTTTGTCCATAGCTACGCTTGGCTCCTTGGGCTCCTTTCTCGTAGGTCACTAATTTAACTCTTGGCTTTTGTCCTTTTCCATCTTTGTCTTTTCTTGGTTTTGTCTTTTGTCATCTCTTGGCTCTCTCTGGCAATCTAAGCCCTCGAGGCTATCTTCTATCAATCCTTGGATCTTTCGGCTCCTTTCTCAGTGGTCTCTTCCTTTTGGCCTTAAGCCCTTTGAATTCCTTTTGATTCGTGCTCAAGCATTTAAAAATCAACAACAATGTCATTGTCATAAATTTGACGTTTGCGCACCCATCACCATTTGAAGCCAATAACTATTCTATTGCCTTAAATTTGACGTCTGCAGGGACGTCATTGGACATCTAGATTCCAATGGCTAGTTCACGATGCTTAATTTTGACGTCTTTGGGCTCGTCACCCCCTTTTACAATTCCTTCAAACTTTATTTCTTTGGACTTTCTATTCCTTCAAATTTTTTCCTTTGTCTAGGCCTTTGTCTTTTAACCCTCCCAAAGGGAAGGTATCCCTTTGGGCTTTAAGAAAGGTCCCTATCACGGTCACGGAGAGTCCCTCGAAAGGGCACTTGCCTTTCGGGGTCCTTTGGGCTCCTTATGGTTCTCACATCCTTCGAACAAAATGTCTAAAGGAATTCCTTCAGACTTTTACCCAAAGGAATTGTTCCCTTCATTTTAAATGCTTGCTTTCAGTTGGCTTTTTTGCAGACAAATTCCTTCAAACTTTTTGTCTGAAAGATTTGCCTTACCATTTTTTGTGGATTTTCTTTTCGAATGGATAGTCTTTTTTTAATGACCTACCTTGTGAATTTCTTCAGACAAAATGTCCGAAGGAATTTCTTCAGACATTTTGCTTGAAGAAATTCAGCCTTTGTTTTATCTTTTGCCTTGTCTTTTTTGAAGGAAAACTCTGCCTCATTTCAGCCCTTTTAACCAGCTACACTCCACCAGGGTAATCAAATCCAAAGTTACCCTTCGGATCTTTTGCAATGGTCCACTTTGCTCATTACCTACCCTCTGCAAGGGCACTTAACCTTTGAGTTTTTGAAATTGATCCTTTGGCCTTTTGAGCTTTAGTCATTTTTGTTGATAAAAAGCCCTCTAAAATGGTTTATTTGCTCCCTTGCAAATTACTACATAACCACTCCTTTCAACCTAGCCTATTCTTTCCACACCAAATGCTTGAAGTTGAGCCTTTTTCATGCCAAGAAGGAAAAAATGTGTTTCAGAAGCATATTTTTGCATTATCCTTCATGTCTAGGCATGGAAATGGAAAGAAAAGAGAAGGGGGACTGATTTTTGCTCACGAGACCAAAAATGGTCAACAATTTGGTGATTCCCAAGGGAAGCATGCCTGTTATGCTTAGAAACTAGTAGCCTCAAAGTCCATTGGGCATGTAGTCAGAACACATCTTGAAAAAGTTAGCAACAACCCCAAGAGATCTAAGGATCAATCATGAAACTTTTTACCCCAAACACAAAGGAAAACACACACAAGACTAAAAAACACTACTTGTGCAAACAACACCTAGGGAAAATAGGGAAAGAAAAACTAAAAGTAAACTACTATGTATAGCTAACCAGGTATATTTTCCTCCCTCCTACATCAAAGGGAAAACAGTCTCCTTCATGGCAAGAAAACTTATGGTGCCAAACAAGTGGTTGAATGAAATGGAGATCTGGTGACTTGCTCTTCTTGCCTACCACCTTGATTGGCTTGTATCCAAATGAATCGAGGGCAAACATACTTCCAACATATATGTACTCTTCTTATTCTTGGAAGCTTGCATCCTACTGGTTCTTCATGCTAGTGTGTTTTATCAAGAAATCAATGGCTATTGGCTCATCACCATAAGCCTCTTGATATGAATTGCCCCTTTGACATGTGTCATGCTCTAACCTGTTCCTTCCTGCCTCATTGAAGATGTTGTCAAACTCATCTTCTACTTGATCATGGCTTTATTGAAGAAGGGTGGCGGTTGTGATCTCTAAAATGAGATCACAGACTAATTTTTCATCCCATAGAACATCATCATCTTGTGCAAGGCTCTCTTCTTCAAAACTTCCCTCAAGATGGACAAGCCTCTCCTTTTCCTACTCAAAGACCAGAGTCTCTAGTTATTCAAAGAGATCCTCCTGATCCTCCTCCAACTTGGGCTCCATGGCATGGTCATCTTCCTTGATGACTTCAAAAATATCATCTTCACATTCACCGACCTCTTGAAAGGATAAATCTGAAAGCTTGCAGCCCCTTTGCATACTTATTTGAGTCCCAATGTTGCCTTCTCCACCCTTAGCCAGCTCATAGCCTCCTTGAAGAAGAGTGTAACATGCCCTAATGACTTAAAATAAATCATTTAGAACATGATCAAAAATATGTTTGTGCTCCTCCATGATGTCTTGCAAAGTGAGAGAAGAGTCAAAGATCATCTCTTCCTCATCAAAGATAGAGGCAAAAGTTTGTGACTTATCTTCTTGTTCATCAAAAGGGGTACCTATGGTGATCTCCTCCTCGTCTACACTCCTGAAGTCTCCTTGATCAGTCATGGACTGAGCATACTCCTCTTCACTTGCTTCCTTTAAGATGGATTCCTCAACACAAGAGAAACATTCTTCATTTACCAGCCAAGGAGGTGGAACACAAGGATTGTCAAAATCAGGTTAGGAATGGAAAGCAGGGGATCTTTTTGAAAACTTATGAGAAAATGAGAGCAGATCTTGGGCTAAAATCATTTGATTTTTGTCTCTCTACTTGACCAACACTTCATCAATATCAAAATTAGCTTGAGGATTGGTAGAAGGTGTGTCTTTTGGCATAAGTTCCTCTCTAAGGTCTGAAACTTCCATCTCTCTTTCACTAAGAAATCTCACCTTTGCCTCTAATTCCTCAATTTGCTTAGCTAGATTTTCTTGAAAGAGTCTTTCTTGGATCTCATAGGAATCATCATGGAAATGGGGAGTGCATGAAGGCTGCCATGGAGTAAAAGAAGCTTCTTGAGGAAGGGTGGGAGGGACTTGAAAAGGGTTGGCCTCATTTTTTACCTCACACTCTCGAACAATGTCTTTCTCTTCCTTACTATTCCATGACTCAACAACTTTACTCCAGCTCATGATATTAGGACTAGAAATATCCTTTTGGGTTGATGGGGCTGTAATGTGAGAGGGTAGTGAGGGTTTGGATTCCACTTCCCTTGATACCAACATAGACTGTTGCATTTGAATATTTGCCAATTCAATTTGCTTATCAAGATTGGCTTTAAACACAAGATTTATTATTTCAGAACTCTCCTCAACATGATTAGGGAAAGGACTCTGATAGGCTTGACTTGGCTCATGAGTAGGGGTTGCGTATGTCTGATATGAAACTTGGGGTAGCAGGTATGTAGGTTGATAGACTTGGTAAGGCCGCCTCTCATGAATACTCAGCTTCTCTTCCAAAGATGCAATCAAACCATTCATATCTGGCATCTCGCTTGTAAGCCTTTGCCAATTGGATCTTTCAATAGGATTCCATTCACTCTTAACCAGATCTAATGCATTTTTCACTTGATGAATGGAATGATCAGGAATTTCTTGGCCACATCCCCTTCTAGTGTCAAGCTCCAATACATACTTTTCATATCCCAGCAGTGCTTGTTTAAAGGTGGAAATGGGCTGATTGGCAAAAAGATTAGGTTGAGTAGGAGAAGTAAAATATTGAGAAGACTGGGCACAAGACTGATATAGCTCATGACAGGGTTGAGACTGGTCATATTGGACCCGATAAGGATCAACACAAAGTTGGTAAGGATCAAAGCGAGGTTGGCCAAGGACTTGCTAAAACTGAAGAGGAAGAGGCAAAGCCTAAAATATTTCACTAACTTGCAAAGGGGAAAACTCATAACCATATGCATCCTTGTTACTTGAGATGATTCCATGAAAAACCTAAGCTTGATCAAAACCATATGAAGGAACACAAGACCCATGGTTCTGAGCAATGGAATTATACATAACAAAATACGATTTGTTGATGGCACTAGGACTACTTAACCAGCGGATTCAACTCAAAGTCACCATTGGTGTTGATGAAAAAGCCTCCAAAGGCTAGTTGGTTGAAAAACACACTAAAATTCATCAACTCTTTGGATTAAAAACTAGTCCCACCATCACCTAATTTAAATTCAGATGCTGGATTAGTGGTTCATTCTTGTTGTAATAGGACCAACACCAATCTTAGAACTTTTTTGAGTGTCAAAAAATTGTGACCCACTGGGCATGCCAAAAACTATTGATGCTATGGATTGCACCCTTGACAAGAGGCTGAGCTCCTGTCTTCCATACGGCATAATGGAGACTCCTCTCTTGCCTGTGGGTCTAGAAAAATTGAGGGGAGAATCTCTAGATAAGGGCTAACTCCCTTTGATGCATCTTGGAATTATTCTAGTATTATTGATAATATATATATAAAGGGGGGGTTGAAAAGAGAGAAGGATTACTAAAATTAGAGCCTAAACTAAATGGTGATGCACCAAAAATGGTTGATCTACTTAGCTTGAACATACACTTTCCACCAAAAACAAGCTGATATACACTTCATTTGGTATGAGAAATTCTTCTGTATTAGTGAGCTAGGGGTCCTCTAGAGATATAGGGAGAAAGAACTACCATAGGTGTTCTAAGACACACTATGGCAACCTGTTCACATGCACCTATACTCTGATGTGGACACTTTTGGCTAACCTACAAAAGAACTCACAATACACTAGACATGATGGAATCATTCTATGAAAGCATGAAAGAAAATGACTTAACACAAGACAAAGCCATAGACATATGCAAAAGTGCAAGCTTAAGTGGAGGCAAAAATACTTCTTTTTTATTCAAGGTAAATTTTTGTAGATCTCCACCTTACAAGCTGAGAGATCCTTTTCTCCAATGAGAAGTTATAAATATATAACCTTTTTGGAATAGAGTTTGGCACTTTCTAGAAATAAATGACCCACACTGCATTGAATTCCTTGGGAAGAGGAAGTCATTATTGCTGATATCATCCTTATAGAAACATCTTGTTAGAACCATGATGTATAGTCGCCAGTCTTGACTTTAGCACTTAAAACATATTAAACGCTACTGCAAAAGTAGGAGTCAACTAATTGTTTTAATGACAAGACTGCTTGTTTTGTCTACAAACAAGACTGCTTCTTAAAGAGATTCATGTGGTTGTCTATGCATTAATGCAAAATGAGGAAAAATAGGGCACATCATTCATTGTTTGTGTTACTTGATGACCACTTGGCAGAGACTATTTCAACAACTGCAATAACTCCTCTATTGACGTTTTCCTTTTGCCACCTAGGCTATTTTGTCCATATCTATGCTTGGCTCCTTGGGCTCCTTTCTCATGGGTCACTAAATTAACTCTTGGATTTTGTCCTTTTCCAGCTTTATCTTTTCTTGGTTTTGTCTTTTATCATCTCTTAGCTCTTTTTGGCAATCTAAGCCCTTAGGGCTATCTTCTATCAATCCTTAGCTCTTTGGGCTCCTTTCTCGGCAGTCTCTTCCTTTTGGCCTTAATCCCTTTGAATTCCTTTTGATTCACACTCAAGCATTTGAAAATCAACAGCTATTTCATTGCCATAAAGTTGACATTTGTGTGCCCATCGCCATTTGAAGCCAATGGCTATTCTATTGCCCAAAATTTGATGTCTGTAGGGACGTCATCGGACGTCTAGATTCCAAAGGCTAGTTCATGATGCTTAATTTTGATGTGTTTGGGCCCATCACCCCCTTTTGTAATTCCTTCAGACTTTCTTTCTTCAGACTTTCTATTCCTTCAAATTTTTTCCTTTGTCCGGGCCTTTGTCTTTTAACCCTCCTAAAAGGAAGGTACCCCTTTGGGCTTTAAGAAAGGTCCCTTTCATAGTCACTGAGAGTCCCCCACAAGGGCACTTGCCCTTCAGGTTCCTTCGGGTTCCTTGTGGTTCTCACATCCTTTAGACAAAATGTCCAAAGGAATTCCTTCGGACATTTTGCCCAAAGGAATTATTCCCCTCATTTTAAACGCTTGCTTTTGGTCGGCTTTTTTGTGGACAAATTCTTTTGGATAAAAATTTCAAAGTAATTCCTTCAGACTTTTGTCTGAAAGATTTGCCTTACCATTTTCTATGGATTTTCTTTTCGAATGGACAGTCTTTGTTCGGAGACCTGCCTTGTGATTTTCTTCAGACAAAATGTCTGAAGGAATTTCTTCAAACATTTTTCCCAAAGAAATTTAGCCTTTGTTTTATCTTTTACCTTGTCTTTTTTAAAGGAAAACTCTACCTCATTTCGGCCCTTTTGACCAGATGTCCTCTGCAAGGGTAATCAAATCCAAAGTTACCCTTCAAATCTTTTACAATGGTCCACTTTGTTCATCACCTACCCTCTGCAAGGGCACTTAACCTTTGAGTTTTTGAAATTGATCCTTTGGCCTTTTGAGCTTTAGAATTTTTTGCCGATAATAAGCCCTCTGAAATGGTTTACTTGCTCCCTTGCAAATTCCCCCATAACCACTCCTTTCAACCCATCTTGTTCTTTCTGCACCAAATGCTTGAAGTTGAGCCTTTTTCATGCCAAGAAGGAAAAAATGTGTTGCAGAAGCATATTTCTGCATTATCCTTCATGTCTGGACATGGAAATGGAAAGAAAAGAGAAGGGGGACCAATTTTTTCTCATGGGACCAAAAATGGTCAACACTAGCAAGGGACAGAGTCATACAACTTGACTTTGTTCTATGGGAGGATAAACAGAATGGGAAATTGAGTCAACCAAGTTGATTATGTTTAGTAGGAAAATAAATAGCGTAACTTGTAAGAGGCTCGGTCGACTAGGTCAATTATGTTTTAGAAGAGGACAAACACAAAAGTTTCATGGGAAATTGAGTTAAAAGAGTCAACTCTGTTTTGTAAGTAACAATTTTTTGAAATGGTATTAATATAGATGATTGAATGGTAATTTTCATAGAAATAAGATAATTACACAGGCAACTAGGTCAATTAGGTTGATCTAGTTGTAGCACATAGCACAAACCTTGTACCAATGCTGGCTAATACAAGTTTTGTAATACAAAACATAATTTGTAAATAGTAAGCAACAATATTGAAATGTAAATGCTAATATTGGAAATTATGATTTAAATGTGATAAAGCATTTGGATTTGTAAAGGAACTAAATAGAGGTAAGCTAAAGTTAGTTCTAGGTATGTTAAGGCTAAAAGGGATCTATATTTGTTGTGGCACTAGATTGGTATTGAGGCCTACCCCCTCACTTCAGAATCCCATAACGATAAGGGTGTCAGGGGATTTGTCAATATATACCATCAACCACATATTTATACTTGGACAAAAAACTTGACTTCCCCCTTGTGATGAAATCCAAGTAGGTAGACCTAGGTAGAATTATTTAAATGCTTATTTGATATTTTGTGATTTGGTAGTGCATGAAAGAAGAAATTGACCAATACGATAAATTAACCATCCTAATTATACTATGTGCATTACTCTAAGCAAGAAAGTAGCTAAAATTAAAAGTGAATTAATTACTACCAATGTGGGTTAATTCTTTTGCTTGAAAAAGACATAGTACTAGGTCAATTTGGTTGACCTAGTATGCAAACAGGACAAAACATATTCGATCTGGTCAACTCTATCTATTATAAGATAGTCCAAACAAACATAATCAAGCAAGTCTACTGCGTTTCCTAGGTACAAACTAGCTACATAACTAAATTGAGCTAGTTAACTTAGTTTACTGTAAGGTTATAGTTTTATAGAACTAAAATTTTGGGAAAACAAAAGTGAATTTTGATTGAAAATTAAATAACTAAGTAGTTAAAATGAACTTGATGATTGAGACGAAGTCAATTTAATTGATTTGATAATGTAATGAAGCTATTGAACTATTATTTTTATGTTATGTTATCAACATGAGGTTTTTAACCTACTAGATATAATGTTAAAATAGACTCAAACTAATTGACCAAGTTACATAAAATTGAATAATTAAATAACTAAAATAAGACATAATGACTAACTAAATGATAGGATCGATCTAGTGTGATAAGAGTAAAATTTTGATCATCGAGAGCTAAACAAGATCATTAGGCTCTCCTTAATTGAAAAATCTATAATATGATTCCCTAACTATGTTGATCAGATCAATGAAGTAGAAGATGACTTGTAAAGAATATATAATTAGGTCGATCAGATCGATCCAGTCATCTATAGGAGAAAATGACCTCTATACAGAGCTGAACTGAATCATTTAGATCAACTAAGTATAAATACCTATGCACAAGCTATTGTACTAAGTTGATTGGATTGATTTTGTAGTCTAAAGATGAAAATTAAAAATCTACAAGGGTTAGTTCAATTTGGGTTCACCAGAATGTATGCAAGCAAAAGTGAAGTTGATTTATAGATCAATCCTAGCTTAAAGAAGATAAATCAACCTTAATATACCAATAGTAATACTTAGATAATTAGTGTCATGACCAATATGGATCTTTTAAACCTACATAAATAATATTTTATCATATAATATGGCTACATAGGGTTCTAAAGCCTCTAGTCAGGCAACACCACACAATAACCCTAGCTAGGTCTAATAATAAAGTAAAATATAATCTAGTGCTTAGTAAAGCTTGTGGCATAAATGGGGGATAAATAGAAATAATAAACATGCAAATTAAAACTCTACTCAAGTCAATAAGGAGAGACAATACGTCTATTAGCCATTATACATGCAAATATATCTACTAAAATAGAAGAGTAAGAGTTAGGAATACTTACCTTGAAGATGAACCCATCAACCCTCAACCTCTCCCTTAGCCAATGGTGTTTTTCAAGAGTTTTTTGTGTATTATTGAATAAACTAAGGATGGATAATGGATTATAGTTTATCCAAGAACCTCCTAATGAATATCAAGCCTTCACAAGATGAAGGTTCTCCTCTAAAAAGCTTAAAGCCTTAAGCAATGACTCCTCAAGTAGAATGGTAGAAAAGCAAATAAAAAAGTGAAAATTAGTGATTATCTTTATTGTAAATAGAGTGAAATATGTGTATATATATATCCTAATTGGCCCCTAATCCCTTCCAAAAAATTTGTCAATGCAGTCAGCCCAGTTGACTTAGTTATTTGGGAAATAGGGCAGTTAGGTCCTGGACTAAGTCAGGTGGGTCGAATTAGTCCCATAATGTGCTCAAGTCCAATTACTAAGCTGACATAATCAACTACACTATGTGGGTGATAAGAAGGGGTTTTGGATTAGGTAGGGGCTATTTGAGGTGATGAGTTGTTTGGAGAAGTGTGTAAGGGAGATGTCAAAACATAGGGAAATAATTAGGAAGGACTTGTGTTGGTTTTAGGTGGTGGTATATGGAACAACAATATTGTGAAGCACAAAAGGTCTACCCACCCCTTTTTTGATGCACCCTTTAAAGTATGCACTCAGAGAGATTGAGACTTGATGGGTTCATACAAGAGAGAAAGCATGAGTAATTGATAAAGTTTTAAAATATCATGTGTATATAGTGAGAAGTACAAATCATAAAATCATTTAAATTCCTTCTTTCCCCTCTTTTCTTGGTCAAATCTATAAATAATAAGTTCAATCAAAACCACTTTAAACATTCATATTTATATAGTATATGTTTTATCTTACATAATTTTAATTTCAATAGTTTTATGTTATTTAGATCATCTAAAACTAATAATAAGAAAATCACCTTGTCCAAGTCTCAACCCGAAAGGCTCAACCTCTAATGGTCTAATAAGTGAATGGGATATGAACTGAGTTTCTAGTCCTCTACCACTTGTAATGCCATCTGTATGCACTAAAATGTGCTCACCCCACTAGTTATACTAATTCTCGCTAATTTAGCCTAATTGTCCTACTTCCTAGTCACACTAACCCTTGGCCTCATTCCCATATCCATTCTAATATCCCATATAACCTTTATCCTAGCCTAGAACCAATCAATCCCATCATTAAACCCTTAAACAAGACCTATTACCTACTAACCTACCCCCTAATCCCACTAGCCAATTTAAAATTCAAGAAAATCCTAACTACCCACCCACCACCCTACACTAGCCTTTCCTAAACTTCTAAAACCCTATTAAGAGATTTTTAGAATTGGAGAATTCTAGAAATCTCTCCATCTTAGCCCTTTCCCTCTAAAATTTTCTATTCTAGAGGATTCCATGGAATTAAAAATTCCATGGAAAATCCTCCACCCTAGATCTTGATGGCCCAAATTTAAATTTGGACCATAGATCTTCCTCCATAAACCTATAAAACTAAGTCACCTCTCCTTGCCCAAGCTAATGAACAAATGAATGAATGAATGCACAAGCAAATGAAAATCCTCTAAGCAAGTCATTTAACATTCTCAAGCATTCGTACTAGCATCCAAGCACTCATAAAGCCATTGTCCAATATTTATAGTCTTTTTGGAAGCCATTGTCAAACAACTACAAGCAATCTAACAATCAAGTCCTCAAGCTCAATCACACAAGTTTCAAGCCTTGGAATCAAGCTATGAGAAGGTAAAAGTGATGGTCAGATTACTTTATCTATATTGATTTAATTTCTCTAACTATTCCTTGTTAAGCATGAAATATACAAAGAGGAGGGGTGAATCAGTATAATATATATCTTATTTCTTAATCAAATTCCTTTTCTTTAACCACTTAACCACACAGTCAAGATATGTAATAAAACTGAAACAATAATATGCACCACACAAGAGAGAGAGACGCCAAATTTTTACGTGGAAACCCAAAGTGGGAAAAACCATGGAGAACAATCTCAAGTATAAGAATGAGTACCAACTCAAATTACAAAGTTTGTAAGCACCAACTTGCAGGAACACCAACCCCTTTACCGAGCACCAACACATCAACTATTTATGAGCACCAACCCACAGGAGCACCAACCCCTTGCAAATATTTGTGAGCACCAACACCTCTTGTGTATAAAACACAATTATCTCTCAATGTTGCTTACTCAACAAATGATAGAACTCTACAATATCTCCTACTTTTCTCTCTTTGAAAACAAATACAAACCACACACTCTCTTGCATATTAAAAATGGCTTCTCAAGCCTTTATTTATATCTTTCCAAATTACCTTTGGCATTCACCCTTTGTGACCCTTCAATCCTCATGGAAAATGGCACCAAATTTGCATGGCCCTTCATATCCTTGCATTTGAAAAGTCATATGGTGACCCTTCACAAGCAAAAGCATCCTTTCTTCTTTAATCTTTATCTTGGTGACTTTTCGTATTCCTCAAAGTGTCCCTTCATGGAAAAATATACCATACCCTCTTTTGTCTTCACATGGTGACTCTTGGAATTCCTCAAGATGACTCTTCATGAGAAAATGAATCCCATTCCTCTTTTGTCTTTTACCCCGTGACTCTTTGACTTCTTCATGGGCCCTCTTTTGACTTATATGTAACCAAAAATATATTCATTAATATTAAATAAATATTAACACACAATAGCCAAGATATGAATATTAAAAACACCATTAAATGTAATGGGGCCTTTATCACCAATATTGTTAGACCTTTGACATCAATGACAATATTTCCAACATTCCTATTGGTGTCATTGATTTTGGGAACATATTGTCATTTGATAATATTTTGAAGAATCATAAAATTGGTGTGCATTTTAGTGACCACGATTGGACTAACCTCCCTTATTTAAGCTAACACTCTTGTTGGAATCATTTTAGGTGATTGCAGGACCAACTAAAAGTGAAACCAAGCCTAGATTTTGTGTTTTTCACGTGTTCCAAGAAAGTCACAGTATTGCTCTGCAAGTCATGGTATTGTAGTAGTGGTATTATTAGGGAGAATCATGGTATTATAGTTTAACCATTATCAGTTAGGGGTTTTAGTAGGGTTTGAGGATCAATAATATCACAACTCTGATAGTTGTGATATTACCCTGTAATAATGGTATTGATGATTCCAATAGAAGTATTGCAATTCATATCAAGAATCTTGCATTTTGACATCTGTTAGGCTGACAGTGAACTCCTTTATAGGTGTGTTGTCTATGGTGTGTAGGGTAATCCATTATTCCTCTGTATAATTAATTTATTCAACTATATCAAAAAACCCCACCACTTTTCAAGTAGTGATATTGCTCTACCATTTGTGGTAACGTAGATTCTAGTAGTGATATTGTAACTAGTTGTTGGATCCATATTATCTGTTATTTTTGGTCACTTTGTGTTTCTATAGGTTATTTCCCCTCTATTGTTAGAATTGTGTGTAGGAAAGAAGTTGAGGACATCATATTGGAAAAAAGGTAAGGTTTTGCTTATATTCGACAACCCCATGATTCTTAAAATAGCGGTATTGCCCTATAAGTAGTGGTATTATTATTTCTAGTAGCGGTATTGTTTAACTATCATAAACTGGTAAGATTATTCACTTATCATTTATGGTCCCTCATCAATATTTCACCTAGACTTTGTTTAGTAGGCAAAAAAGGATATAAGGGTTGTAAGTTTCTAAAGCACCATCGTTTTATCAATAACCTACCTAGTAAACATTCCTCACTACAACTTGCTTGCTATCATTTTGATATCTAAACCTTTTATTATAGGGGATATTTTATTTTTTATGGTTTTATTAGACTTAAGAGAATATATTGGCAACTTATCTTTCTACTTTGACCAAATCTTGTAATATTGCTACTTATATAGTTGTGGGATTGCCCTATAACTAGCAAGATCGTCACTCATAATCATGTATTACAAAACAATATATTTAGGATCAGTTTAGGCTTTTGCAATCCTGTGATCATTATTAATTGTATTAAAAACAAGGTCTTATAATTATTTTTTAGTCCTATAGACCCTTTTTTTAGACTATTTAGGACAACTTTGCATAGTTAGTTTAAGTCTTGCAATATCGCCATCAGAATCTATTCCTTAGTAACGATTTTATCAACAATCCCACCATTTGACTCTAGTGGTATTGCATCCTACTATTGGAATTAACTGTTTAGATTTTGGGATTGCCCTGTGTACTAGTGGGATTGTAGGGTTGAGATAACTAATCTCTTTTTCAGGGTTTGGAGAACTTTTGGGGCACCCTATTGGATTTCTAATCTTTGTGTTTGTAGGGAGGGGTGCCATTTGGATTATATTAACATTTTATCATAGTTGCTAAATTATTTATTTTGGATAAATCATTATCTTATTGCTAGTAAATATTTAATTATTATGTGTGTGTTTCCATTACTTGTACATAATTTGTCATATTGTGTGAAGCTCACATAGGTAATTAGAACAGTTAATTAATTGTATTGTGCACTTGCTTGTTTATTTAAGCCCTCCCCTAGGATAACACATGATGTGTATTTTATCACCATGCATGTGACTTAGTCTTTATGGTTTAGTGTCATGGATTTCACCATTGCGCACTAACCACACTCTATGTTACAATAAAGTATAACAATCAAGGGAGCTTGTCATTATGGCCTAAGTAGAATTCCCCATAAAGGGTTTGATGGAGTGAGGATGATTAGGTCCATATACATAGGGAAATCAAATAGCATCCTACATGTATTTGGGCCCCAATGTATCATTATGTATATAGGGGACTCCCCTAGATCCTTGTGTAAACCTTAGAGTAGGGGACTATGGTTGTAATAGGTGTTCCACTATCGGCATCAGTATCAATGCCCAAGTGACCATCAAGAGCAAGTAAGGTTGAGAGGGTTCTGTTGATTCAGTAATGGGTCACCAACCTATAGCCTCACTTGTGTATCCATTAGATGGTGTGTACATTGTATTACACTCCCATATGGTTTACTAATTAGGGTTGTACTTGTGCATGAGTGTTTATGTGTTATGACGAGACCTATTTTGTTTGATAGTCGAGTTGACCACACCCTTAATTTTTGTGTGTATACCTTAGATGACCATATAATACCATTCCTCTCCATCATCATCATCATCTCACACCACATTTTACACTATACATAGAGACACTCATTATAATCATTCCATTTCATAGACTCCTTTTTGTAGATATTCATCCTTAATCATCTTTTACATTTATTGATCACCCTTTCTCCAATCTCATTATTTCCTTTTATTCACACCCATAGGACCCTTTTCCTATAGTTCCCCCATTCATCCATAATTTCTTTGAGCATCATAACACACTTTCCCACGTTCCTCCATATCCATCCCATTAGACTTATATTCTTTATCCACCCCTTGATCATTCCTACACATTATTCATCTTATTTATAGCATTAGTCATCTATAACTATCCATAAATCATTCATTCCATAGCCATGATAGTCAAATAATTCATCTCCTCTTATCCCCATTTCATATGCCCCCCATCTTGTCGATTCCATATTTTTACATACCCTAATCACACCTTATCCACCCCATATTCTTGTATATTCAATCCTATTTATATCAACCCACATATCCTTTGTATCCACTAATTCATAAATATCATATTTACCCCACGTCATACTCTTATACTTCATTTATCTACCTTCCATTTTGTGACCCATCTTTTGTATCCTAACCATCCATTTCGTGCATCCATAACTACTCCTTCACCTTCATAATCTAGCTTTTTCCATCATAATATCCCATTTTGCCTAGGCTACTCATCCTTATCTCATCATCATTTTTATTCAATTATAATTTCACCCATGTATAAATTAACACCTACGTAATTCTCCCTTTCATAACTTAGTACCAACCCCATCCATATCATTGTCACCATATTTTGTCACATTGTACATCTTAGCTCCATTTACATCATCTTTATACCACCTACAAAATCTTGTTTCTTCTAATCATCATCCCATAACCTCTTTTTTTAAATATTGCCTTTATTCCATAATTCATCTTCCATTGCCCACTCCTTCTATCCTTACATCCTTCCATTTCTATAAGCTCACCTACATATAGACCTTTTCTTATTTCATCCTTGTATCATCACACTTTTATATAATCCATATTTCATACATCATAATCACATCCCTTCATTTGTTATCTACCTGGTATAACCCTTTCACCATTATCCATCCCTCATCCATTCTTTTCCACCTTACCATATCTATTTGATTGACTTCACCCACATAATCCATTTTCTGCAATAATTTAATCCACCCCCATTTGTCCATATATCATATCTTTTTTCTTTGTTTTATCCCATCTATTAGAAATATAGAATGTAGATCAATAATAATGAAATAAAGATATAATTAAAATTTAAAAAACACAATAGAATAGAGACATAGATTTAACATGGTTCACCCAATATGGGCTACGTCCACATAGAAACTTCTAGTCCTTCTTATTATTCAGTCCAATAAATGAAGGGAAAAACCTGCAATACATCCATTGCAATATCCTCTTCACTCTCTCTCTCATTTTTTTTCATGATTACCATGCCCTCATATCAAAGGAGGGTTAAAAATTAGGTCAAAAATGTACTAATTTAATTTCTATTGTTAAATCTAAAACCTAATAGTAAACAGTCCATATTAGATTAACTTAATGGCAACCCTAGTGGGGCGAATTTCCCCTCCAAAACCCCGCTGTTAGGAACTAAGCATTAAAGTAAGATTACAATCCACCATCCAACACCATCCTCATTATATTATCCTTTTGGAATGTCCACCCATATCCACATACCACTTATTCCAATCCCTTTTGTGCATAATCATCATCCTACCACCTCCCCCGTTCCTCTATCTTGAGTAATAGCTCTTGTCCAAAAAAATTTCTATCACATTTCATAAATCACCATCCCCTTCTCCCCATCACCCTTTTAAATATTAGTTAAGGATAAAAGATCAAACTATTGGTGGTAACTCATTTCCCACACATCAATAATCATCCCATCATAACTTGAAATTATTATTGAATATAATCTTATAAGATATCAATCTAGCACCCATCACTATCCTTCATCCCTATTAGTTATCTTTGTCTCCTAGCACCCATCAACTTGTCCACTTGATAGTTTATAAAATTATTTTATCCCATCATCCTCTCTTAACTTTGCTAGATTGATCTCTTAAAAGACCTTTGTTTCTTGATAATTTCTAGTAACCTCATTCATTAATATTCTCCTTGACCGCTAGTAGTCTAATATTTTTGACCAAGGCTTATATTTAAAATCTCCTCAGCCACACCTCATCACATTTCATCCTCTTAACCTTTCACCATGGTTATCCAAACTCAAGCTCAATTTTGCCTAGGACAAGCTCTAATCAAGATAACAACACTAGGGGGAAAATCATGGACCTGAATTAGGAATATGAGGATTTTCATAGTGGCATCCCTACACCTTATGTATAAAATGATAGAAATCACCTCCTCAATAATGATGGTGTTCATCATCTCATCAACCAATACCTATATGAAAATTGTGATGAAGTGTTAGCCCAAACTATAGAAATTGGGGGCACCTTACCACCAAATTATGACTACGCCCTTTTAAACAATATCATTCACCCATCAAAATCCCCACAACCAAATTCCCATCAAGAAGTGGACCATGGATTTTTAAAATAAAGAGACCAACAACCACCTCTTGTCAATGACCATGCTGAGGCTAATAGGAGATAGGCTACCATTAAAGACCACCTGGATCAACTTACACAACAAATCAATCTCCTCCTTCATAATCAATGCCCACCATCCCCATAACATAATAATACTAACACTTCCCATAATGCCCAAAACCCCAATAATGCTAACAACAATAATAATAAACTAAGTCATACCAATCATAACATCAACAATAACCATCATACCCATGTCCCACAAGAAATCCATAATCGAACCATTAGTCCTTTTGGGGATCCTACCTTCACCCAAGAATGGAAGATGATGAAATAAACCCTCCAACATGTGGACCCTCGATCCCAAGCCCTCAAGTACAAATATGAGGATTTTTTTTCATCACCCTTGGACATTAGCAATCTACAGATCATGTTCCCCTCACATTTTGAGGTCCCAAAGTTTGATAAATATAGAGGAAAGAGGGATCCAAAGGACCATGTACATGAATTTTATGTCTTTTTCCATGAATTAGCATATGAATATGCTTACTTATTAAAGCTCTTCCCCAAAAGTCTAACAGGGCCAGCATTATAATGCTTCATGCATCTTCCTAAGAAGTCAATTTCAAGTTTTGGAGAATTAATGGAGCAATTCATCAGGCATTTCTCTTTCAATATATAACATGGCATATCTATTATTGAACTATTTAACACAAAACAAAGAAATGGGTAAAGCTTTGTCTATTTCTTGCAATAAAGGCAAGCACTAGTAAGCTGATTAAGGTGTACTATACCCAAAAAGGATTTAGCCAAAACATTTATGGATAACCTCAATGCAAAATTGAAATATCAGCCAAAATTATAGTGTGCAATTTTTTTTGATGAGATTATAGAAAAGGGCATACAAATTGAAAAGGCTCTCATAGAGAAAGGAATAATTAAGCTATTTTCTCATAATGAACACTCTCCAAATATAGAGAATTCCTTTTTAAACAAACCCAAGGTTTCCAATAAGAAAAAGAATATTATAAGTGATGGGGTGATAGACTCTAAATAGTAAGCATAACAAGACCAAAACATCCAATGAAAAGGGCCTCCACCGCAATCTCATGTTTTTTCCATCAAGGTTCCTCGAGGCAAGCCAAGACCTCGTACAAGCAAAAGGCCTCTTACAAGTTTAGGGATCCTAGTTGAAACTATCTTAAAATAGTTGGTTGTTGCTAATATGATTACTATGCTAGAAATTTGGCCCATGGATAATCACCAACCCAAACCAGAGTGGTATCATGATGATGAATATTACAAATTCCATAGGGTGAAAGGACATGATATTGATAATTATATGCAATTAAAACACTATGTATAATATTTGATCAAAAAGGGAGATATAGACTTGGAAGGAGAGCCCACCCCTAATCAATCAAGAAATGGACAGTTGGGTATCTACAAAGATCCTCTGCCAAAACATGAGCAAAGAAATCAAAGACCAAAATGAGACCAGGGTCAATCATCCTCGTCTAATTGCACTGACTACCATAGAGTCCTCTGCCACTATATGAATACCATCAAAATTCAAAAAATCCTTGCATCTATTAACTCCTCATCTTTTATTTTGAAAATTAACCTGGCCATAGTTGATTGTACCATCACCCCCTGGCACAACAAAATAGTCATTTTGGTAGTACCATCCCAAAAACCATCCACCTCCTCTATTATACCAAGGGGAAATACTTATAATAAAACTACAAATGGGTTTGATAGATATTATGATATTATTCAATGGCTAAAAAAGACACCTACTCAAATTTACCTTATGGAGCTCCTCAAAACATCTATTTTACATAGGGAAATATTGAACCAAATAGTCAATGATCTCAAGGTGCCTAGTAACCTGGATACAAACTAGTTTTAGGTACCAGTAGCTCATCTATCCACCTCCCAAAAACTCACCTTTAGCACTCAAGATTCACTTGCAACTGGCCCTCACCATAATTATCCATTATACATTAAAGTCTCTATTGATCATCATTGTGTCTCTTGCATCCTTAAAGATAGAGGATCAACACTCAACTTATGTAATGTGGACTTCTTAAAGAAACTAGGATACTCTGAATCATCGCTTAGATGCACTCTTATAATGATAAAAGACTATGATGACAATGATGACCATAAATAGGGTCTATTTACCTTCCTATCATTGTGGGACCCATGGTCCATCAAACCTTGGTACATGTGGTTAATGTGGACCTACCATATAATATGCTTCTTGAGAGACCCTAGATTCAAAAAATGCGAGTTGTCTCATCTAATCTTCATCAATGTTTAAAGTTCCCCCATTCAAGTATGAAAGTCACCATTCTTGGATTTATGAATCATAGTAGCTACCAAATGAATTGATCCATTCCTCCATCATTATCTCAAGACAATGAGAATTCTATCCTTAGTCCTACAACTATAAAGTAAAATTCTCCTCATAAACTAACATCCACATCTATCTTGACACCAAAATTTAGCAAGTTAAAAATCACATCCACCGACCATGGTGAATATGAATATAAGACCCTCTACATTGGTCATCTTTTGTTATCTCCTCAAAGCTATGGGTCCCTGATATGAAGGAAAACAAACCCGTCAAGTATCAATTTGGGAAATAGCTTTTGAAAGTGCACGGATTTTATCTGATGAATTTATTGAAAATTGGGATGATTCCTAGCTTTTACTTGATGAGCAAGTTTTGATTTCACCCAAGTAAAGTTATCCCAAAGTCCATCACATGATGGATAATATGAACAATAAATGAAAAAGACAAGGAAGACAAGAACAAGGTTAACTAGAGCCTATCGGTATCCAAGACAATTCATCCAACTTTGGTCCAGGGTATAAACCATATGATGATGGCCCCATCAATATCATTGTGGATTCTATCTTGACTAATGAGCAAACTTTCCCTGATGAACATATCAAAACAAGTCCCATTTTCAGTCGATTTGAAGAGTTAGCTACCACTAACATTTTCTTCAACACCTCCATATCCACCATCAACATCTCCCTCTATTATACCTCACTCATAGACTAGGATTCCAAATAAGAACCTACATTTCACATGTTTCATAATGATGAGGCCATTCTCAAATATATGGGGGTAAGAACTTTTATGCCATTCGGAGATCATAAGAAAGGATTTTCTATCAATTTGTGTGAACTAGCATACTTTGCGGAATAAGAATCATTGAGCTCTCAAGATGATGATGAAAGGTCAAAAGAAGAAGAGGATTTCTCCATAGATCCAGATGAAATCCCATTTAGCCCCGCTCAATTAGAATATTATATAGACATTGATACTGAGTTGCCAGGGATTATCACCTCTGACATGCCAAAGATCAAATACCCCCTTATCTACAAGATCAATTTCCCTCACTCATTAAGGATGTAATACAGATAAACATTGGAATTGAAGAAAAACCAAAGATCATGAAATTGGGGGCATCTCTTACTCACTCAAAGCACAAAATCCTTATTACACTACTCAAAGAATTTATTGATGTCTTTGCATGGAGCTACAAAGATATGCCAAGCCTAGATCCTTCATTAGTAGTCCACCACCTTGATGTCCACCCTAATGCCAAACCGATCAAACAAAAATTATGTAAGATGCATCCAAAACCGACATTGTTGGTCAACGTAGAATTACAAAAATTCTTGGATGCAGGATTTATTCACCCCATTGAATACTATAATTGTATATCCAACATTTTCCCTATCTCAAAACCTCAAGGCAAAATTTGGATATGTGCTAACTTTTGAGACATCAATAAGGCATGCCCTAAAGATGATTTACCACTTCTAAATATCGATATGATTATAGATTCCATAGCCAAATACAAGATTTTGTCCCTCATAGATGGTTTCTTGAGATACAATCAAATCAAGATTGCCCCTAAGGACCATCATCACCCCATGGGGCATATTTTTCTATCAAATCATGCCTTTTGGCATAAAAAATGTAGGGGAAACCTATCAAAGAGCAATGATTGTCATCTTCCATGACATGATGCATGATATAGTGTAAGATTATGTTGATGATATCCTAGAGAAGACTCACAATCTAAGAATCATGTAGTCCTCCAAAGAATTTTTGAAGAGACTATGAAAATATAAAATACAGTTGTGTTGGTTGAATATTTTGTCAATCAGCGTACTGATAAACAAAATAGGTCTGATCAGCCAAAGTAGGAAGATTAGTCATCCAAATGTGTAGGTTTACCACATTAGAAGGGGACTGATCTCTCCTCTCATCAAGGGGAGGTTCCCTATATGTATGCTATATATATACATATATTAATAAAAAATAATACTCAAGGGTAGGACAAACCATCCATCTCTCTTTCTTACTAGATAATGCGTGTGGATCAAAGGAAAAACTCAAGGGAAATGATAGAAAGCACTCCTCTTCTTTCAAAAGTACTACTCAGCAAACCATAAGAATACTCTTAGTAGTAAATGCAAAATGTAGCAAAGGGCGTAGTTACCAGCAAATTGAGATGCAGCACAAAGTCTCCACTTGAATTGCTCAAGAGTAAGATACAAAGGACAATGAGGGCACAAAGTCATCCTAAAGTCCTTTACATAGAAATGAAAAGAAAACACACTAAAGGCAATTATAGGGGCACAAAGTCTCTCCATAGTTGACTCTTGAGGACACCTTCCTGACTACTGTCACTAATTCTACTTGTTGAATTAAAGGAACAGAAGATATATTAAGGAAAAAGAAATAAGAATAGTTTTCTCAAAAACAAAGATATCACAGCACAAAGTTTGAAAAATCACTTGCTTTCTTATTCCAGTAACAAAATATGATTAACAATCTAAGCTCAAAGTCTTAGTAATGCCTTCCAATTTGGGCAGAGTTTCGTTCTGATTATCAAAAAGAGATATATTTACAATAAAAGAGAGTCCCTTATATAGCCACTTCAAGAAGGACTCGGGAACAGTAACACATCATGTTGCATTGAAAACTGTTAAGAAGATAGGCTAGAAATTAGGGGCATCTACCCATTTATTTTTATTAATGCAGAGAAATAAGTCATGCTACTGAAAGTTTGCAACTTTCAATGTCCACCTAGCGATCTAATCCTTCCTTCATCATTCCTTCTTTTCGGTTAATTGAATCAGGTCCTAGATTCAATTTGTTGTTATATTCCTTCCTCACTTTTTGCTAGTCTTGGCCTTAAAGCCTGTGAATGCATTTGAGTTTGTAGATTACAAGGATCAACAACTATTTTATGAGCTTTGAAATTGACGTTTGCACGCCCGTCACTACGTTTTCAATGGCTAGTTCATTGTCTTGAATTTGATGTCTTTGGGCACGTCACCCCTTGGTCCTTATTCAGCTTTTCTATTTGGCACTTACCTAGAAATAACCTACCCTTTCAGGCCTTAAGAAATGATCCATTTTGGGTCAAGAAGAGCCCCCCATAAGGGTATGTGCCCTTCAGGCAGTCTTTGGATGGCCTTCAGGCTTCTTTATTCCGGTGGGTTGCTAAATTCTTCCTTTAGATTTCTTGTTTTACATCTTCCCAAAGGGAAGGTGACCCTTCATCTTTAGGGAAGTATCCTTCAATTTGGCAACTAAGAGTCCTTCGCAAGGGCACCTACCCTTCGGGGTCCTTTGGCGGCCTTTTCCTTAAGAGTCTTTGTAGACATTTCTTGCAGATATTTCCTGCAGACAATTCACACGGGCATTTTCCCGGGGCTTTCTCACAGGCTTTCTCTGTGGGTATTTTCCCCATAAACAACTTCCCATGGACAAAAATTCCACAAACATTTCCCGTAGACAAGAAGTCCACAGATATTTCCTGCAGACAAAAAGTCTGTAGAAATTATTCTGATCGATTTGTCTTTGCCTTTGGAATTTTCTTCAAGCTTTCTTCTTGCAGCCTATTTCTTAAATTCTTTCAGAATTTTTGTCTAAAGGAATTCCTTCGAGTAAAAATTCTAAATGAATTGCTTCTTTCCTTAGTCTTTTTTGAATTACTTAAACAAAAATCTAAAAGAATTGCCTTTGTGTCCTTCTTTGAAAATAACCCTTTCGAAGGGTATTTTTGTCGACCAAGTGCCCTCCGCAAGGGCACTTGTCCTTCAAGAGGCTTCTTTGAACTTTTGCATTTGATCCACTCCTTTGAACCATTTGAGTGAACCGCTTGGTTGAACCAAGCCGTTGAACCGTTTGATTGAACCAAATGTTGAACCGCTCTATTGAACCAAGTCGATGAACTGCTCCATTGAACCAAGGCAATTGAACCACTTGGTTAAACCATTTGAGTAAACTATTTGATTGAACCAAAGCATTGAACTTCTTGGTTGAACCAAACATTGAACCAATCTATTGAACCATTCTATTGAATCACTTCGTTGAACCAGACCGATGAACCGCTTCGTTAAACTACTCCGTTGAACCAAGCCGATGAACCAAGCTTTGAACCAAAATGGTTCAAGCTGATGGTTCAAGCTGATGAACCAATCAAATGAACTGAAGCATTGAACCAAACATTGAACCAAGCTTTGTTTAAATGGTTCAAATGAAGCCTTTGAACCAACTGACGAACCATTTGATTGAACCAAAGGATGAACCAAAGCGTTGAAACAAAGCGGATGAACCACCTGAGTGAAAAAAAGCATTGAACCTTTTGAACTTTGAACTCATTGAAACTTTGAACCAAAGTGGTTCAATGGTTTAATGGTTCAAGCCTTCTTTGCGTAGATGTTTGCCGATGAAGATTTCTTATTGAACCAAGGCACTGAACCAATCCTGCAAAGTCCATAAAAACCAAGTCTGTAGAAATCAACCAATAAATCCCATTGAACTTGGCCTATAGAGTCCATAGATTCAAGCCTGCAGAGTCCGTGGATTTCTGAGAAGCTTAAAAAATGATGACTTTGAATGCCTAGGACAAATTTTTGGAAAGGGAAGAGACAATTTTGGTCTGTAAGACCAAACTAGTTCAAATGTTGTCCCAAAAATGAGTGATATTTTTGGGGGACAACAGTTGGCTCCAGTTGGGGAACTTCTATCAATTGCAAAAAGAATTGAAGGGAGTAGAATCCAAAATCTCCAGTGTCTTCATGTGTACCATTGGGCTATGGAGTCATGCTAACCAAAAATGAAAACAAACAAAACAAAATAGAATTAAAAACTATACAAATATACATATGTACAAATGAAATGATCTGATACTTAAAGAATTGAAGTATTTCAGATACTGCTTCTTGAGACATAGTGAAAATAGTGCTTTATCCTAGTAAACTAGTAGGAAACCATTTTGCCCCAAAAAATGGTGACGGGCGAATGGAGCTCTCCACCAGGAAACCAATTTTTTGTCTTCCTCTTGGCCTTTTCTTCTTCTTTTTCCAAGGCAGGATGTGGTCTTTAATTTGAAAGCCATAACTCCTTACTTTCCTGGCAAAGGGTTTCTTTGCCTAATTTTGATTTGTAGTAGCATGGTCCCTTACCATAATTGGTTATTCTTTTGGTTCAGTCCAACATATGATTGGATTGTCCATATCAAACTCCTAACAAATTATTAGCTTAGCATCTCCTTTGATGTGAAGGAGTTTGATTTCTTCATCTTGAGAAATCTTTAATCTGAGTAATAGAGATTCACATCCAGCTGTGTTGTTGGTGTTTCTGACTTGCAAATTGCATGAAGGAAGAATATCTCCTTGAGGAGATATCAACACAGTCTCAACTCCATCGTTGGTGGAAAAAATTCTACCATTGGATTTCAGGATCGAAGCATCATCAAAAGTTGATCTCCTATCAGATTTCTCTTCATTAGAGATGGAAGATCCTTCCTTACTTGTATTGTGCCCTACCAATTCTCTTGAAGTCTTATTTGGATAAATTCCTGGATTATCAACTATAAGACTTTCATCTGTAGAAACATGAACATCCTCTGTGGTAAATAAATAATTACCCCTGTCTGAAGACTCAAATAGAATTTGTGCTACAGGGGTTGATGTTTGGGTGACCACGTATTTTACATCCTTTTCAGGGAGCAATCTCTTCATTATACCTTGGATAGGGATCCTTGCTTCAAACAGGTCCATGCTTAGTTCTCCTCCCACATCCTTATAGAAATTTTGTCTAAGCAAAATGCCATAGGATGCTGGGACATCAACCACCAAGACAGTCATCTTGATTCTCTTGTCTGGAAAGGTTGCCAATGAAAATTGGGCATATTTGATTTGCCCAAGCAGTGGTACTTACTTGTTCTCCATGGAGAAACATCTCCCAAATGTTTTGGTCAGCATGAGGCCCAGAGACTCAGCTACTTTAGCAGGCATGACATTTTTAGATGCCTCGAAATCAATGATGCAATTATTGAGTTGATAACCATTTATTAATAGGGAAACATAGAAAGGTTATATTTTCTTAGGGGCAGTTGGAGGAGTAATGACAAGATTATTTGGAATAGACATGTTTTTTGGGGAATCAAGAATTATTTTCTTAACCTCTTGTATTGCAGGGATGATTTGGTTCTTGACACATTGGACCAACCTATCCAATTGATCAGGATTGGACTGCAAATATTCAAATTAAGACATTTGTATTTTGGTCTTTTTAACATGATCAATTATGTCAAATGGCTGAATTGGACTTGGAACAGAAGAAAGCATTTCAACTTTTTGGGTTTTAGGAGGGATGGGAGGAGGGCTAGTTTGTGAAATGGGAGTAGAAGGTGAAGTGAAATTGATGTACTTACATTTTGGGTGATCACTGGATCCTTTGACTGAAAAGGCTAAGTGGTTCCATGCTTAACAATTATAATTGTTGGTTGAGGTTGCTATTTTGTCTTCCCTTTATTAGCTTGTTGGATTGATTGGTTCTTGGACCTGGTAAACACTGCATATGATCCATCAATAGCTTCTCCTTTACTTCTGGGTTCATCCTGGTAGTTTAGGAATCTAATGTGGGAGTCACTAACTGATTCTTCTTGATTGTCTTCAAGGAGATCAGCATCATTTTCTTGATTCAATTCAGGCTGGAAAGAGAACTCTAATTTTACTTCAAGATATCCCATTGATAAATTAGTTGGAGGAGTTTCCAGGGCAAGTTTCCCTTATGGGAGAGGAAGGTGATTCTATTTCCCTTGATTCTTGGTAGCATTGTCCTGATATGAGTGATTTGGGAATGTCCTTCTTGGAATATCTCTGTATGAAGGAGCAGAAGACATTCCTTGCGCCATTTGCTTTCTCAAGGCTACCACTTCATTTGTTAGCTTTTACACCATTAGATCAGTGGTGCTTGTAGATGCATATTCAGAAGATGATGGTCTATTTTTGTTTGGATCTCTTCTTATTTTCCTTGCCAAAATGAGATCATCTTCTACCTCAGTGGCCAAAATTTGAGCTGCAACAAGATCTATTTGACCAGCACATCTCAAGAGAAAACTTACTTCAGGTAACTGAGACTTAATGAAAAAGCATTTGAGATTCTCAATTGTAGGTCGAGCAATTACAAAAATCCTATTCCTTAGTTTATCAAATTTGGCTATGAAGTCTCTCATTCGTTCATAAGGCTCTTTCTTCATCTATGTAAGTTGAGCCAGAAGTGCTTGTGCATCTTCTACAGGTTTGAATCTAGCTTCAAACTTATCTTTGAGAGTATTCCAATCAGTCACTGACTGATCCTGTAGATGATAAAAGCAATCTACAGCAGCACCTTGTAGTGTCTCTACAAAAAGCTTGACTGCTACATCTTAAAATTCTACTCTGATTACTCCACAAGCTATGCTGAAGGCTGCAATGTGCTCATCAGGATGAACTTTCCCATCACCATAGAATTTGGGAAAACTCTTCCTTAAACTACGTGAAAGCTCATTTAGAGGTGGAGTAAGATTGAGAGGACCAAAAGAATTACCCCAGGGGCCTTGAACTGCCATTATAAGATTATGAAAATGAGGAATAACAAATCTTAGAGGGGTAATTATTGGCAAAGCTTTATCAACAGCAGAAGTAGATACTTTGTCTGGCAATGGAGAACTAACTTTAGTAGGAGAAAAGCTCTTGGTTCGTTGGAGATGAGATGGTGAAGGAAACAGATCAAAATCACATTGTTGTACCAACTCAAATATTGGGTCAACGATACCTTTAGCCCTTTGGCTTCGTGTATACCTTGAATCTGCAAGATTGTGAAACAAAAATGGAAAATAATTGACCTTGCTTCAATTAAAGCTTGAGGCTTTAAATTGTGCAATCTTTCCCAGTTAGTGTGGAGGTGAATGGATAGATTATAAATGGATAATGGATATTATATCCCTAGTGGAGTTGCCAAAAATTGTTGGTTGAATATTTTGTCGATCAGCGTACTGACAAACAAAATAGGTCTGATCAGCCAAAGTAGGAAGATTAGTCGTCCAAATGTGTAGGTTTACCACATCATAAGGGGACTGATCTCTCCTCTCATCAAGGGGAGGTTCCTTATATATATATATATATATATTAACAAAAAATAATACTCAAGGGTAGGACAAACCATCCATCTCTCTTTCTTCAGAGATGATGCATGCGGATCAAAGGAAAAACTCAAGGGAAATGATAGAAAGCACTCCTCTTCTTTCAAAAGTACTACTCAACAAACCACAAGAATACTCCTGGTAGTAAATGCAAAATGTAGCAAAGGACGTAGTAACCAGCAAATTGAGATGCAGCACAATGTCTCCACCTGAATTGCTCAAGAGTAAGATACGAAGGACAATGAGGGCACAAAGTCATCCCAAAGTCCTTTACATAGAAATGCAAAGAAAACACACTAAAGGCAATTATGGGGGCACAAAGTCTCTCCACAGTTGACTCTTGAGGACACCTTCTTGACTACTATCACTAATTTTGCTTATTGAATTAAAGGAATAGAAGATATATTAAGGAAAAAGACATAAGAACAATTTCCTCAACAACAAAGATATCACAGCACAAAGTCTCAAAAATCACTTGCTTTCTTATTCTAGTAACAAAATATGATCAACAATCTGAGCTCAAAGTCTCAGTAATGCCTTCCAATTTGGGTAGAGTTTTGTTCTGATTGTCAAAAAGAGATATATTTAGAATAAAAGAGAGTCCCTTATATAGCCACTTCAAGAAGGACTTGAGAATCGTAACACATCATGTTGCATTGAAAACTGTTAGGAAGACAGACTAAAAATTAGGGGCATCTACCCATTTATTTTTCTCAATGTAGAGAAATAAGTCATGCTATTGAAAGTTTGCAATTTTTAATGTCCACCTGGCGATCTAATCCTTCCTTCATCATTCCATTTTTGGTTAATTGAATTGGGTCCTAGATTCAATTTATTGTTCTATTCCTTCCTTGTTTTCTGTTGGTCTTGGCCATAAAGCCTGTGAATGTATTTAGGTCTATAGATTACAAGGATCAATAGCTATTTTATGAGCTTTGAAATTGATGTTCGCACACCCGTCACTACGTTTTCAACAGATAGTTCACTGTCTTGAATTTGATGTCTTCGGGCGCATCACCCCTTGGTCCTTCTTTGGCTTTTTTGTTTGGTACTTACCTAAAAATAACCTACACTTTTAGGCCTTAAGAAATTATCTATTTTGGGTTGGGAAGAGCTCCCCACAAGGGTATCTACCCTTTAGGTGGTCTTTGGATGGCCTTAGGGCCTCTTTATTCTAGTGGGTTGATAAATTCTTCCTTTGGATTTCTTGTTTTACATCTTCCTGAAGGGAAGGTGACCCTTCAGCTTCAGGGAAGTATCCTTCAATTTGGCAGCTGAGAGTCCCCCGCAAGGGCACTTGCCCTTCGGGGTCCTTAGGTGGCCTTTTCCTTAAGAGTCTTCGTGGACATTTCCCATGGATATTTCCTGCAGACAATTCTTGCGAGAATTTTCCCTAGGCTTTCTCACGGGTTTTCTCCACAGGTATTTTCCCCGCGAACAACTTCCCGCAAACAAAAAGTTCATGGACATTTCCTGTAGACAAAAAGTTCACAGATATTTCCTGCAGACAAAAAGTTCACAGAAATTATTCTGATTGATTTGTCTTTGCCTTTGGAATTTTCTTCAGGCTTTCTTCCCGCAGCCTGTTTCTTGAATTCTTTCAGACTTTTTGTCTGAAGGAATTACTTCTTTCCTTAGTCTTTTTTGAATTCCTTAAACAAAAATTCAAAAGAATTGCCTTTGCGACCTTCTTTGAAAATAACCCTATCAAAGGGTTTTTTTTTGACCAAGTGCCCTCCGCAAGGGCACTTATCCTTTGAGAGGCTTCTTTGAACTTTTGCATTTGAATCGCTCCTTTGAACCATCTAAGTGAACCGCTTGGTTGAACCAAGTCGTTGAACCGTTTGATTGAACCAAACGTTGAACCACTCCATTGAACCAAGTCAATGAACTACTCCGTTGAACCAAGGTGATTGAACCATCTGAGTAAACCATTTGATTGAAACAAAGCATTGAATCATTTGGTTGAACCAAACGTTGAACCATTCTATTGAACCGCTTCATTGAACCAAGCCGATGAACCACTCCATTGAACCACTCTGTTGAATTAAGCTGATGAACCAAGCTTTGAACCAAAATGGTTCAAGCTAATGAACCAATCGAATGAACTGAAGCATTGAACCAAACATTGAACAAAGATTTGGTTCAATGGTTTGAACAAAGCTTTGGTTTAATGGTTCAAACAAAGCCTTTGAACCAACTGACGAACCATTTGATTGAACCAAAGCATTGAAACAAAGTGGATGAACCACCCGTGTCAAATAAAGCGTTGAACCTTTTAAACTTTGAACTCGTTGAACCTTTGAACCAAAGTGGTTCAATGGTTCAATAGTTCAAGTCTTCTTTGCTTAGATGTTTGTCGATGAAGATTTTTGATTGAACTAAGGCACTGAACCAATCGTGCAGAGTCCGTAGAAACCAAGTCTGTAGAAATCAACCTGTAAAGCCCATTGAACTTGGCTTGTAGAGTCTATAGATTCAAGCCTGCAGAGTTCGTAGATTTTCTAGAAGCTTGAAAAATGAGGAATTTGAATGCCCAGGACAAATTTTTGGAAAAGGGAAGAGAAAATTTTGGTCTATAAGACCAAAATAGTTCAAATGTTGTCCCAAAAATGAATGATATTTTTGGGGGACAACAAGTTGAATCCTAAAAAGTGTGTCTTTGGTGTAACATCAGGGAAGTTGTTAGGGTTCATTATATCAAGAAGAGGTATCGAGGTGGATCCAACAAAGGTCTGAGCCATAACTAAAATACCACCTCCATGGACACTTAATCATCTTCTTAGTATTCAAGGCAAGCTTCAGGCTATCAGCCACTTTATTTCATAGCTCACTGACAAATGTCATCCCTTTCCTCACTTGCTCAAGAAAGGGGTAGTTTTTCATTTGAATGAAGAATGCCAAAAGGATTTTGAAAGTCTTACATAGTACCTAGAAAATCTACCTATTTTTTCTCCACCAGTTCTGGTTAGGCCTTTGCTCTTATATATCTCTATTACACCATATTCCATTGATTCCTTGCTAGCATAGCATAATGATCAAAGAAAGGAACAGGTTATTTATTACCTCAATTGTACATTGATATCCTATAAGCTAAATTATATACCAATCAAAAGGGCATGTTTAGTTGTAGTCTTTGCATCACAAAAACTCCACCATTATATGCTTAATTACCAAGTACATCTAATTACCAAGATATATCCCTTAAAATATCTCCTATCCATGTCAAAACTAACAGGTCAAGTAACAAAATGGATCATGCTGCTTAGTGAGTTTGACATTGAATATATCCATCAGAAACATATAAAAGGATAGGTCATCATAGATCAATTGGAGAAATCTCCATTGGAATTAACTGAGACCATTATCACCCCCTTCTCGAATGAGTCCATCATGAACACTTCACAAGTAGAAAGCTAAAAGTTATATTTTGATGGCTCGTTTACTACTCACGAGTTAGGGACAGGAATTCTTCTGGTCACCCCTCAAGGTGATCTTATTCCTAAGGCATTTTGTCTTGCCTTCCCCTATACAAGTAATATTTAAGAATATGAATCCCTCATAGTAGGACTCCATCTCATTATCTAATAGAAAATCTAACATTTACAGGTATTTGGGGACTCTCAATGAATTATCAAACAAGGGAATGAAGAGTTCCAAACAAAGGATGAGAAATTATTCCCATATAAATAATTGGTGGATTAGTTAAAAACCAATTTTCAATCCTTCACATTTAAGCAAGTACCATGAGTAAATAATAAGGTATCTGACTCCATTTCCACCCTAGGCTCTCTCATTGACCTTCTTGAAGATGTCTTGGAAGGTAATTTTTTGATTGAGCAATTAATTACCTTGGCCTATCAGTCACTGGCTCCTCTCCAAATTTGTGTTATTGATAATCCCAGTCTTTCCTAGTACCATGATATCTATTGGTACCTTCATGACAATACCCTTCCCCCTAACCTTAATCACCACCAACATAAAGCCTTCATCCATTAAACTACTCATTACACCATCCTAGGCAACATGCTCTATTGAAGAGGTTATGATAGAACCCTGTTGAGATGTCTAACATTAGATGAGGCCACTCAAGCCATCAAGGAGGTCCATAATTGTATTTGAGGAGGACATATCAGTGGGTTGGCTCTAGCTAATAAGCTCTTCTGAATAGGTTACTATTCATTGACAATGAAACAAGATGCTTTTAAGTACGTACAAAAGTGTGAGGCTTGTCAAAAGCATAGGAATTGTATTCATGCACCAGCACAAGAACTACAACCTATCATGAGTCCAAAGCCTTTTTCTATAGGGGGCCTTGATCTGATTGGAAAAATAAATCCTAATTCCTTGGATGGACATAAGTTCATTATAATGGCTACATAATATTTTACTAAATGGGTAGAGGCAATGCCACTAACTTACACAACTGGCCTCTAAATATCAAAATTCATCCTTAATCAAATTATTTGTCACTTTGGCATCCTCACCAATATCATCTTAGATAACGAAAAATCTTTTAAAAACTAAGATGTTGAGGCATTATGTCAAAAGTACCATATCACATAGCATTTTTTTTCCCCATACTATCCTCAAGGCAATGGTCAAGCAAAAGCAACAAACAAGACTCTAATTAAAATTTTGAATAAAACTATCAATCAAGCTATGCGTAATTGGCATACTCAGCTATATCTAAATTTATGGTCTTATCACACTAATGTTCACACATCTACAAGGGCCACCCCCTATGCCTTGGTATATGGAGTTGAAGCTATATTACCTGTAGAAGTAGAACTTCCTTTTATTTATCTCTCATTATGTGACATAATCACTGATCATAATCTCCAACAAGATTGCCTACAATAATTGGAACTCCTAGATGAAAAATGGCAATAGGCCTTGAATCACCTATGGGCATATTAAAATAAGCTCAAAAATTAATATCATAAAAACATTTAGGCCCAAGAATTTAAAGTAGGTGACCTGGTCCTTATAGAAAATTAGAAGAATACTAATGCAAATAGAGATAAGAAAGGAAAGTTTAAAGCAAATTGGCTAGGTCCCTATATTATTATTACCAAATTTAGCTTAGGAGATTACAAGTTAGCCATGCTTGAAGGGGAAGAATTAGATGATCGCATTAACATCATGCACCTTAAGTGATCTTATGCCTAGCAGCAACATCCTATGTCTATAGGACTACTTGTCCATATCTCCATCTAGTCATCCCTAATTATTCTAAAAAAAGAAAAAAAAATCCATCTAATGGTGAAAACTAGCTCACTGGCACCTTGGGAAAGTACCATGGTGAAAATAAGTTCCCAACAACATGGTAAGGATAACCTAGCCCTGGTCTCAACAAGTGAGAATTCTCACCAAGGATCAGCATCTTGACAAAAAGGATGGCAAGGGATGCTTATGAACCATTTGTTGGTTGTACCCTCTTAAGTCATCTATCTATTATTGGAGATAATATCTATATCCCCAAGACCCATCATCATTCATAATCCCTGTCCACTCCCTTCAACAAATTTTCTATGATAGAAATGTCTCCTTTTAGCCGCAACTAAATCATAACACACCTTTTCCATCCATGACTATCATTTTATCCATCCCTTCCCACTATCTTTATGGAGGACTATCCTAAGATGTAGTCAATATGATTTTGATTCTTAAAAGGTTATCCTGACCCCTATTTTTATGTGACCTATGATTCGAACCTTTCCATGGACTAAAATGCTTAGGAACCCTGTATACCCTATACATACTACCTATATCACCCTCACCTCATCCTTTCATCCAAGGCCATCATTTATCACTACATGAATGTAACTTTCCATTCTCATCTATTGATCTGTCATCTACTAGCCATAACTACATTGGCCTGAGGTCTTTTCAGACTATGTAAGAAAGACTTGGTCATATTTTTGTGCCCAAGGATAGCTCACCCACTATCTTCATCATCTCTTTATCATCTCCATCTTTGTCTATCTTATCTCGAGTCCATTCATATATCATCATCATCTTCCAAATCATTCTGTGTAAATATGACTATTTGTGCATGTGTAGGTGTTGTATGTGCATGAATATCATTGATGTGTTTTATTTAAGTTCATTTGTATGTATATGTGTGTGTAATCTTTTTTCATAATAAATAAAGTTTTTTATGGGAATGATTATGGATTGGATGACCATTAAAGATCATCTTCAAATAGATTATCCCTTTTAAAATAGAGTTCCCCTCACACATCTTTGTTATAATGTGAAGGTCCTTTTATGACCATTGGCATATCTCATAAAGATGCAACATTAAAAAGGAATGCATATACTCTTGTCTTGACAATATTCCTAAAGAGTCAAGTCCCATCCAAAAACCAACCCTAAGATAATACCTAAACCATTTTACCCTACCCATCCTCTACCTCTATGGTTCAAGAACATTCCTACTAGGGGCAGTCACTGATCTAAATAGGAGATTCATTTATCCTTGCACATAAACTATGTAAATGATGATCGTGTCTCACATGAACATCTAATCATAAATAATGCATCACATCTCATAATTTTATACAACATAAATCAAATAACACATAAATAACTATAATATATCAATGATAACACCAATATGCATCCATCATTAGATCCATCAAACATCTACATCCATCGTACATTAGGAAAAAACAATAATCCATGTTGTCTAAGATCTAACCATCATATGTCCATATGCATTAATAAACATCACTAAAGTCTATCATCATAAAAAAACATCATCACATAACTCATAACAAATGTAACACATGTCCATAAAGCATAATAACACATGTCCATCATAACTCATAACATAAGAATATGAACTAATATATATCTCATCAAATAATTATAGTGCACATGTCCATATGGGATCAATACCAATATATATATATATAGAGATATATATAGATATATAGCTACATGAGCCCATGATATAGACAAATAATCCCCCCTGTATAAATATAAAGAATGTCCAAAATAAATTCTTGGTTGTGGTGAGGGAGGTGGCCTCGATCCTCTACTCCTTGGCAGTTGCTTCATAGAAGACTGACTTGCAAAAAAAATCCTACTCATCTCTCGGTAGGTATGGCACCCTCATATAAAGTCCTATAATACTGAGCCTCTCGAGTGACTATCATGATTTGACTCATCATGCCCATCATGCCCCACCCTTATAAACCCTCATCAATAGAATCTTGATCCCTCTCAACCTTGTCTAACTGGCTATGTAACTCCTGAATCCATGTCTGTAACTATGCCATTTGCCTTGGAATCCCATCCACCTAGCCCTGTAATAGTGTTATCTATGTATGTGCCTACTCAAGCTCGATATTCCTCTAACTCACCTAGGCTTATAGACTAAAAATCTAGACATCCCATTGTTATACATGCCTCTAAAGTGCCACTACTTGTCCTTGTAACTAGGTCAGCTCCCCATTTCTCTCCAGGTAATGTATGCCTATATAACTAAAATCCCCCCCCACTTAGGTCACCTACCCATCCTCCTGAGTCTATAAATTAAATAATTGGGAATGGATTTATTCTCACTCTTAGATGATTCCCATGATCTCTCTAATACATGCCTAAATCTCTACTTGTAGGCTCGCTATGAAAGTCTCATCCTTTATCGATCTAGGTGGTTGAGATGGCCCTACTCACCCAACTAACTAGACCTGTGGACTTTGGGTAGCTCCTAAAACCACTCATGTCATTATCAGTCCCTACCCCTGACCATCATCCCCATCAAAATTTGTATCATCATCCCCTCCTCTACCTCCTACATCGACACTTATCTGCTTTGACAAGACCAATGGTGGATATAGGTGAATATGTGCTCATGTTGCTAACACCCATCATATTACCCCTTTGAACACCATGCATATTTGAGTCAATCACTTGGGCACCCATGTGTACCACCATGCTACATAAATAGCAATCACTCCTAGATATGGTATCATTGTAGCAAAATCCCACTATTAAAGAGCTACTTTGTCATAGTCAAAAAATATGTCCATTCTTTCCATTAGCCTACCCCAATAAGGTCTCTCATGCTCACTGCATGCAAATATTTACTCAAGAGGAGGCACATCTTGAATGAATTTAAACTGGTACTGTACATGATCAGGCTTATATCTCTATATAAAATAGTCTCACTTACTGATAATGTAACATGGAGTCAGCATGAATTGGGTACATGCCTCATCCCCCATCCAAAAGCTATCCCCCTATATGACATCCATATAATATGGTTGAGACGTAAAGTGTCTATAGCCTCTTTGTAATACATCATATCTCCTATGTGGCCAAGAGATACTCCCACCACCACATGTCATCCAAATACCATGGGCTACCTAGGCTCCAAACCTACTAGTGTCCCCAATGGTCATTGGATAGAAATGTGCTCCCAACTCCATATCTAAAGCAGCAATGATGGCTAAAAATTGTGAGATCACCTATATGTGCCTAAGTGTATCTCTATATATAAATGTGTTAAAACCACTATGCCCTATGTGAATAATCTATGGTCATAAACCATATCAACCACTACATCTCTTAGGCCCAAGTGGAACCATCTCTCACTCTTATATGTCAATAGGATGTCAGACACAAGAGCCATCACCACTAGTGTAAGTCTATCTAGAGTGCCCTCCCATTGACATCAATCTAGATCGATTGATCCATCATGAACACCAATCTATAAGTTGTCACCCAATCATTATAATGTCTACATCAGTATACGAGATCTCTAGTAGATCCTCATGCCAGTCATAGGTAGATGTAAAATCCTATATACATCCTCAAGGGTGACTATCATCTCACCCATCACAAAATGAAAGGAACTGGTCTTGGAATACCACCCCTCTACTAGCACTATGATCAGGGCCTGGTCTATCCTAATCAGTGGCATCATCACCACATCATGTAACCCTACCAACTCCAAGACATTGTACTCCTCTTGTGTCACTCAACATATCTCATGTAGAATCTCTCGATAATGAGACTACAATGCCAACATCCCTAAACGCTCCTATACCACACCAACAATACACTATCATCATCACCCTCACTTGCATCATTTACCTACCCAATCCTTACCCACACCCTATAAAGTAACCTTACCTATCCTACCATCTAACCTCCCCACACTAACTACCCTAAAACCTATGACCCCATCTCACATCCTAAGTCCTAAGTCCTTATAAATACTAATTCCTAACTAACTAACTCCCCTAGCACTCCCTTATCCTACCTCATATCTAATTTTCCCCTTCCTAACCCTAGCCTTAGCCATTTAAACCCCTCTCACAAACACACTATAGTTTTCACAATCTCATTACTTTTCTAGTAGTGGTTTTGTAATACTACTACTCCTTATTAGTGGGATTGCGATCCCACCACTAGTAGTCATGAGATTACAATTTTGTAATTTCCTATTAGCAAGATTACAATCCCATGATTCCCTATTAATGGGCTTTCAACCTTTCAATTACCTATTAGTGGGATTACAATCCCATTATTCCCCACTAAAGAGATTGAAATCCTACCATTTATCCTGATGATCTCATCATTATTTTGGCAATATCGCCATTCGCATCGACAACCCCACAACTGTGGGAAAAATCAATAGTCATTTGATTACAAACCCATAAAAACCCATGAGTTTTTCTTCCAAAATCTAGCCTAAAATTCATCTAAAACATTCCAAAAAACATGAAAAATCAATTCATGACATTACTACTTACAGGTGGTCCCACTTCTAGATCCCTTTGGTGCACATAAACCCATTCTCTATAATGTGAACCTTGAGGGATTCTATCTATGGTTCTCATTCGAGCTCTAGATCTCTAAATAACAAGGTGTGTAAATGAGCTTCCCAATATCCCCCCTGGCCTATATCAACCCCCCCTCATACCCCCTCTCTATTTTCTATCCAAAACTAATTCCATCCCTTGCACCGTCTACCACAATCCCTAATAACATCCCAAGGGCATAGCATACCCATCCTTATTAAAAAATTTAATTTTCCTGCAATATCAAGGCATACTAGCTTGGGTCCCTTTTCAAACCCTGAACACATCACTATTAGCTTCCTGGACATGATTTGATACCTATCCCAAAAGTGGATTTCTATTTTAAGAATCTTAAATTTTACAATAAGGGACTCATTATTATTATCCCTTTTCACCTACAATGCCTATCCTCTCTTTTTGAGCCTTTCAGAGCATGTGTCCTTGCTTTCAAACCCATTGTTAGCTTGAATTTTAATCAAATCACCTCTATTATTACCAAATCATTTTTTAGACAAATTGTCTACTATCTAAACCCATCGCTCAAGCCACTTGTTTATCCCAATTTGGGGCATCTTTGTGATCCACTGAAAGGTATCTCATACCCCATCAACATCATCATTTTCCCACCCCAATATGTTTTAATCAAGTCACCATCCAGGTTAGATTGTCTCCCCGTATGCTCCCTCGAGGGGGCACCACATCAGCAACCTGTTAACAACTAACAATCATCCATACTATGTTTTTTCTTTGAAATACCATTACTTCATCTACTTACAACACCCTTTCAAAGAGGGGCAAAATGTATGCACTAAAATTTGTTCACCTTGCTAATTATACCAATTTCTACTAATTTAGCCTCATTGCCCTACTTCCTAGTCTCACTAACCCTTGCCTTCATTCCCATATCCATTCCAGTATCCCATATAACCTTTATCCTAGCCTAAAACCAATTAATCCCATTATTAAACCCCTAAACAATACCTATTACCTACTAACCTACCCCCTAATCCCACTAGCCAATTTAAAATTCAAGAAAATCCTAAATACCCACCCACCACCCTACACTAGCCTTTCCTAAACCTCTAAAACCCTATTAAGAGATTTCTAAAATTGGAGAATTCTAAAAATCTCTCCATTTTAGCCCTTTCCCTCTAGAATTTTCTATTCTAGAGGATTCCATGGAATTAAAAATTCCATGGAAAATCCTCCACCCTAGATCTTGATGGCCCAAATTCAAATTTGGACCATAGATCTTCCTCCATATACCTATAAAACTAAGTCACCTCTCCTTGCTCAAGCTAATGAATAAATGAATGAGTGAATGCATAAGTGAATGAAAATCCTCTAATCAAATCATTTAACACTCTCAAGCATCTATAATAGCATCCAAGCACTCATAAAGCCGTTGTCCAATATCCATAGTCTTCTTGGAAGCCATTGTCAAGCAATTACAAGCAATCCAACAATCAAGTGCTCAAGCTCAATCACACAAGTTTTAAGTCTTGGAATGGAGCTATGAGAAGGTAAAAGTGATGGTAAGAATGCTTTATCTATACTAATTTACTTTCTCTATCTATTCCTATTAGTGTCATTGATTTTGGGTGCATATTATCATTTGATAATATTTTTAAGAATCCTAAAATGGGTCCACACCATCAAATCTAATACATGAGAAGTGTCTAGTACATATTAACATAGAACTAAAACATGATATACATTGTGAACTTGTAACAAGCTAGGCAACAAAGCTAGATGGTATGTAATTGGTCAAACTCTCCCAAGAATATCAAAAGTTCCCACAAAGGGAGGTGAAAACTACGAGCCTTTTCTATGGTGGATAAGGATCTTATGCGGTCACACATGGAGAAAAACATTATTACATGAAGAGAAGTGTTTGTCTAATGTGTTAGCATCAACATATTTCTTATAATGATCTTGTGCCTTGAGTAACACCTAGCACAAAATATCGTAAAACATCATAGGGACAATAGTGACATGGTCCTTGATCTGATCCCAACTCAATAGGGTCCTGCACTCTACCATATAACACCTTGTAGGGTGCCATATCAATGGAATTATGTAGCTATTATTGTAGGCCAACTCCATTAGGTAAAGGTAATCCTCCCAATGAGAATGTTGATCCATCACATGCACATGTAGCATGTCTTATATTACCTATTTCACCTTATAATTTTGGCCATTTTTCTTAGGGTGATAAGATATGCTAAAATTGAGCTTTATGCCCAACATCTCCTAGAAGGTAGTCTATAAACTCATTGTGCACACAAGATCCTTATCATATATGATAGTCCATGGTATCCCATGTAACCTAAATATATAATCCAAGAACACTCTTTCCACTATCATAGTATTATAATAGGTATTAATGGGTAAGAAATGGGAAACTTTAGTCAGCTTATTGATGTTTAGTAGGATTGCATCATGTCAATAAGTGGACATGGGGAGACCAACAATAAAATTGATGGAAATGGTATCACATTTCCACTCAAGGATATCATGAGGTTACAAAACTCCTGTAGGATTCTAGTGCTCATATATGACCCTCTAGAATTCAAGGCATCATGCTATAAAATATGTAATATCCCTACACAAACCACCTTAGAAGTAAAACTAGCAAAGCTCTACATGTGTAAAAACCTTTCGATGAGATACTAGAAAAACATGCCATTTTTTTTGAGTTATAGATTGATAATCACCAGCTAAAAATAGGAATCGATTCCACATTGATACTTAGTCCTACATTCCTAACCAACTCGAATTAATCTAAAATCATAAAAGGCTACACTGATGCAAACACCACTATTTATTTCAATATTCATCATAGTACAATATCCATTATTTCTTTCAAAATTCATTATCAAATATCATAGTAATTGTTCATATGATCTAAAGATAAATGCATAATATTTTTTGCTCAAACATATACTGCCTATTCATTTTCATATGCATAGCAAATTAATACTGATCCAAATAATACAAAATCATCATTATGCATATTTGTGATAAGTCTTCCATTCTCATTTGTTAGGCAAAATAAATGTACAATAGTCTTCACAATTATTTTAATTTCATTATATACATCTACTAATATGATAATTATTTGGTTATCATCCAATGATTATATTCATCTACCCAACATGGCAGCAATACAAAAAACAAAAATAATGAGTATTATTCACTAAAGTAATTCACACCTATAGAAGATCCACATTGAATAAAGAACTAAAATGGAAGAGGGAGAGCATCATTGGAGGGATTTGACTACAACCATAGATCATAATAGGTCCCTTTCACAACTTCCATATCCTAGAATTTTCCCTACCATAGTTGATGTAGAGAACTGATAGAGCAAGAGATAATCCATGTGTATAAAATGAGTCATTGAATAATAAGGAGCTAACCCATAGTAATGTAATACATGATAATGACATAGAACTGGAATGATATAACACTCTTAACAAATATTTAGATATATGGATATGCACATATGACATAGGGAAAATAATAGGTTAACCCATAAATGCATTCTAACTTTAGTACTAAGGCATGTCTGGTAATTAGAGACATCGGGTAGACCTTGGTGACATGCAAAAAAACATAACCCTTAAATGTAGAGCTATTATGAAACTATACTATAATATCCATTACATCCTTATAATTATCACTTCCCAATGCTTGTTACACATTTATCAAGCTATCTAATCATCTCACAGACTCTTAATCTCATTAATCCATTTTTTATGCATAAAGATGATATCACTTTAGGCACTTGCAAGTCCTAATATGACACAAATAAAAATTCTAATAATAGGGTTTTATAAAATAAATCCACATATACCATTCATGAACTACATCACAAAACCAAGGTGTAACCAAATATCAAGGATCATAATCTAAATTCGAAAAACACTCCATTTTTCTATTTACTATGTAAAACAAAAATAATCAACATAATTTCTCAACTGAGAAAGAAATAAGCCTTACCACAAGGTGTCCAATTTCCAAATGCGTTTCAACATCCAATGAAAGTTTCATCTTCCAAAATGTTTTTGATCTACTAAACATAGGTTTAAGATTTTTTATATAGGGTTTCATTTCCTATGCTGGGATCAACATATAAATGTGTGATTACCTCACAATCTGAGTTCCAAATCCAAAAGAATTATAACTTCCAATACATTTTGTTAATGAAAATAAGTGGTTAATTTCCAAATGCCACAATTATTCTACAAATAATCTTAAATATCTAAGCAAATATTTTCAAGGTGTCATTTGTAATTTCCACTTAAAGGCGAGATCTAATTTCTCCATAGATACAATAATTATCAATCAACTAAGCTAAGGTGAATCCTAACAAATCCAAACCCTAATTCCCAAACCAAAGGTTATTCAAGGTCCAACAATACAATACCATTTTCATCCCAATAAGTATTCAAGTCTATCACAAGGTTCAACATATATAATCAATATTCACAATCAATAAGGACTCATCAACCCAAAACATGATTTAATAGTTGGTTAAATTCTTAATAATCCCTATGTGAGTTTAACATCCAAACAAGATTTCATAATATGATATGAATGTATCAATGTCCAAAATTATTTATCTTCAATATTTACAAATTCCCTAAGGCCTAAAATCATGATATAAATCCAACAAAGGTCTTTATATTATCCAATATCAAATTTTATGGGTTTCCATAACCCAAGTTAAATAAAATGCATTGAAGCAAAAGAGTTTCCTATGATCCATGTATAGTACACAAATGATAACACAATTCTTAAGTATCCCTTACCACTTATGAAAAGTGTTATAAGAAGGTACTATAATAAGGGTCGATAAACACAAGGTATAACAAATTGTGCAATAAAAAAATAAGATGGAACTAAACATAACGCATATCTCAAACCATCTAAAAAATAATCCATAAACCTATGTTTTCAAATGAAGAATATATACATACAATAGGTTTTTTATCCAAGTTTAATGAGAATAAACCCATAATTTCATTCCTTATTGGTTCAATAAATATACAAGGGTTTACGAATAACACTCAATATATTTGCTAATTAATTTGAAATAGAAACCAAATCGAAGTACTATATTGGACTAAGTTTAGCATTTAATTTTCTAACTTATTGCCTATGAAATCCACACAAAATGGATTAAAATAAAGTTGAGTTTTATATTACTTAAAAGATGAATCTAGTATAATTAAATTAGATATGATAGGCTTTCAAGTTACAAGGATGTTTTGATCATAATAGAAGTGACATCTAGAATAAAAGCACAAGTATGGTTAAAATTCAAAGGTACATTGATTTTTTTTTAAATTCTCTCTTAAAATTTGATTTCAAATAAGGAAGAGTGTGGGAAAGGTTCCCATGTCCTACCACTTATGGTTGCAATTAAATTAGGTTTAACAACCTTAAGCACTGAATTGCATGATGTATTCAATATTCAATGACTTAACTTTAGCAATTCCAATCCACATTAAATAATCCCTTAAATATTAAGTAATTCTCTCCAATATATGATATAATAATCCATTATAATGCTCTAACATACCAGTCACTTTAATTACCCAATATAGTTTACAATTTTAAAGGTAAATAGGAAGTTTTAACTCCCCTATTTCTAATTATACCCTAGTTCAATCATAGTAACCCAATTCTTACCTAGTATACTAAAGTTCAAAGCTAATGATTCATATGTAGATAAAGGTCACTCACTAGTATACTAACATTAGATACCAATGGTCATGTCTCAATGCTAATATTACTAGTTAGGATATGAACTAACCTACTAAGCTTCACAAACTTACACCATAAGTTAACACATACAATAATATGATTCAAGTTATCATACCTACATTAAATAAGGTTGTCCACCTCATTTTACCTAATATTATCTCAGTGATGATCCTAAAATGCCATTTAACTTTCACTATAAATATGATGTTCTAAAATTAAAATTGAAGATTAAAATCAATGATGCAAATGCAAATAATTAATGTTTCAGACTCCATCCAAAATTATGGAATAATTTCAGAGAGTTTCAAGGGCATCGAATGCCTTACAGTTATAAACTTGAATAATATTATCTTTACCACACTCCAAATTACAAATCCATGCCTTCTCACCTTTATCAAAAGGTTTATACGCATCGCACCTATTATGAATAAAATTGATATTGTAGTGATGTATCTATTGAAGTATAATAATAATGTTGAAAGCACTTCTCCTATTCCTTCTCTACGTAGATTTGTTGACCAAACACTATAAAAAGAGGAAATTAAAAAAATAATTACATTATGAACTTATTTATATTTCTAACACTCCACTTAAGAAAGAAGATAACATAAAGCAATGTATAGATGATGCACATATGTATTCTCATGATGTTTTACCTTGCAATGATATTCCTAGTTGCAATGATGCTTCTAGTGATAAATAAAGTAATGATATTCACTTTTCTCAACTAGAATGAAATATTTTTTCTTCTCTTGAAATGAAAAATAATGTCATTTCTTCCTTTCTTGGAATGAAACATGATGTTATTGCAAAAGAATGTGGTATTTCTTCTCATTCTATAGAAATAAAATACAATATTCCTCCTTGTTTTTTAGAAATGAAAATGAAATGTGATGTTATTTCTTCTCCTTTACATGATTTTTTGATAAACCAACAATGTGATGTTATTTCTCTTCCTCATCTAGAACAAAAATGTGATGATAAATCTAATTTATGCAAAGATGAAAATGTTTGTGGTAAGTCTATTATTAAATTAGGTTATTTACCTTAGCTCATGTTAACTTAGGTATTTATTTATTCCCAGCCACTTATGTGTGAATATTTTATTTATCTTAATTTAGATGTTATGAGATATTATATATTTATCTCTTAGATATTATGGGGATATTTTATAGTTGTTTCTATTTTTTAGGGATAGTTATCTCTTAGTCCTAGATTTGATTGGTAGCTTGATCTCTTAGTTATGTTTGATCTCTAACTTGATCTCTTAATTAGGATTGACCACTTAGATTTATCTCTTACTTAGGATTGATCTTCCTTGCCTATATATGCAAGGCTCATTCGTTATATCTAATGGAAGCTTTAGAGATATAGAATATTTATCATTATATGTTCTATTTGTGTACAATATATTGAGATGTTTTTTTAGCAATGCATCAATGGCTTTTACTGTGGTAATGGTTAGTAGATTTGACTCTATGTGAGAGTTTTATAAACTCTTTCATGATATCATAGTGGTCTTCAACAACCATTATTCATATCCTTAGCTTCTCCTTACTCAACATCTAGTATTCTCTTACCTTATTACGTATGATCTTCCCTTGCATCCTCTTTGGATGGTCTTAAGAATCAGAAAGATGCATAGAAAATTCAAAATTTTGGAGGGATAGATATATATATATATATATATATATATATCCCTCCAAAATTTTGAATTTTCTATGCATCTTTCTGATTCTTAAGACCATCCAAAGAGGATGCAAGGGAAGATATATATATATATATATATATATATATATATATATATATATATATATATATATATATATATATGTGGGTTACAGTAAATAAAGTTCCTAAATAAGATAGATTGGTGTCCATAGAGATAATTGTATTCACATTACATCATTATTTTGAGCATGGGTACCTCATCAGGTCTTGTTACCAGGACCCATTTCCTTCCTTTTTTATCTTTTTTTGGGTGGGATTTTTATTTTCATATGGGTTTTCTCCCCTTCTCCACTTTATGAGAGATTGTTTCATGGATTTATTGTACATGATTACCTGATTAGGCCTTGTTAGGACTCATATTATAGATATGCCACTTTATTTTTTGCCCCTGGCTTCACTTGAGGGGGGGTGTTAGTGTAGATTATTTACCTTAGCTCATGTTCAACTATGTATTTATTTATTCCTACCCACTTATGTGTGGATATTTCATTTATTTTATTTTAGATATTATGAGATATTACATATTTATCTCTTGGATATTATGGGGATATTTTCTAGTTATTTCTATCTTTTAGGGATAATTATCTCTTTGTCCTAGGTTTGATTTGTAGCTCGATCTCTTAGTGATGATTGATCTCTAACTTGATCTCTTGGCTATGATTGATCACTTAGATTGATCTCTTAATTAGGATTGATCTTGCTTGCCTATATATGCAAGGATCATTCATTGTATTTGATGGAATCTTTGGAGATATAGAGAATTTATCATTGTATGTTCCATTTGTATATAATATACTGAGATATTATTTAAACAATGCATCAATGGATTTTACTATGGTAATGGTTTGTAGATTATACCTTGGGTGAGAGTTTTATAAACTCTTTCATCTATTATGCCTATGATTAAGATAGATAATGAATTGAAATAAATGAATGAAAGTATTCAAACCACCATTATCCTTACTAGCCATATCATCTCTACGACGCATGCCATATGTGAGCTTCAAAATAAAGGCATTACTCTCAATTTACTATCCAAATCATGCCATGTGAATATGGATAGTAATGTCATCATAGGAAAACATGTAACATAAATTGTACCTAATAAAAATTATCCCAAAGGATTTGTGATGCCTAGGTTCCAAGTGTTTAATGGTTTTGGAGATCCTAGTATTCACTTGACTCAATAAGTAATTTTTTATTGGAAATGCTTGAATGATGAAAGAACATTATTAAAATCTTTCCAAAAACATTTAACAAGAGAAGCCTTATATTTCTTTGATGGTATTCCTAGGGGGTCTTTACCTTTTTTTAACAAGCTAGAAGAAGCTTTCTTATCAAAATTTAATAAGAAGGTTACTAAATTCACATTGGATCATATTCAAAGCTTAGAATAAATTCATGATGAACTTATTAAATATTAATTTTTGTGATGTAAAAATACATTACTTTATTTAATATATCAACCCTCAAATTTATCTTCATTAAGGTTCTTTTTTTCACCAACTAAACTGAGTTCTTTCCAAAAAACTTAAGCCCACTAATTTTGAGCCACTAAACTAATGAAATTTTTATTAATATCTGAAACACAATATCCAACTATAAATGTGTTTCACTTGAATTAATGTAATGAATACAATTATAAAGAGTATATAAATGGTTCTTGAGATATATGTGTGTGTATGAATTTTGGTCTTAGGTTTACATTATTGGATTTGATGGAATGTACATTCCTTGTATTAGCCATGTTTTTGTTATTTTCATGTCTTCGACCCTAGATGTTCACTCATAATTAACACATCTTAGGTGATGTTTCATTTTTCATCCATGAAATGAGAAGAACCCATGTGGCTAATTAATGTCTTATTCTTATCTCATATGGCTTCTTGAGGCTTTAACTAAATAATATAACTTCCAATGCACCATTAGATAATAAACACCTATTTTCATCTTGTGTGCCTGGAACCCGAGAGGATCATCATGTCTTGACTTTGATATTACCATTTCCCTACAATAAATCATGCACATGCCACGTGTATTCAATCCCATATTAAATATAATAACCTTTTTTAAAAAATCCCTAGTGATTTGTGATTATTCATTTATCATTGTAATTGATTGATTGTTTTATTAAGGTGAAATAAGAGGTAATCAAAGCAAAAAATCCATGATATAATTGTTTCAATTTATGAAAGGTGGTCTAATTAAATGAGTAGTGAAATAAGAGCTCTGGTTTTAACCTTAAAGATTATTGTGAGCTAAACAAACACCAAATCAAAAGCTTTTTCATCACACTGTTGAGTTAAGACTTTAGTTTGATAATGACAACTGAAAATTTTATTTTTGTTTTTGGAAGAGAGCTAAGACATATAATTTTTGTACTATACATGTGCACCAAAGGAAACTACAATGTTTTTTATTATTTATTCAATAATTCTAAGTATATTGAAGACCTAAGTAGTGAATAAGAACAAACATGGAAAATTAGAAGTACCTACTTACATAAAGTGATTGCTAAATCATAAGTATTCCCTTGGATGGAAATGATAAGAGATGCATGCCACTATTGTGATGTTAAGGATGGTAAAAATTGTTCCCCAAATGGGAGGATTATTGTTTCAGATGTCACCAAACTTTCCATCAGGAAAATGTTAAGGTTACCTGAACCTACATTAATTTACTCAAAATAATGGATTTTTGGTTGGTAAAGTAAACACAAAGTTCACAAAGTGTTGAATAAATGGAGTGAGAACTCTAATTCCCGGAGAAACAAATAATACTTATCTTATTCTATCTGAATTTTCAAGGTATATATTTTTGAGTTCATGGTCCTACTCAACAAATCATTTAGAAGATATCAAATAGATCATGTCAATGTTGTTTGGGTATGCTTCATAATTTGTTAAAAGAAGGGAGTTGATATCAATGTATCCCATTAAGTCATTATATCTAGTTTTATGTACATGATAACATTGTGATAAGAATACAAGGAGCCATCAAACCCTCATATATTGCCCATGTATGTGCTAGATCATAATTTTGTTATGGAAATTTCTTACATGTTGTCCATATGAATTGCCCAACTCTTGAAGTAGAAAAATTAGGCTATGATACAGAAATTGCCAATGCCATTGGGTGAAGACAATTTTCAAAATTTTATTATGTGGAGAATAAGAGGGGAATAATTAACCCTTATGATTTTAAGGAAGTTGAAAATTGGCCCTATGATCCACTCAAAAGAGTGGGAAATTATTTAGATTCAATTTGGCACAAAGCCAATGTCAAATACAAACACCAATGCCATCCAAAACATGATGTTTTTATGGATGTATCTGATAACCAAGAGGTTATAATTAGATTGGCTAAGGTTAGAAAAGAAATATATGAAAAATAATTGAGGGAAGTAGATAAATTTAAGTTGAAATAAGCTCAAGTTACTCCAACACCTAAAATTATAGATAGGGAAAAGTGAAGTCTGGAGTAGATTCATAGAAAAATCCCACACCCTCTATTCCCCTTAAAATTCCTTGAGTGTCTATGTCAGTTATTTATAATTCCATAAAGGGTAATGTGTTAAGTCAAGTTATACTATTAAAGGTTTGATAAAATAAGTCATTGACATTGATGATGAATTTGTTTCCCTTATTTTTTTAATGTTAGTTCAAAACTAGTTATTTCAACCCTAATTCTTGTACATAATTCAATTGATTTAAGTGACCTAGTTCCTTGTATTTCATCCCATTCATTTGTTACAAATCATAATGTTTTTCATAGCTCATTAAATTTATCCCCGTAGTTTACTCCATCTATCATTGTTCCTAAGGGTCTACTTAGAATTTTATTGATGTCCAAAATTTTGAGGAATATATCCCTAGGCCTTACCATCAAAATTCAAAACAAAAATTTGAATTTAAGTGAAGAATAAAGGAAAATGAAGATATGGTTATAATAAATGACCCCTAACTAGAACTAATATGAAAAAAAAAGATAAAATAAGTCATTAGATGTAAGAGAAAGAGAGGAGGAGAACAAATTGTGACTACATAGACAGGTTTTGGTGGATTTGACTAATATCAATAAACCAACAACTCTCTCCATGCTCAATAATTTCAATGATGTGGTTATTGATATAGTTACAAAGGATCATGTGTAGTCCAAGAAAATGAGTGGTGATTTATAATAAGAATTGAGACAAGTTAATGGAAGATTGAAGGATTTAATTGCTGTGAAAAATCAACATGGAAGGTATTTTCCAATACAGAGCTCACCCTAGTTGATTTTTTTTTCCAATTTTCATAAAATTTCAGAAATATTAATCCCAGATGAGGTTAAGACAAAATAAAGTGAGAGGAAACAAGAATAATTTTTTGAAAGTTAGGAAAATGGTTAAAATTATAGATGAAGCCTAGACCAATAATACTTTAGTGAAGTTTACAAAATTTGAATCAGAAATCGTTCTTGGTTTTATGAATCATAGTTAAAATGGATTGGAGGAAGTGAGAATAAAATCTAAGTAAATTATTAAGATACTAGAGTCCTTTGTAATTAAAACACAATAAATACCTTTTTTTCTCATCCTTTATTTTTAGGATGAAAATGGAAGGTGGATAACTTGATAAACATTCAAGGACATGGTAGACAAAATTTTAAATGCAAATAAATATGAACTCACCAATTCACAGAGAATGGAATATACCAAATAGAAGGTTATGTCATCTCTCTAGCTAAGAAAAAACCATATGGAACATGTGTGCATGATAATATGAGGTGTCATACATTTAATCTCAAAGACTAAAACCTTATGGAAATAGAGAATAGACATGGAAAATGTTGGTTGGTGGACATAACTTAAATTTAGAAGTGTTCTCAAAGATGTGACAATTTATTAGGTAAAAATTTATTGGCAGGTGGATCTTAGGATTTCAATTGCTAGAAATCAATGGCCTTAGTAACCAAGTGTCATTTAGGACTAGTGAAGATGTGAAAAGATTAAAACACTTTGGTTATAAAAGGCCCTGATTTGTTGTTATTAAGATATGTTGGATAGATGAAGAGGGAATGCAAAGCATCCATGGTATCATGTAAGGTGAATTTTTAGGCTATGAAAGAATGAGATGAAGGTGGGTTATCGGGGGTGATGCATATGGCAGATGTGAGTTTGTAAAGACTTCTCAAAAAGAATGTTCTCCTACCCACTTCCTATCTATTTATGAAACTGGTACTTCCTTTCCATGGACACATTTTTTGATCATAGACATTTCTGGTTTGGGAGGTGTTTGGCACTCAGATCTTGTGGCTACCATTGGCTAGACTTGTCAATAGATTAGATTATTTTAGGAGTAGCATAAAACATATGGTGAAGAACTCAAATCAAGTTTAGAATCGAAGATATGTATCTTGGAGGTCACAAGGCAACTATTTCACAAAATGTCACAAGGTATTGACACCATATGGAAGTTGTTTTTATGCACAGTGTTTCTATTTTGTGGCTCTTTGAGGAAATATTGTGGGAACTATGAAGGGGAGGGATTCTTCTATTAGGTCTGTTATATCTTTTTGATCAACAATCCTTCCACTTTTATAACATAGAGCAAGGTATATTTCATTTTAACTACAAAAAGTGACCTTGGGGATCTATATACCTAGGCGGGTACTGATGAACTTGAGCATCCATACAATGGGGCAGACATGAATCAAATTATCACAAATCCTTCCAAGACAAGCCCTAATTTGTATGTCAAGTGTCATGACCTAGATGTTACACGGAAACTGTTTAAAAAAATACCATAGAGAATTGCATCTTCAACGAATGGGTTTTCCAAACTTGGACAGTTAGAGGATGCTCACCAACTATTTGATAAAATGACTGAAAAAAAATCATTTCTTGGATTTTGAGATAGGGGATTCAAATAGGAATATGTTCATCAATGAGATGGCATGCAAATTGAATGAAGAATAAATGGTAGATTCAAGATAATGTGGGACAAAAGGGGGAGTATTAAGTGATGCTTTTTTTCTTAAAATAATAATCATTGAACTTGGAGAGAGTGTTGAAGACACTTAAAAAAAGACTTTGACAATGGCATAAGAACATCAATTGTATAATTTTGAATGTTGTTTCTAAATATATAATTTTTTTAATCTCTAGATGATAAAAGTGTGTGAAATAGATGTATTTATGACAATAGGTTGGTAATTTTTGTGAAAAGATAAGGAGATTACATGTGTACGAACACAATTTTTTTAAGTAAACAAATGAATTTTTGTATGAAAATTTATATATGGATAGGTGAAATGTTGAATATTGTTCAGAATATTTTTTATTATATATATAATTTCTAAATAATTTTACAAATCAAGACAACTAGAAAAGTGAAACTACAAGTGTACAAACACAACTTTTTGACCTTAACTCAGGAAAATCAATTTTTTTAAAGGTATAGTTGACAATGTGTACATTGTTGAGATGTAAGTTTTATAAACGTTTGATTAATATTGAAAAAGTTATAAGGAAATTTGTGATGATATGTATATAGTCCATAATGAGGTATTATATGTAGAAATTAATTAATAATTATAAATAATATTCTAACATTAAAAATATACATATATATTCTAAAACTACGCTTTCTCTTCTACAAACTCATATAGTTTTTTTTTAAATAATAAAATTTGTCTAGTCAAATGTGTCAACAAAGATGAAAAAGACTCCTAAATTTCTTAGAAACCAAGTGAACTGCTCCATGGTTGGTTTCAGGCTAGGTTCAGACCTCCCCAAGCCTATATCCAAGGTGAATTTGGAGGCAAAACACAAAATTAAAATATTTAAATGTTGAAAGGGTGTACGCCCTTTTAAAGACATAATTATTTTTAGTTTGGTGCAGTTTTTGTTGGTTGTTTTTGCATTTAAAGCCATGTATGTTTTTTTGTTGTGTTTTTGTTTTTGTGTGCAGTCTGAGCTTGGTTTTTTCTTTTGTGTGTGCAATGATATATTTAGTAAAATAAATGTAATAAGTATAAGTTTACATTTTATATTATTATACTTTGAATTTATTTTACTAAATATAAAAAATTAGGGCCACTTTATATTTTATGAAATCAATTCCAAATCTATAGGAATTACCATTTATAAGTTAGTTTTTCAAAATCTAATATGGTCAATACTTAATTTTTAGAATTTTAGGATTGAAAGATAGAATAATAAACAAGGTTTCAAATCATGTTACGTATGTAATAGATCTATACCATTGATTATGCTCCTTATTTTACCTAATTGAGTATACCCTACCTACTTTACCTACTTGAGTATGCCCTACCCAATTGAATACCCAAACTTGAAGGTGGATTCCTAAATAATTTGTGGGATTTCAACTAAATGTGTCTATCAATATGCATAAGTGATTGCCCTATAGTTTGTAACTTGAAACATACCTATATTTATGATATAATAACTCATGCATGACATCTACAACATAGCTATTACAACATGTATGTATGCAGTCACTCATACATGACATCTACCTGTAGCCATGATACGATAACTTATTCTAGACATGAATGTAGCTAGTCACTTAATAGACTTCATTAAAAATAGAATGAATCAAAACACCATTAAAAAGTAATTATAAAAAGATATCATTCACTCTTCAACAAATTTCAAACATATGGTCAATCCATGCATTCTTCAATTCCAATCTCATGTATTATTCCAAAGTCACATAGAATAAAGTCATATTCTAGCACTCCAAATTCATATAGGACACTCCCCCATTGACCCTTATCATCCCTAATCACTCCCTCCTCAAACGTTGTATTCAATTATCATCCTTAGTCACTCCCTCATCATTTCTCATTATCCATAATCACTCCCTTGTTGGCTATCATCATCCTTCATTATCGCTAATCACTCCCTCGTCAAGCCTCATCATCCCTAGTCACTCCCTCATCATCCATAATCACCATTCATTGTAATTTATCATCCCTAAACACTCCCTTATCAACCCTCATCATCCCTAATCATAATTAATCACTCTCTCATCATCCCTCATCATACATAGTCACACTCTCATCATCCCTCATCACACCTAATAACTCCCTTATAAGCCATCATCATTTCTTCTCATCCCTATTCAATCCATCATCATCTTTCATTGTCCCTCATCATCTTTAATCACTCATTCATCAACCCTCATCATCCCTAATCACTTTCTCATCAACCCTCATCATCCCTAATCACTCCCTCCTCATTCATCCTCATCCCTCATTGGCCCTCATCATACATAATCACTCCTTTGTCATCCCTAGTCACTCCACCATCTAGTAGAGTGTGTTTCAATCTAGTAGCCAGTATAAATTTGTTTTAGACTTAACAAAATTTTCTTAGATAAATCTTGAATGGTGTCTCGATTCCTTTTGTACTGATTAGAGTGTACTAGGGTCATTATTCTCATTCATGTATGATAGATTATTCTCATTCATGATGAGGAGAAGGTGAAATCCTTCTTCTAGACAGTTATTTATTTTCTATTTGGGTTACAAACATTGAGCAAAAGGGATGCAAAATTTTGGATCTTTTCATGTTTGCAAGTTATTCTCAAAGAATGATGTGGGTCATGAGTATAAATGATTAGAATTTGTGCCACTGATTTTGCTATGGAATGTTTTCTCCTTGCATTGAAATCCTTCCACTTGTGTAGGAATTATGTTAGGAAAGTAGAGAGGGGGTTTATCAGAACTACCAATGCTTACATCATTCCTCTGTGATGTAGTTTCCATAATGTATGCTTATTGTTTGTAGTTTAGGTTTCATTTTAGGGTTTCAAGTCAAGGTTTTAGGGTTCAAAGTTTAATTTCAGTGTATGGGGTTGATTATTTGGGTTCTAAAAATTAGGTTTTAAGGTTTAGGGTTTATCCAATTTTAGGATTTGGGGTCTATGGTTTTCGGTTTGAGGTTTTATGGTTCTAGGTTTGTGATTTAGGGTTAAATATTCAAGGTTTAATATTTAGTGCTTTAGATTTACCTTTAGATTTTAGGGGTCAAGGTTTTGGGTTTTGGGTTTTGGGTTTAGGGTTTAGTGTTTAGGGTTTAATGATCATGATTTTGAATTTTGTGTTTAGGCTTCAGTGTTTAGGGTTTAAGGTTCACAATTTTAAATTTTGTGTTTAGGGTTTAGTGTTTAATATTTAGGGTATAGGGTTAAGGTTTTATGGTTTAGTGTTTAGGATACAAGATTTTAGGCTTTAGGTTTAAGGCCTTAAATTTTAGGTTTTATTGCTTAGGGTCTACGGTTTAAGGTTTTAAGGTTTTATGTTTAGGGTCTAGGTTTTAGGGTTTAGTATTATTTTTTGAGGTTTAGGGTTAAGCATTCAAGGTTTATGGCATTTAGGGTTTAGGTATATGATTTAGTGTTCATGGTTTGGGGTTTGGGGTTTAGGGTTTAGGGTTAAATATTTAGGGTTAAGGCGTAGTGTTTAGTGTTTGGCGTTTGGCATTTAGGATTAACGGTTTAGGTGGAAATGGAGTGTATTAGGTTGATTAACTACATTTGTGTCTAGTATCAGTGACTTTATCATGACTACGAGGATATGTTATGTATGACTGACAACATACCTACATGTAGTATTAGGTATGGGGTAGATGTAATATATGAATGAGTGTATCATTACTATATGATGTTATAGGTTGCATTATACAGGCTAGTAATTTATGCATATTGATAAACCTATTCATTATAAACACCATAAATTATTTAGGAATTCATCATGAATCCATGTTCAAGCCTTTTACATGAATGTCCTTAGTCACTCCTTTCTCTATATAGGTGAGAATGCCCCTATCCTTTCAAGATATGCTTTAGCCAATGCCCCCTCTCCTTTCTCTATATAGGTGATAACTCAAGATTTTGGTTTATGGTTAGAGGTTTAGGATTAAGAAATTTAGGGTTTAAGGTTTACGGTTGATGGTTTAAGAATCATAGTTTAGGGTTTAGGGTATAGGGATTAGCATTTAGGGTTAAAGTTTTAGTGTTATGGATTAGGGATTAATATTTAAGGCTTATAATTTATATTTTATACTTAGGTTATGGATTTATGGTTTGTGGCTCAAGGGACCAAGGGTTTAGATTTTAGGGTTTGGGGTTTGGTGTTTGGGGTTAGGATTTTAGGTTTCTAGTTTCACACTTAAGGTTTAAGGTTTAGGGTGTAAGGTTCAGGGTTATGGTCTTAGGGGTTTGGTTGAGGTTCTAAGGTTTAGAACTTTGTTTAGTATTTAGGGCTTGGCATTTAGTGTTTGGGGATTAGGGCTTAGAGTATAGGATTTGGAGTTTACTGTTTATGGTTTGGGGTTTAGGGTTTAGGGTTTATGGTTAAGGTTTAATGGATTTAGTTTTAGTTTTTAAGGTTTTGGGTTTTGGGTATGGGTTTAGGATTTTTCTTTTAGGAGTTAATGTTTCAGGTTTATGACTTATGGTTTTAGGCTTGGGGGTAAGAATTTATGGATTAAGTGTAAGGGTTTAAAGTTTAAGATTTAGAGTTTAGGGCTTGTGTTTTAACATTTAGGGTTAGGGTATAAAGGTTTAGGGCTTAGTTTTTGGGGTTTGGGGTTTAAGGTTAGGGGTTTATAGTTCAAGGTCTAGTTTAGATATATTATTTAATGTTCATGGTTTAGATTTTATGGCTTAGGGTTTGGGGTTTAGGTTTAAATTTTTAGGGTTTAAGGTTTAGTTTTTAGGGTTTAGGTTTTGGGTTTAATGGTTTAGGTGGAAATGGATTGTACTAGGGTGATTAACTACATTCATGTCCAATATGAGTGACTATATCACGACCATAAGAAGATGTCATGTATGAGTGACTACATACCTACATGTAGTACTATGTATGTGGTAGATGTAATGTATGAATGACTCTATCATTGGTATATATATATATATATATATATATATATATATATATTATAGATTGCATAATGTAGTCTATTTATTTATACATATTGATAGGCCCAATGATAGACACATTAATTAAAGTTCATTTTCGAAGTTGAGAACAAGGTTGTTAAGAATATTTTAAGGCAAAGATAAAAAACTCCAAGTATGGTACATTTATAAAAACTTGATCAACTTCAAAACAAAAAATAAGGAATTAAAGGTCAGAACAATCTTTAAAAATGAACTTCATGACTACAAGCAAAGTTGATAGTTTACCAAGATAGAACAGGGGTATATGTAGTCAAAAGAATCATTTTATTGTGAATAAAAGGTGTGTTGTTACTTAATTTATTGTATTCAAAAATTTATTGCATGTGTGAATTAAATCTAACTTCATTTGAAGAAAATTTATGCTTAATCCAAGGTTCATGACACTGAAACCTTCTAAAACATGTTTTTTGTGTATTTATAGTCACTTGCAATCTCTTCTATCATGTATAAAAAGTTGCATGAATTTGTTTAGAACATTGGAGAAGTTGATGGAGGTATTCAAGAATCTTTTCCAAGTGTTAGTTCTTGAAAATAGTCTTTAAGTTGTATGAACAATCAATTTGAAAGTATCGGGCTCTGTGTGCATAGTCAAACCTTAGAATAGGATTTTTGATACAAAAAGAACCGTAACTTGCATCTGAATTGGTGTAATCTCCTCAAAATCATAGGGAAGTTGTTAGAGAAGGTTTATAAGGTATTATAAAAGGTAGAATTCTCAAACTCATTTTGTGCTTATAAATACAAAGGACTACTTTTCGATATGCCTATAAATAGTCATAAGAAAGCTCTTTCAAGAGAAACTTCTAGTGTTTTAATTTGTTTATTGAGTATAAATCTATTATAAAGGTCTAATGTTATTGTGTAAACACAATATAATTCTTATTTCAAGTGATTCAAAGAATTTGGCAATTAAGCCAAGTCAATATCCTTCCAAGTAGCTAGTTTAGGCCATCATGACCTAAAGAGTAGAGTTGCCATTGAAGTCCAATTCTTAAAAAACCAATAAAGGAAATTGGTTTCTCATCCTTAGAGATAGTCTCCAAACATCTCAACAAATATTTATAAGAATCCTTTGACGAGATTATATTAATAACACCTTTTCAAGACCCATCAAGGAGGGCATACTCAAGTAGATAAAATAGGTAGGGATATTAAAGTAGGTAAATTAGGCATGTAATCCTCAATGGTATATATCTATTACATATGTAACATGATTTAAAACCTCATTTCTAATTTTATCTTCTAATCCTAAAATTTTGAAAATTAAGTATTGATGATAATGGATTTTTAAAAATTAACTTCTAAATGGTAACTCCTGCAGCTCTGTAATCAATTTTAGAATATGTAGAGTGGCCCCAATTTGTTATATTTAATAAAATAGTTTTAATTTATAATAATATAAAATTCAATGTATTTACTAAATATATCCTTTTTAAAAAACAAATAATAGGTCAAACACAAAAAAAATCAGGTCACAGGGTGTACACCCTTTGGACTCTAAGGGGCATACACCCTTTGACCTATTTGTTTATTTGCAAGTCAAACATAACAACAACAAAAAATTGGTCAAAGGGTGTACACCCTTTAGGGTCAGGAATGACCCTTGCAAGATCTACATTATTTTTTTTATAAAGGTGTATGCCCTTTACACAAAAAGTTTTGTATTTTTCATTATGTCACCTTTTTCATCCCCCAACTTTGTGAATCCACCCTAAAATATAGATAATAAAAATAAAAAATTGAAGAATGGGTCAACAAACATTAGTTTTGTTAATCCTTTGTTAAATAAGAGTACAATGGTGAAAAATTCAGGACACCAAATCATGGTGCAATCTCTATCAGGGAAAATTAAATGTGTATGGGTGGAGGCAATAGATGGTGGATTTAAAGTAGTTCTTAGAGATTTCCTTAGGATTCCTAATAGATTCACATTGTTTGGTGTATCAGGGCAAATAACTCTAGGACCTTTGTCCCTTCTCAATCTATAATTTAGGCAAAGAATCAACCATTGTTATGGTTTCAAGACTATGGGAGGTGTTGAAGGGCTAACATAAGCATCCTCCTCCAAACCAGTAAGTTTACTCCTCTCTCTCACACCTACATTATAGAACAAACAAATTAGGTACCATCAGTGATTATTTCAAGGGAGTGGATGAATATCATCTTTATTTATCAAAAGATGTATTAATTTATATATTTAATGGTATATTGCCTTCAATGGTGGCATTATATCAATGGGTCTTTGAGACATGGATAAAACAATGCAAAATATCCCTTTGTTCTAAAGTATTTTTTCCTTTTCATTTATGTGACTAGTAAATTTATAAGAAATGTCTATCGAAAGATCCTTGGTTTTGGGGTAATGTATCTCCTTGGTTTCCAGAGTTTGACCCTAACTCTCTCTCAGTTACGAAGATGATAGTGTGGGTTTAGCTCCCAAATTTACCCCTGTATTTTTGGCATGCGTCTAAGGAAATAAGAAATGCTTTGGGCACATTCATAAAAAATGATAAAGAGAGAGTTGCATTGGGCTTATGCACCTATGCATGCATATGTGTGGAGATTGATTTTAGTAAAGTATTACCAGACAAAATTATCCTCAAATATGGCCAATTTTAACATGTTCAAATTTTAGATTATGAAAATACCACTTTCAAATGTCGTAATTGTAAATTAACAAGTCATATTCATGCTTCTTTCCCTCAACGATGATTTCAAGTGCCTACAAAAAAGGGGGTGAATCCAAATTCCAATAAATGGAGCATTCCAGATCCAACATCAGTGGCTAAAGATATTTTTTAGAATAAAAATTTCAAGAAAAGCACCAAGCTAGGGGGAAAAATAAAGGTGAGAAAGTTGTATTCGGTGAAAGATGTGGGCCTTCTGAGGAGGCCATATAAATAATCCATAATACATCTTTGAAAAAACTAGGAAGGGAAGTTAAGAGAGGGCATGAGTCTGAGAATTTAAATTTAAATAAAGAGATGGTTTTAAACTAAATCTCGGTATTCAAAATCTAGACAAGAAGATTGTTACGGTGGACTCTAATCAAGGTTTGTGGTGAGATGTAAAAAAGAAGGGTAAAAAGGGTAGGATGAATAATCTCATGGATTATTTTCCCACAAATTGATGAATGATGTTGTGGTTTTTTTTGTGGTTTTTGTTTTCTTGTTGGTGGCTAGTTGGTGGCTTTTATTATTTGTTTCATTCTTGTCATTTCCTTTTTTGAACTTTGTTTTTTTGTTTATTGGATGATCCTGCTTTGCCTTAGGCTCGTTTGCTTTATGCTTGTCGGTATATGGTCTGTTTGGCCTTTTTTGTTCCAATAAAATTGGGTAAGGGTCCCATCAACCCTATATTTATCAAAAAAGATATGTTGGATAGATAGAAGATCTATCAAGATTTTTTTTCTTAGATTTCATTAATTTTAATGTTAATACAATTTTAATTATCAAAAAATATATGAGATTTACTCATTTTAATTTGTTATAAAGACAATGTTTGAGGAGAAATAGATAGAAGAAAACCTACTGTTAATTCAATGGTATTTATGGTTTAATTTGGTATGTGTCATTTTTGTCAAAGTTTGTTTTAATATTTATTTCATTTTTTAAATTAGGTTTGAGCAAATGTTATATTTTATCAATGAATGAATAAGATGTTGGAAAATAAACATCTTTCTACTAGCTAGTGATCATATGAACTCTTGTTATTAGATTAGTGGTTGGTAAATTTTTGTAAATTTGTGAATGTTGTGGAAGTTATTTTTACCTATGATATTTAACTGATTATGTTTACAGTTTAAAACAGTGTTAATTTTTATAAGCTTAAGCTACTGCTAGGATTATAAGAATTGGGTTTATTTTTCAAGAAATGTCAATATATAATTGCAATTTGTGGGAATCAATTATCTTCTTTCTAAAAGTATAACCTTGAAACCTTAGTTTGTAGTGAACATAAGAACGTTAAAATTTGTTAATATTAAGGTAATGATAATCATTTAATTTTTATTTTTATTTTTCCTAAAGAACCATAATTAATTTGTAAATATTACGAATAACCTAACTAACTTAGATTTCCATGTGTCTCCTTCAAGGTTAAGGTAACATGTACATTGGTATTTCCTATAAAAGGCCTAAAATGGGAGGGTTTTTTACTAAATCCCTTAATTACCTGTGTTCATGATAAAACACTGAACAACATGTTAAGAATGGCATTAGAAAGAGGGACCTAAGACCACCTATCCCAGGTAATCCATTAAGGTTAACTAGGTTATGATCAATAATAGAATAATTATTATGACCCCTAGAGAAACAAGATAAGATATAAGTGTTCCTAGGAGATCTACATTTGTATGACCTCACAACAACATAGTCATAACCAATCTCCAACAAACATGACAACAAATTACAAATATAATGGTTGATTGGTTAATAATTACTATCTAAATTTTGTCGTCTTGTCAAATTTTAGATTATTTTGAACAAAATCTTAGACATAATAGTGATAATTGGAGTTTTTTGATGTTAGGCATTATTATAAGAGGTATTGTTGACCAAAGTTTGACCCAAGTCAAAATGGGTCAACCCTCTAAGTTTAAAAATCTTATGGGATTACCAAACTTGTATATGGTCTTGTTATGGTCTTAAATGGTCCTAAATGACTCCATGTGGTCACATTTGTCCTTCTTAAGCTTGGTCCATTTGGTCTCATATGTGCTTGTCTATCCTTAGGGATTATATATAGGTCTTGGTGTTTTCAAGAAATTTTAAGGCCATGACATGGTTTAGAGTCATTATAAAAGGTTATTAATGTGTTTTTAAGGTCATAATATCATGTATTAACCTTTTATCGTGTTCTTATGTGCTAAAATATCATTTTGGTCACCTTTTGATTTATTTTGAGGAGTTATACGTACCACCTAAAAATTAAAACATTTAAAGAATCCCCATAACATACACGATGTCAAAAATGGGTTATATAATGGTTAAAACCTGAAACAAATATAGTTTAATGCCAAAACTAAGCAAAATACTATTTTAAAGGCATTTTTGGGCACTTATACGACCTTAGGAGATCAACTGGCAAGTGAAAATAGTTTCAAAGAGTCTATTGGACTTATATAGGTCAATTCCAAGATTTAGATCAAGTTTCAAGTCCAAAAAATGCATCAGACACTCACTCTCCTCCATCACTACCTTCACAACCTCAGAAAGGAAAAAATCAAATCTATGGTATGACCAACAAAGAGAAAGTTGGGTGTTAAGACTTTGGCCATTGTTAGGGGTCATAATTATATTAAATTTAGTGACATTGGTTTTTATATTTATGTACCCTCCTTTATGAACAATCATTGAGACTTTGAGCAGGTTATTATACCTTGTCTATTCAAGTAGGGTCTGGTTTTGCTCTTGTTTCTTCAGGTCAGAATTTGATGGAGAAGAATGGTTTTATGGAGTGATTTTATAGGATAAGGTGACCCATTTCATGGTAGTTTAATGAGGCAATTCAACTTCATGAGGTGTTTTATTCAAAGGATAAAGGTGTATCAAGTGTGTGAGCATATCATTCTGCTACAAGTCTATTTTGGTTTGTTTGAGATATTTGTCACTTTCAAGGGTTTTAAGTGCCTCATATTTCATGGATGATCCCTTAGTTTCATATGAATAATGTTCTATCTCTTGTAATATAATCCTTGTATGCATTCTATAAGTGTCTTACTCTTTGGAAAGCATGTACAATCTATGAACAACCTTCTCCAGGTCTAAAGTACCAAAGTTAGGCTTGAATAGCAATGACAAGTCAAATGTAGCAAGACATTATAACTTTGATAAAGTCATATGTTCAAGGTATTGAGAAGTGAGGTCAAGATGTACTCATAAATAAGCTTGAAATGTGTTTTAGTCACTTACAAATTTGCAGACCTATAAGTGAACATTCATGGATATTAGAACTCATGACATAGGTGTTCATAAAAAAATAAAGACATGGAATAGGCCTAGAACACCCATATAACTCTAATAGACCCCCCATTGCCATCATCAAAAGCATGAATGAATAGACTCCAATTCTATGCATGGACCTTGTATAGGAGTTGACTATATGAGCACAAGTTGTACACACAAATGACAAATTTGAAGTGGCATAATGTTTGAAAAAAGATACATAGGATTATAGAGAGGGTGATAAGAAATGGGGGAAGATTTGATGCATCTTCAAGCATTAAGACTCAAGAAATTGATTTTCTCTAATATCTTATACAAGCAAAAAAAGAGACATACATGTTACAGACCTGTAGGTCCTCTTTTGGACAAAAAAAATCTATACCAAGAAGAGTAGGTTAGAAACATGACTCTGTCAAGAGATAAGATACAAACTATAGAAAGAACTTAAACCATTTGGAATTAGAGAGAGGATCAAGAACATTGAGTTCACAATCCTAATATTCCTACACAGGTCTAAGAACAAGGATGAGAAGACAAAAGTTTGTAAACACTATGGACAAATTGTTGGCCATTTTTTGGCCCACATACCAAATTTTGCCCAAGAGTGAGAAGGTAGAATTTCAAGGAAAAGTGGCAAGTTCAGACAACTTCAAGTTTCTAGAGGAGCACTACTTTAAAAACTTTATAAGTAATCAATAGTCGAATCCCTAAAGTAAGTAAGAAGGTTTGGAAAGCCCGTTTTGGTCTAGGCACTGTATTTCAGGTTTTTCGGTGTGCACTGCTTAATTACTTCATAGGTTGTGAGTAGTTAGAAACCCAAAATAAGTAAGAGGACCTCAAAATCTTGAAGTAAACTTGGAAAACCCAAATTACTCTACATAGAGTAAATCAATTTTCTCCAAGTAATTTACTTAAAAAGCTTGATAAGTAAAGGTTATGGGAAAGTCCAAATTTGGAGAGACCAAAGAACCTAAATTACTCCACATAGAGTAAATCAGGATTCTTTGAGTGCTTGACTTAATCTTGGTCCAGCAACATAAGAGTCATGATCATGGTAATGAAAGGCTACCATGTGGCACAAGCTAGAGCAAAAAGGGCCAATCAATAAAGGATAAGTGGCACAAGGATGACCAATGAGCATGGGAGAGTCCAAGCGGTTGGTAGCTAAAATTTTATGAAGGCTCTCATCTTTTAATATGGTTTGCTCCAGACAAACAACCATCCAAAGTTAGGTACAACATTGGTCAATTTGAACTCCTTGGCATGGATACCTACATCCTTCTTCAGACAGGATATGCAAAAGTGAAAGATACCATGCCATTTAAATGCAAAGATAAATGCAATCGTGCAAAGAAGAGATGTCGAGCTACCCACAATGTGACTTCTCTCAGCTCCACCAAAAGAGACTTGAATGCAATAATGGCTTGAGGAGATTGGGATGATCTTGGGTGGAAAGTTTCATGGTCAAGGTAGTGTCGTCAGTAGTTATCCTATTTTAATGACTTCCCCTCTCTCCTTTATACCATTCAACTCTCTCTCTCTCTCTCTCTCTCTCTCTCTCTCTCTCTCTCTCTCTCTCTCTCTCTCTCTCTCTCTCTCTCTCTCTCTCTCTCTCTCTCTCTCTCTCTCTCTCTCCCTATTCTCTATAAATATCACGTGACGTGCCATTGTAAGGGTTCCTAGTTTTAAGATGTTTTTTATCTTCCTGGGAGATGGGATGTTCTTAGAGATATCACAAGATATGCTCAGCCGGTTAGGCTTGACCCTGCGAAGCATTTTTAAGAACCACCTCGTATGTAATAAAGGATTTTTATTTGCCTGTCTCTTGCCTTGGACTTGTGTCTATTGAGATACATATTATGGCATCGCATAAAAGAGAGTCTTCCTCATCTATGGTCCTCCATTTATGATCTTGTTTAAGGATTTTTTGATGTTGTTTGCAAGTTTGATTGAGTGTTCTTTTTTCCATTAATGTGAACATTTTTGTGGGTCTTAAAACTCCTCTCTGTTTGCATTCATCGCTTCCCTGAACCTCCTCCATGAAATATTTATGCAACCAGCTTGATCTTGAGATTGTGTAATCTAGTATTATCCTCTGAAAAATTAGTGTGGGTTTAAGCTTATGGGAGCTTCCCATTTTAAAATGGTGCATCACTCTTAAGATCCCTTTTCCCCCTTCTAACCCTTTTCCCCGTGAAAGTTTTATTTCAGCAGTAGTTTAGGTGATCCATCAAGAGGAACTAGCCTCTTTGAAAACCCTAGAGGCTCAACCTCACCATAGGACACCCACATCCTAAGGTTATTCCCATGTTTATGGTTGGAAGTGGGAGAGCCTGAAAACTCTCGCACAAGAGTGCAATTCCTAGTTATAACAGTTTTGGCATGCCCGATGGGAGTAAAGTCCAAAGCAATGGAAAGATTTTTGGTGTTATCTTTTTACTTATCAACCTTTGGAGGCATTCAGCAAACATCAATGGTGACACTGAGCATCTATAAGCTGGTTTAAGTAGTCCAAGTGCCTGATCATCATTATTTGCTTTTGAAAGCAAGTATTAACACCATTGGTGAATCTAAAGCTAAGCTCCTGGTTATGAGCAGACCAGGTTTGTCTCTTTAAAGTTTTTAATCAGCTCCTACTTTTCACTTATGAGGCTAATATCAATAGCTATGGTGAATATCCCTATTATTCACCTCCTTATCAGCAACCCCAATATGATCCCCACTATGATCCATATGATCCTCATGATCAATATGAGCTTAATCATCCATACCAAAAAATTTATCAAGGCTATGATGAACCTCGACGGGTTCTTCATGATCCATATATGCAGGAGTATTTTCCTGATCATCCATATGAGCAAGCCCACCAAAATATTGCTCCTCATCAGCCCTATCATGAAGCATCTATACCAATAATTAGGCAAACTTTAGTGAGCCTTAATAAGCATGCACTAGAGTTGTGCTCACAAAAGTGTTATGGTCAAAATGGTCCCCCTCAGCAAATCCATTATATGAGGAATTCATTACAAAAAATCAAAGTAGAATGGGAACCTATTGAGAGAGCAAATTAGAGTAACCTCATTGGTGACATGATGGATATATGCGATTACATGGAGAGCATTGAGGACAAGATAAAGAGACTTGAGGAACAGTAGTGTTAACCCTGCCAACCTTTTGTGCCTACATATGCACCTCTGTAGCCTTCATATGTGTCACCCATTCCTCCTCAAGTGACCATTTCAAGTGATCTTTTAAATCTTCCAAGCTCGTCATATGTTCTGCAGTCTTTTCCTACTTAGAAATCTATCCAAGGGGGCTGTCAAAAAAATGAAGTGCTTGCTGTGGAATAACCTACTATTTGGGTCCAAAACTTCATCCCTCTTCAAGAGCCTTATTTTGTTCCTGATCACCTTAAGGAGGAGTTATTTCAAGAGAATATAGCAAATCAAATTAGAGATTTGGAACTAAAGGCAAGGAGAGAAGAAGAAAGGTAGAATTAGCAGATGAGGGTAGAACCTCTACCTTTCCCATCTTAGAGCCAAGTCACGCAACCAAGTAGATCAAAGGTCTTTCACCGCCCATCCCACCCTCCTCAAGAGCCTCTTTCTTTTCCATCCTTTCCATCTTGGAAATTTATTCAAACCAGTGGGTAGAAGAAGGAGGTGGTGATTCTTGAAGTCAGTCAAGAAGCCTTGTAGCCTCCACTCCTTTCCCCTGAAAAGCCTAAAGCCTTTCCTTCATGGAGAGTCATTCATGAAGTGGAGAATAAGGAAGAAAAGGTGGTTGTTCCCTACACCTTTCCATCCTGTAAATTGGTTCAGCCACTTCAAGATAAGAAGGAAGAGGAGGTGAAGGTGATCCAAGTAGATCAGCTTCAGGAACCAAGTTAGGAACCTATGGGAGATGCATCCAAAGAGGCTGAGGAAGAGAATGTCACAAGTAGTTATAAGGAAGAAATCACCATAGGGTCCCTCCTTGGTCAGTAAAAGATCAATGCAACCTTCTTGAATGAAGGAGAACATATTAAAGATTCTTTTGTAGTTATACATGAAGTGGACTACACTATTGAGGATGTAAAGCTGCCACTTTATGTGGAGAATGAGGGAGTTGAGGCTGTCATTTCCTTCAATGAGCTGCCATGTGATGAAGAAGATGAGGAAATGAATGAAGTAGATGATCAAATTCATGAACTTATGAAGCAACTAGAGGTTCCTAATCAGTTAAAGGGCTCATTTGAGGACTTGTTTGAGATCTTAAGAGTTGGCTATGTTCTCCTCCAAGGCAATTATGACTTGGTTACAGCCAAGGAAGGTAACCTTGTCAAGTAAATCAAAGGGGATAGAGTGTGTATATTTTCAACTCTGCCACCTCAATAATACATTACATATAGGGACTTGTTTCATATATTTAAAATATACTATCAGCTTCTTAATGAGCTTCAAAAACATGAGATAATGAACAAATCTAGCCTTATTGAGGAAGCCATAGAAATCAAAGAGGTTTGCTTGGTTGAACCACCATTGGAGGCTATAGTTAAGGAGCCATTCGAAGATCTTGAGACCCTCTGGATTCACATAACTAACCTTTTTGAAGCTGCCTAGTTCTCATTAAACATAATGATGAAGAAGCTGACAATTGTAGTAAATAAGAGGTAGGCATAGAGGCCAAGGGTCAAGTAGTTATATGCCTTATTCAATCCCCTATCTCATAATGCAATAAAAGTATCAAACTTTCCTTTTGATCTAGGAGGAAAGGCTACATATAGTTTTAGGATGTGTATATTAGATTAGTTTTGTTCTAATTCCTCCAAGTGTTATTTTAGGTACATTTGTTTGTTGTCCTTATTTTTGTTTTAGGTTAGTTTCTTTTCAATAACTACCTTGGGCACTTTGTTTTGTTTTTCCTCATTGCTTCAAGAGGAAGTTCCATTAAGGGTCAGCTTTGTATCTAGTTTTAGCTAGCATTATCAAAGAAAGCAGTAACTTCATGCCCAATGGACTAGGCAAGGCAAGTGAGCTGGGTTTTGTAAGCATAACAAGCATGCTTCCCTATGAGTCACCAAAAATGTTGGCCATTTTTTGGCCCACATACAAAATTTTGCCCAAGTGTGAGAAGGTAGACTTTCAAGCAAAAGTGGCAAGTTCAGACAACTACAAGTTTCCAGAGGATTACTACTTAAAAAACCTTATAAGTAATCAATAGTAGAAACCTCGAAGCAAGTAAGAAGGTTTGAAAAGCCCATTTTGGTCTGGGTAGTGTATTTTGGGTTTTGGGGGGTGTACTACCTAATTACTTCATAAGTTGTGAGCAGTTAAAAACCTAAAATAAGTAAGAGGACCTCAAAAGTTTGAAGTAAGCAAACTTGGAAAATATGAATTACTCTACATAGAGTAAATCAAGTTTCTCCAAGTACTTTACTTAAAAAGCTTGATAAGTAAAGGATATGGAAAAGTCTGAAGTTGAAGAGATCAAAGAACCTAAATTACTCTGCATAGAGTAAATCAAGATTCTTTGAGTGCTTGACTTAAGCTCGGTCCAACAACATGAGAGTCATGATCAGGCAAATGAAAGGCTACCATGTGATGTAAACTAGAGCAAAAAGGGCCAATCAACAAAGGATAAGTGGCATAAGGATGACTAATGAGCATGGAAGAGTCTAAGTGGCTAGTAGTTGTAAATTTATGAAGGCTCTCATCCTTCAATATGGTTTTCTCCTGATAAATATCCATCCAAACACAGGAAAAACATGGGTCAGTTTGAACTCTCAGGCATGGAGACCCACGTCCTTCTTCAGATAGGACATGCAAAAGTGAAAGATGCCATGTCATTTAAATTCAAATATAAATGTAGTCATGCCAGGAAGAGACATCTAGCTACTCACAACATGAATTCTCTTAGATCCACTAGAAGAGACTTGAATGTGGGAATGGATCGAGGAGTTTGGGATGATCCTGGGTGGCACATTTTATGGTCAAGGTAGTGGCATTAGTAGCATTCCTACTTCAATGACTTCCCCTCTCTCCTATTTTCCATGTAGCTCTCTCTATCTCTCCCTGTTCTCTATAAATATCACGTGACTTTCTATTGTAAGGGTTCTTAGTTTTTAGATGTTTTTAATCTTCCTAGAGATCAGACACTCTTAGAGATATCACAAGATATGCTCAGCTGGTTAGGCTCAACCTTGCTAAGCATTTGTAAGAACCACCTCTTATGTAATAAAGGATTTTTCTTTGCCTATATCTTGCCTTGGACTTGTGTCTGTTGAGCTACGTATTGTGGCATCACATGAAGGAGATTCTTCCTCATCCATGGTCCTCCATTTATAACCTTGTTTAGGGATTTTTTGATGCTATTTGCACATCTAGTTGAGTGTTCTTTCTACCATTAATGTGAACTTACAGTGAGTCTTAGAACTCCTCTCCATTTGCATTCATTGTTTCCTTGAACCTCCTCCATGAAATATTTATGCAACCAGATTGATCTTGAGGTTGTGTAATCTAGTATTGTCCTCTGCAGAATTAGAGTGGGTTCAAGCTTATGGGAGCTTCCCATTTTAAATTGGTGCATCACCTGGTTAGCCTTCTTAAGAGCCCTTTTCACCTTTCTAACCCTTTTCCTCATGAAATTTTTATTTCAACAGTATTTTAGGTGATCCACCGAGAGGAACTAGCCTCTTTAAAATTCCTAGAGGCTCAACCTCACCATAGGACACCCACATCCTGAGGATGTTCCCATGCATATGGCTGAAAGTGGGAGAGCCTAAAAAACTCTCCACGAGGGTGCAATTCCTAGTTACAACATGAACCAATGAATCTGTGAGAAAGTGAGACTGAACTTTCATTGAGGTTTGAATACCTTTAAGGTTTCGTGATGGAGTGAGAAGGTTAATTTCTAAAGTTCATGTTTAAACCATTCTCAAGTAGCCACCTATAGCTATCCTAGATAAGTGCAAGAAAAAAATTACAAGTTTGTGGAGTATGATGTCTTGAAAGAGATCAGATGGTATTAAGAAAGTTAACTAGATTCTAGCAAAATTGCAAAAAGTTATATTTTACTCATTAATATACATTGAAGACCTTGAAACACAAGATGTATTCAGACTCCTCCAATGACCACCTACAACTACTTTGAGAAGGTGCAAAGAACAATGTGTGCTTGGAAAGATGTGGTGTTTTGGACAATTTGTGGAGGTTCCAAACTCCAAATAGTGTAACAAAGTCATGTATATGTTTATTGATTGGTGATTGAATACCTTGAAATTCAAATTCAGTTAAGACCTCAAGAATTGACACCTACAACCAAACCTATAGAGGTGAAAGAAGAGTACTGTATGTTATGAAATCATGGTGACTTGAGAGTTCCAAATAAGGGTGATAGATTCTCAATAATATGATAAAGTCATTGAGATGTCAAAAGTAAAATCCTAAAACCCTTGAATTCACTCATATTATCATAAGGACTACTTACAGGCTAGCCTAAGCTAGACAAGTTATGTTTAAAGCTTAGAAAATAGAATGTCATACACTTTAAATGAGAAGGGAGTTTGGATGAAATAATACATAGGTTCTAAGAATCATTAAAATCCAAAAGGACCTAAAGGAGGTTCACAATATTTGACTATCTACAAGGCTCTCTAAACCCTTGTAAACACAGTCATGTAAGCTACAGGCCTATCTGCCTTGGCAAGTAAAGGTTGTTCATTTAGAATGAAGAAAGGAGGTGTGTGATAAACTTGAAGGAGGGTGAGTCATTTGAGAATGGTTTCATAGTGATTAAATCACTCCAAGTATCCCTTAGACTCACCTAAAGTGAAACAAACAATGGAAACCCTATCTAGGCTATGTATAGTCTAATTCATACACAGGTATAACATAGGTGCAGTCATGAGAAAGTAGGTTTGATAAGGGTGGTATGAAGTTAAAATTATATTTTAAAGTTAAATATGTTAGTACATACCCTTTAGAGGCATTCACAAGAAAATAAAAATAAGGAAAGTGTCATTTAGGCTCGCAAGACTATCTCGAGTTCCTCTAATGGGTGACTACATTTCAAATCAAAAATTTCACTCACTGTTGAGACCATGAAATTATGCATCAGAAAAAATGGTTTTTAGGGATGATAACTATGTCCTCATACTAAAAAATCATGGCATCAATTGTTGATTTATGTCCACCACTTGCATGAACAATTCTTAAGACTGTCAACCCCTCTCCAATGGTCAGTTTGTAGACCAAGAGTCAACTTCTTGTACTCAAAACTATACGGTCAAGATACATGGTGACTTAAGCTTCTAGGGATAGTTTAGGGGGATATTAAACTTGAAAATTGTAACATTATTTTAGGATTTAAGTGGCTAGGGTTTATGAATAGTTTTTAAGAACATAAGTCACCTTAAACCCTCCTAAAACCCTAAAAGTGACCAGTTGAGAGAGATGAACCTCTAAAGCACATGAGATGACCTAAGTTGATCTTGAAACCTCCTAGAAATTGTTGATTACTCAAATTATATTCTCTAGGTGTACTTTTCCTATACTTGCAGTTGTACAGACTATAATAAATACACTATTTTGTAAGGTTTTGGGTGTTTTGTAGGAGTTTTTAAAGGTTAGACAATTTAAAATTGTTGGGAGAGGTAAAATAAGATTTATTTCATCTATTAAATCCAAAAAATATGTACTGAACATTCTATAAGTGATCAAATAAATCTCATTTTTCAAGGTAGTCTCAAACAAGCCTAAAATGAGGCTAGGTGGCAAGACTATTTCATGGTTCTCACACTTCCATAGGGTTTGAGGACCTAAAATTTGACATGGACATTGGTGATAGGCTAGGGAAAGTGAATCACATAATTTTTTATGGTTTCACACATGTGGGATAGATCTTGAGTACAAAATCAGTCTTCTAGGCAAGGAGGGCTAATTGAGGCCTAATTGAAGAGAGAGAAAGGCAGAAAAAGACACTTTCACTCATTCTCAAACCTAAAACTTGGCATGGAGTTGTACATCCATGTTGGATCCTCAAATATTCCCTTATTTTTCTAGTACCATTTGTACATTGTCCTACACAAGGAGGTTTACAGGTTTTTAGGGTTACAAGGCAAAGAGGCCTAGTGAGAGCTTGAACAGCAAAATGGAGTCTTAAGAGTTGTTCTAAGAATCAAAATTGATTTATTAAAGTCTAATAATGTATTTTAATGACTTTAATGGAGATATAGTTCCTTGTAAAATATGAACTCAAGTTTTGAGTCACTTGGACAAAGCTAGGTGAAGGAAATGAAGAGTTTCAAGACACCTAAGCATATCAGTGATGAGTGCCATTGAAATGTCAGACCAAAGGAGCTTATAAATGAAAGGAAGGTATCAAATGAGAAGGTATGAAGGAATTCATGGTGAATTGATGATTGATAATCCCATTTGTCACTCTTCTTATGTAAGGAAGGGCAGTTTTCAAGAAGATGATCAAGGTGTCAAGCTGGATTCTAACTCATACACCACTTGGAAGATGGAGCATATTCACATAAGAGACACATGGATTTGGAAGTATATTTGGATTTTTTCATAACTCATCCTTGTTTTTAACTCTCATATGGATATTTGGAAATGTCTTTCTTGTACACCCCTCTCTCTCTCTTTTCCATTCTCTATATAAGTTACCACTTTTGGCCTTGTAAGGCATCCACATCTGGTATGGCAATGCCCTACTAGTTTGAATATTGATTTTAACTTTGAATAAAACATTTTAAGTTATTTTTAAGTTCTAAACTTATTTTTTAAGTGTTTTACGTAGTTTATGGTTGAATGGCAAGTGATAGTTATCTCTCCTTGTGTTCATCTCACTTTTTCATGCTTTGTGCAAATAATTTATCTTATAGTAGGTCACATGATGTGTCGTTAGTTGTTATGTTTATATTTAAGAGTAATAAAGAGTATTAGTATTTATGATCAGACCTACTATTCATCTACCTTGAGAAATACATTGCATCTTACCTTCATGTTGAAACACTTTTATTAGGAGAACCTTGGGTGTTGAGATCAATTTTGTAATTGCCTTTCATAGTACAAGTTCAAGTAGTCTTGTGGAGTTAATCTTAGTGCATCACCTTTGTTAGGTTAGTGTTAATATCCTTATATCCCTTTTCTTAGCAAGTGAAAAGCAAGTAGTATATTAGTGGTTAGTTGTAGGTGTGGTGCAAGGGAGTTATCCCTTCAATCTAGAGACTTATCTCTCCCATAGGTCACCCACAACTTGAGAGATGTTTCCATGTTACATCAAATTGAAAAAGGCTAGATTAGACCTCCTTAGGGTGAAAATTTGATTGATAACATGTCAAAAGGAGTAGGTTTAAAAGTTTGCAAATTTTTATTTATGTAATTCCCCGAGGAGGAACACTTTCATTGTGAATGTAATTATTAGTCCCTGTCATGCCAAGGTACTATAGATTTCCATTTTCAATTAATCTATTTATTGTTCAACCAATAAAAATTCTTAAAATAGATTTTACATTAACAATTATAAACTCTTGCCTAAATTTTGACACATTAATTGTGGAATATTGTGTTGGTATTATTTAAGCACATTCCTCTTGATTGAATGTGGAATTGACATGTGTCTCCTACTCTTTAAGGTTTTATTGTATAGTATTTGCATAATTTATTGTAGAATTAACTAATTGATTGACATCATTTCCACATTTATTAATCTCACTTTAGAATATTCATAACGATCCTATCAAACTATTGGTATGCTTGTTATTGGTGGGAGGCATCCTGACTTTAAGGTTGTTCATTTAGACTTGGATTACTTAAAATTGCACTATGATAAATAGTCACCCTTATTCCATGTTGTCCCAATCTCATTTATTATTATACTATGGCATCATACAGGTTGTTGCAAAATGATGGATGAGACTCCTTCAAAAACTACGCATACTAGGTCAACCAAAAGCATATGGTCAGCTAGTAAGCTTTTTATGAGTTCAATCCATGTAAATTTTCTAATTTTAATTTCAAGTTGGTTACATTTTCAAAACCTACATATTATTAACATTTAATTTATATCATAGTGTTTCATGTTCATGGAATTTGTAGTTTTGTCTCTTATTTATTAGTTCATTTTAAAAAACTTTCCAACAAATTTATCACTCATCTAGAATCTTTTAGATTTATTTACATTTTACTTGGTAGGTTGTGATCAATATTGAGTACTATTGAAGAGTTTGATAAGTAATGAATACTTAAAAATTATTTAAAATCTCAGCTCATAGTAGTATCATCTATACAACTCTTAAACTTGAAAAAGAGCTATTGCTAATTAAATAAAAATTGTAATAAGTAGTTAGACAATATTAAATTTGTATTTTCAAGTTCATTTTTTTGATATATATAATCACTTTTGACTAGAGCTATGAATCGAATATGGGGCATAACAAGGAGGCCAATACCCGAGAACCACTAAACTAACACAAACAATCACCACTGACCATTGAAACCACCAAGTCAACACAAACAACCACATCTAGATTACAAACACCCTATGAGATTCGAACTTGGGTGGGGCTAGGAACAACCAACCTACTCTACCAACCCTTATACATCTCATCAGCCAAGTTCAAATTATTAAAACAAGGTTGCATTGTAAATTAAAATACAAATTCAAGCACAAATAATTCTCAAAACAAACGCAAGGCATGTGACCCTTGTTACATTGGAGGCATTCTACTACTAGGAACATATCAAGGATTCATCTACAGGTCTTTGAGATGTCATTCAAATCATCTGACATGGGTTGACATCATCCATGCAGAGAGAGAGGTGGTGCCTTAACATATTGTCACATCCTTGATGATTTTAGTCACAGCCGCTTTGACCTGACACAGCTGCCACCGTTGAATTCCACCGCTTTATAGTCATTAGTTAGTTGTAGATATTACATGGGTATGTCAAGTAAATCTTAAACAATCTCATATCTATATATCTTAAATCTCAATCACATATTTAGAATAAATTTTTGTACCGCACAAAAATAAATAAATAAATCATCTACCATGTTCAATAATAAATAAATTAAATAAAGAAAAAATCATGGAACCATTTAAATAAAAAGTGCTAGTTGAAAAAAATTAGGAAGCAGCTCCATAGAAACATGACATATGTATCCAAATGATTGTTATATGAAAAAAATATTTTTAATAATTATGTTACAATTTATTTTATTTTATATCTGTAATTATATGTATTTACATATATATTAATATATTATTATATAAAATTATAAATATAATAGATAATTAAAATATTAAAATCATATATAACTATTTATATATTGTTATAAATATTAAAATTATATATAATCATATATATTATTTTTCAAAATCATTTATATTATAATATTATATAATACATTATATTAATATTCTAAAATCTATTTATTGTATAAATTATAATTATAAATGTTATTTTATTAAATATTAATGTAATAAATATATAATTAATATATTATAATAATATATAAATAAAAATTGTATTTAATAATATATAGTATAATTATATTATATGTACATAACAATTATTGCGTGTATAATATCTTCTATTTTAGAAATTGGAGATCTCAAAACCTACAAAATCATATGATTCAACAAATTGTAAAGTATGGCAAATTTCATGTATATTTAACTTAACTATTTTTCTTAATTAAAATGGCATTAGAATATGGAAACCTATTACTTTTATGATGAGCATAAATGAATTATAATTAGTTACGTTTACTATTCCATTTAAAAATACTAATTTTATAAATTGATTAGCCTAATAAACATTTAGGTTTAAGAGACGTGTCTTGAATAAATTATTGTTAATTAATCTTCTTGCAATCATAAAGGATTGAAATTAAAATTATGAGTCAAAATATTATATTATTATTTCATATAATATTCGATGCATGGTTGAATTTAATATATTTTAAATTGTAAAGATTTCATGTATAGTTGAACTTAATATATCTTAAATTGTAAAGATGTTTAAAACTGTAAAGATGTTTAAAACATAAAATAAATAGAGAATACTTTACATCTACATGAAAATATACTAATTATTATGGTATATAAAAACTTTAGAAATTAAATTAATATTATCTTGATATTTTTTAATGATGATTTGATCATTTTTTATCGACATTTTAAATTTTATTAGTCAGAGGTTTATATGGTGTGGTGAAGATTTGAGATTCATCTCTAAAAAATATGTTGTTTGCCCCCACTGGAATATTGACACAATGAATTGGATGATGGTTTTGCAGATTGTTGATTTGGGTGTGGAGTGATCTGTTGTGGTTGTTTTGAAGACCATTTTACATGATCCGCTGGCACAACAGAGGACAAACAAGGTTGGAGATGACCCTCGCAGTTGTCCATCACCCATCACAACAGTTATTCTTACGTCTACACTGCCCTTTTGTGCTTAAGTAGGCAGTTTACTTCATGTTCATGTGTTTATTTCTATTTTGCATTTGGTTTTTGTTGTTTATCTAGGATAAATAAAAATTAAATTACAATTTTGTACATTTTAGATGTGCACAGTACGAGGAATCGCCCTTGGACTAATGGTGTTATCAAGGGCAATTATCTATTCCGAGTCAAGCACATTTTCCCTCTTTTCCCTCTATGATATTGTTGAAAGTTCAAAATGTGACATACAAATGAATAAGATGTCCCATTGAAGGCATCTTTCTCCGAGATGGAAATCAAGGAGGTAAAGCTTTAAGAACTAAGATAACCATAGACTACAATGAAACTCTTACAGGGAACACCTGTAGGCTAAAATAGAAGTCAAGTGTATGAAGATATTCGACTTGTGGGTGTGCCTTGATACCATAGGTGAATTTTAATGTTAAATACATTGAAAACATTATAGAATGTTAAGATTCTTACCCTGTGAAATAACAATAAGAAACAATCCAAAATGATAAACGAAGATAACATATATCTAAGATCATCAGAACTTCTTGGTTGGCTTCATAGCTCCACTTCATTAGGAAGTTGTTGCCCCCTGACCAGAGATGTTGCTTCTATCTTGATAAAGGGCAATTTTCACACTTCCTTTCCTCACACTATAACAAAATGATATGGCGAAACAATTTCCCATTCCAAACATTATACAATAGTAACACACACCTTCCACTCAAGAAACCAAAAATGGAATCGCTGGCCTCTTTCTCAATAAATTTTTCAACTAAAAAAATTAAGGCTCTGCCCAGATACATCATTTATATGACATTTGATCTTCAAGGCACCCTTCTTGTAGCTGTAAAACTTTCCAAACACCCAATGCATTTTTGCCTAATAGCGCTAGAAAATGTAAATTGACTGACCTTGCGAGCATCCTCCACTACATGTTGCCCACCACGTTATGGTCTGTATTTTTTACATACAGATTGCTATATTTTGATTTTGTTAATTGCCACATAAAACGAACAGGGTCTTATCTATTATATTATTTTAATATATTTATAATATTAGGGAAACTGGAATTTGAGTGAATTTTTAGAGATGTACAGTATGAAACGCGTGGCAGCGTATTGTAGGCAAAACGTGAGAAAGGTAAGTTGATCTTGAAAAATCAAAGATTTTAGAGCCATATGGTTGGCTCCCTCGACTATGCTACAGATGCTATTATGCTTGAGCTAGGTCATATGACATTTTGATTTTGCTAATTGCCACATAAAATGAACAGGGTCTTATCTATTATATTATATTAATATATTTATAAAATGTAATAATAATATTATTATATATATTATAATAATATAATTATTTTATATTATAACATAGTATATTAATATAATATATAGCATAAATATACATTTTTATATTAAACAATTTGGTGTAAACTTACACTTACAAGATAATTGATTCTTGATTAAACTCCCCAATGGTATGTTGTGTGTTACACTAGATACTTGTCTTTTTGAAAGGGGTTTCGAGTTCAAACTAAATATAAATAGTTACGGGGTTTTATTAGAATTATGAGGTGGTGTCACTTAAATAATATTCTCACCTAAATCAAAGTCGTTTACGAAATTACCAATTCATAATAATTAGATCCAATTTTCACTTAAGTCTAGTGTTTTGGTGTATTATATTGTCAATTAACAATAATTAGATCTAATAATTATTATTTTTTAAATTAAAATTTATATTTTTACATTAAAAAGGGACTTTTAAATAAATTTTCTAATTTTTTAATCATAATTAAATTTAATTAACCTTTTTTTTTAAATTATATTTATATTTACACATAAAAAGCAGTTTTTCAATAAATTGTGTAGACAATTTTGATCAATTTTTTTCTCCATAGTTTATCCATAAGCCCCTTTTTACATTAAAACACGAAATTCTAAAAACATGAAATCCTTGAACTTATTTGTGGCCAAATTCTAAAATAACATATTTTATGCACCTCTGTTTGAAAGAGTCGATTAAAGAAACAAAAAAAATCGTTGTTAGGCGTGGATTTATATTTACAAGAGAATTAACTCATGTCCAATCAATTTGGAGAGTTAACAAAATATAGTACCAGACTATCTTGAAATGTTTTTGAATCTAATAATGTAAATTTATTACTAAACATTCAACAGAAGAAGCTTTTACTCGAGCACAAGGAAAAAGAAGATCAATGTTTATAATGCAAACAAATGTACAAGTTTAATTATTTCAAAGCTTCAAAATAGTTTCTCCATGGATATTGTTTGATATGATTGGTGGCAATTATTTTTGACATTTTGATGGTGTTCATATTTGTATAGTGTCACCACCTTTTATAAGCTTAAGACAAGCAATCCAACTGTGTGGATCATAAAATTTCCATTAGAAAAGTTCTCGTGAAGAAGAAAAGGATTTTTGGTTGCTTTTCATATATTTTAATGACTTTAATGTTATCTTACATAATGTTTGATATTTTTTAAAAATTGTATAGATGAACAACAAAAGTCTAAATGGTGCATAAAATATAATTTTATGATAATGGAAAATAATTATCCCTACTCATGAGAGAGGGAGTCCATTCTAGATTTAAGTTCCACCAAATCATATTCTTAGGACTGTCATACTTTAAAAATCCTCTTCATGTTTGTACAAGTCCTATAAATGAAGAAATTATAACCATAAAGGAAGCTATAACAACCAAAGTGATTTTTAACTTGAGATACACCGGTCTAGCCGATTCTTGAATTCTAAATCCCTTACCTAATGGTTCCATAGAGGGTGGCTTTTTGATTTCTTCTTATAGGGGTTGTTTAGAGAATTTATAATTTTTTTGCAGAGAAATAACCAAATAGATATTTTGATTGTTCTTTTGAAAACATCTGCAAAGAAAGGTTAAAGAACAATAAGCAAACTAAATTTTTTCAAAGGGATTTACCCAATTACGCATATGCTCAAAGAATTGTTAGGATCCTCCTTGGAGTACAATTGATTACCTTTGTATAAGCAACTAAACACGGAATTAAACTAGAAGTAATAAGTAACTAGAAATCAGAAATAGCAAAGAATAGGAGATACGAGAAACAATACAATCTGTATTAACACTCTTCTAGAAGGAAATACAATGAATAAATCTCACTCTTCCCACACCTCTTGGGTGTACAGTAATTCTCCCTCAAGAGTTCTCTCTCTCTCAATTACAATCAACAATTAACTCAATATCGAGTTGCTGTTCCCTCCAATGACAATCAACCCAATGGTTGTTGTTGCCTACTTTTTAAGTGACAATCAACTCAACCGTTGTTGCCTACTCTGTCCACAGATCTTCTTGATCTTGCACCCTATAGATCTTCTTGATCTTGCACCCTGCAGATCTAATTGATCTTGCTTACATTACAATACAGCCCCATGGGTCTCTTAAATAGATCCCAAACCAAACAATAATTAGAAACGCATACTCAAGACTAAAATTAGTCTTTACATGCAAACTAATTGTTCTCCTAAAATTAGAACAGTTCTAGAAACGCACAAATGACCGATGTCAGTCTCTGTCTCTCTGGAGATGACCGATGTCAGTCGATGCATAACCGATGTCAGCAGATGTCGGTCGACCCCTGACTGATGTTAGCAGGTTCTGATTGACGTCGATTACTGTGTAACCCAGCAACCTCCACATTTGCATATTCAGTGAAGCTTTTAGCTCCACAACTCAATAATCTCCCACTTGGAGATAAACAGTTGCACCTGTACCTGTACAACAACATCCTCTAATTTGTTTCTGACTTGTTTCTCCATCTTCAAGTTCAATCTTGAAGACCAACAAAAGTTGAATGAAGATTCAACTTCTCCTTTATTTCCAGCTTTGTTAACATATCTGCAGGGTTCTTATCCGTATGGATCTTTTCCAACTTCAATTGTCCATCCTCCAATACCTGTCTAATGAAGTGGTACCTAAGCTGTATATGTTTGGTTCTTGAATGAAACGCTGAATCCTTTGCCAAATGAATTGCTCTTTGACTATCACTATACAATATGCAACTCTCTTGCTCCTTTCCCAACTCTTCCATGAACCAAGTCATCCATATCATTTCCTTGCTAGCCTCTGTGACTGCAACAACCTTCTGCAACTCAGAAATACAGCTAACCACTGTTCCACTAAGAGTGAACACATATCCTGTGGTGCTTCTCCTGCCATCCAAGTCACTTGTAATATCCGAATCTACATACCCATGTAGAGAAGTGTTTGATCCTCCATAGCATAAATGTCTACTGCTGGTCCCTCTCAGATATCTGAGAATCCACTGAACTGCTTTTCAGTGCTTCTTTCTTGGATTGGCCATAAACTTGCTGACAACTCCCACTGCTTGGGCAATATCAGGTCTAGTACATACCATGTACTCAACCTCATCATGTGATTTAGGACACTGTTATGTGCCTAACTTGAACTGTCCATCCATAGGTGTGCTTACTGGTTTTGCATCCTACAAATTGAACCTCTCCACTACCTTATTCACATAATCCTCTTGAGACAAAATCAACCTGTGATTTTTCCTGTCTCTAAAAATACTCATGCCAAGGATTGCTACTCCTAAATCCTTCATGGCAAATGTGTGAGCTAATTTTACCTTTAGCTCAGTAATCCCCTGCATGTGTGAATCTGCAACAAGCATATCATCCACATACAGTAATAGGATAATGTAGCTATCATTATCCAATCTAGTAAAATAAACACAATGGTCACATTGACATTGACTAAAGCCATGCTTTGTCATAAACCTATCAAACCTCAAATACCATTGTCTTGCAGCTTGCTCAAGACCATATAACCTGGCCTTATGTCTCACCTGTCGATTCTCTCCTTTTTTTAACCTATAAATCCATTCATTTTTTAGTGCTTTCTTTTTGGCTGGCAACTCAACCAAATCTCACATTTGGTTCTCTTCCAAGGAATCAATTTCCTCATTCATGCCATGCTCCCACTGTTTCCTAGATTCTACCTGCATTGCCTCTTCAAAACTTCTTGGTTTTCCACCATCAACGAGCAACAAGTAGTATAAAGAAGGGGAATAACAAATTTGAGGTTTACTTACCCTTTCAAACCTCCTCATGGGTGTTTGAGACTCATTAACAGCTTGTTGTCCACCCAAATTTCATTCTAACAGTGATCGATCTCGGTCATCTCCCAGTCTGCACCTGATCGATGTCGATTCCTCCTGACTGACCTGACCGATGTCAGTTTCCATCTAACCGACGTCAGTTTCCACCTGCTTGACATCACCAACTTTGGTCTCCACCAGACTGACATCAGTTCCTACCTGATCGACGTCAGTTCTCACCTGATCGACGTCAATATCTGTGTTTTGCTGTGAGTGATGATTTTTACCTGCGAGCTCATTTTGAATCATAACCTTGTCCAAATCAACATTGCCCTGCTCAAAATTATTCAGTCTCTTGAGCTAATCACTGTCCATTACCTTCTCCTTGAAAACCAAGGCTTTCCATTTCTTAAATGTGTCAAAAACATCAGATTTCCTCTTTATGCAATAAACCCATACCTTTCTTGTAGCATCATCAATGAAAGAAACATAGCACTGTGATCCTCCAATAGAAGCTCTCTAAGCTGGTCCCCACACGTTTATGTGAACAAGCTCCAACTTGTGTTTTTTCTTTGTTGACCCAGTCTTGAGAAACCTCACTTTTTCTTATTTCCCAAATATACAATGCTCACAGAAATCTAGATCTATCAAATCTGAAAGCTTACCTTTTGACTTAATAACATGCATTCCCTTCTCACTCATGTGACCAAGCCTACAGAGCCACATCTTTGCATCTACATATGAAATAGATAAAACAGAAGGAGAATCAGTAATACAAGGAGATAGATAAAGTGTACCTACTTTCTTACCTCTTGCTAATACAAGTGCACCCTTGGAAACTTTCCAAGATTCAGTTGTGAGAGTTACTGTGCAACCCTCATCACCGAACTTTCTTGTAGAAATCAAATTCTTCTTTAGGATGGGTGCATGCATGACATCTTTCAACACCCATGTGTTGCCATTCTAAAATTTCAGCTGCATTTTTCCTTTGCCAACAATTTGACAAGGCTCACCATCCCCTAAATAATTTTTTTCAAAGTCTCCATGGACATAATCATGAAAAAATTCTCTATTTGGGGTTGCATAGAAAGAAGCACTAGAATCTAAAACCCATGATTCTACCTGACTATCCAAAAAAAACATAAGAGCATTTCGTGCAACAATACCTGCATCATTTGCTTCTTTATTACCTTCATGTTGATCTTCTTTCAACCAACAATCTTTCTTTGCATGTCCTTTCTTTCCACAATTCCAGTAGGTGATACTTCCATTTTTGGATTTGGATCTACTACCTATCTTTGACCTTGATTTCCCTTGCTTACTCTTCTCTCTTTGCTTTCCCCTGCTTTCAACACTTAAAGCATTACCTGATGTTTTCCCTGTGCTTTTCTTGCGAATTTCTTCATTCAAGATTACACTAACAACATCATCAACTTTCAAGATATTTGAAGCAGACGCAGTTTTACTAACTGCCATTACCAAGCTATTCCAACTTTCAGGTAAAGAGCATAAGATTAAGAGAGCCTTAATTTCATCATCAAATACTATTTTGACTGAAATTAACTGATTTACTAAACCATGGAAATCACTAAGATGACTATGTACCGATCCACCTTCCTGGATTTGCAAATTAAATAATTGCTTCATAAGAAATACCTTATTCGAAGCTAAGGGTTTTTCATATAAATTTGCCAAAGTATCCATTAACTCTACCATTGTCTTTGCCTGTGATAAGTTGAAAATCACAAAGGATGTCAGGCTCAACCTTATAGATCCCAAAGCCTTTCTATCAAGAACATTCCATTCTTCATCTTGCATATCTGTGGGCTTTCTTGAAACCCCACCCAACGATAAGTATAGATCTTTCTGATACAGATAATCTTCTATTTGCATCCTCCATAATTGATAATTCTTGCCATTGAATTTCTCCATTCTTAGTTCACTTTCTTCTGCCATTACTTTACTCCCACTCAAACAGAAATCCCTATGAGTGAACTTGTAATCAACAAACACTAACCCACTCTACCACTTGTTAGTGAACCACGCTCTGATACCAATTATTAGGATCCTCCTTGGAGTACAATTGATTACCTTTGTATAAGCAACTAAACAAGAAATTAAACTAGGAGTAATAAGTAACTAGAAATCAGAAACAACAAAGAATAGGAGATACGAGAAACAATACAATCTGTATTAACACTCTTCCAGAAGGAAATACAATGAAGAAATCTCACTCTTTCCACACCTCTTGGGTGTACAGTAATTCTCCCTCAAGAGTTCTCTCTCTCTCAATTATAATCAACAATCAACTCAATACCGAGTTGTTGTTCCCTCCAGTGACAATCAACCCAATGGTTGTTGTTGCCTACTTTTCAAGTGACAATCAACTCAACCGTTGTTGCCTACTCTATCCACAGATCTTCTTGATCTTGCACCCTGCAGATCTTCTTGATCTTGCACCTTGCAGATTACATTACAATACAATACAACCCCATGGGTCTCTTAAATAGATCCCAAACCAAACAATAATTCGAAATGCAGACTCAAGACTAAAATTAGTCTTTACATGCAAACTAACTATTCTCCTAAAATTAGAATAGTTTTGGAAACGCACAGATGATCGATGCCGATCTCTGTCTGTCTGGAGATGACCGATGTCAGCCGATGCATAACCGATGTCGGCAGATGTCGATCGACCCCTGACCGATGTCGGCAGGTTCTGACCAACGTCGATTACTATGTAACCCAGCAACCTCCACATTTGCATATTCAGTGAAGCTTTTAGCTCCACAACTCAACAAGAATAATTATCCTCAGCAAATCAATGGAGGCAAATTTCCAGAGGATTATTTTTCTATTGCAAAGGCTAATTTAGTCTTCATGGGAAGTAACGTTTGGCCCAATTGAGAGCTCTTGTAAATGTTTGAAACTTTCTAAATTGCAATAGGAAATTTCAATATATTAAATTCAATTGATATTGGATTTTTCGCTCATCATAAATACTTGTCTTTGTGCTTCCATAAATATATTTGAATGTGTTTGAATTTCATTCCCAGAAGAGCACAGATGCATTATTGTTGCTAATAATTATTGGCCTTTTGAAATCATCATTAAATGTAGAATTGAGTGCAAGAAAATATTGAATATGTTGTTGCATGCTTCGAAAATATATTAGGGCCTAGATCTTAATGCATACCTTATTATATTTTCTGATATTATGTTCGACAAAATCTATGCATGTATGTTGTATCTAAATAACTTTTACTTTGCATTTTGATATCTATTTATTGGTGCTTTTAATTTACGATTTTTATTTGTGACCAGTTATGTAAATTCTTTGTTTTACACACTTTTTCCTCCTAAGAATAATACTAATTACTGAAATACTTGACGGTCTTATATGTAGAACGCAATTGTTGTAGAACATTAGATGTGTTTGATTATTAAATATTGATGTATTGTAATATTAATTTGTATATGGTAGTTGAATCTCTATGACCTCTTGTATCATAGTAAATAAAAGTGTTTTTTAAGCAAAAAGGGTTAAATGACACATTTTTTTATGGAATATTGTAATGTAAGTTTAATATTAATTTATAATCTTTTATTTCATTTTTTTCAGCAATGAAAAGGACACAAAACTTTGGAAATAGAAGTGTAACATGTTGAATGGGTATTCTCCTCTTTTCTTCCATACAAATAAAAAAAATTAAATTATTTAACCAATTTTTTTTTAATAATGAGTTCAATACCTTTTACTTGGTCGAGGATTTAATATAATATTTCATAATACATATAATATAATAAATTATAAAAAGAAAAACCTCCTACTTCCCTTGCACCTTAGGGACAACTACTAGTTTATCTACTGTGTTGAATGACAACAATGGGTGACTTTTTACAGTATATAATTTCAATGCAGCCCATAAATCTTTGCAGATAATCATATCGACTTAAATGCGTCTTTCTTGAATCGCCTTGTCTCTGCATCTACATAAGCCATCGCTTGACATGTACGTTACATATCTGTGAAGCATCAACCCTGCATTCAATTCTAGTGAATGAAAGATTTTTGCCGTTAACATCTCCAAATAAATTTTTTTTCATCTGAATTCTACTTATATTTTATTCTATTTATGAATTCAACAAAAAGTTTTATTTTCTTTATGTTTTCATTACACTGGATTCTAATCATTATTTTTTCAAATATTTTCATCATAATATCTTGCATACCTTATTGTATGCTTAGTTTCTTAAATTCATTTATTTTATTTTCAAATATTTTCATCATAGTGTCTTGGAAATATCACTTCTCGATTTTCCTCATTTTTGTTGTTGTCCACTAGGGGCAAACGCTACTTGCTCAGGGAAAAACTCACCCTGCACCGAACCCTAATGATAAAAACATTTGACTCTTCAAACCCTAAATATTAATTTTTATAATTATTAATTTTAATAAAAAATTGTAATTAAAAAGTAAATAGTAACTATATATTCTTTTAAATTATTGTAGAGTCTAAATACATGTAGAGCGTGTTTACATGGAAAACAAACTTTGCACAAATTTTAATATTAATATTTACATTCCTTTTTAATAATAAAATATAAATAAATATTTTATTTAATAATATAATAAAATTATATTATATAGGCTTATTCGAAAACAAAGGAATCTTAAATCTTTTGTTTGCACTAAGATTTGATGCAATTCTCATGGAACGAATATATATTTTCATTGGAAATTATATTTGATGTGACAAAATTACTTTCTAAAATTGGTAAGATTCGTGAATATATGTGATTCTTAAATTTTAAGTTCTTTCATTAGATATTTTAATGAAAGTTTTTTAATGAAATATTTAACCAATCAAATTTATGACATCAAATGTACACAATTAATTTAAAGTTGTGTATACTTATATTATTAAGTATTATGTATTTTGGTTAAAGATTATATATTTAAAAGTATATTATTAAATATTGTGTAGTTATCGTAAAAATAATACTTTTAGGACACAAATAAGTTAGTATATTGAAATAGTCAATTAAAGATAATTACATTTTTTGTTTTCATCATAATTTTTTTTGGAAATATTTTATTGTATGCTTAGTTCCATGTGATTATTATTTTTATGACTAATAGAGTGATTAGATGTTAGAACAACAAAATAATTAGTGACATTAAAAAAAATTGGCATTAAAAAAGTGGATTTTTTCTTATTTATTTAAAAATATCTTCCTATTGTATCATATAGATTTATTTGAAGAGTTTTTTTTGTTTGTTTGTTTATTTTTTTAAATAATAATAATAATATATATCACATTAAGAATAATTAGTTATGACAAAATTGCTTTAAAAAATAGTAGAATTCATAAATATATGTAATTCTCAAATTTTAATGTGTTAAATATATTTATAAAGGTTTCAATAAAATGTTTAATCAATCAAATCTATCACATTATGTATATTCAAAATTAATTTTAAAGTTTTACAAACTTATATTATTGAATGTGATCCACTCTTTCTTTTAAGATAAATATTTTGAGACTTAAATAATATTTTGTTTGGATTATGTGTATGAATATTTCACATTGTTAGTAGTGATTAAAAGGTTAATGAATAACTTCATTTACTTAGTATTTCAAATTAATAAATGTGTATTTCACGAAATTTATGATGAGTCATATATATTAATAATAGTGTTTTGTATCTTCTATATAATATTAAATCTTATTTCATATAAAATTGTATATACATGAGCATTCGTATTATTAGAGAACATATTAGGACTCTTGTCTAACTCAAAATATAGATTTACAAGTACCATGTTTGATACCATAAGTTACGATTAATGGAAGGATTTTAAATCATACGATGCTCTTGTAACATGTCCACAATTGGGCATTAGATTGTATATTTAAAAAAAAAAAGTTAACAAGGACCTCCCCTAATGTAAAATACTATCTAGGATAATATCCTAATTGTTGACGTTGTGGATTGCACCCTCTGAAAGGAGACTCAACTCCCTTCCTCCACGCAGCACAATGGAGACATTCCTCTTGTTGTGGGTGGCAAACTTGAAAAATGAATCTCTAGATTAGGGGCTAGCTCCCCTTGATGCACCTTGAGGCCCTGGATTTTCTACTGCTAACAATGGGGGGGTGAAAAGAGAGAGAGATATTGAAAATAGAACCTAACTAATGTGGTCATGCACCAAACTGGGTGGTCTACTCTGCCTTGACCTACACTTTACACCAAAGAGAAGCAAACATACACTTCATTCGAATGAGAACCTTTCCTACCTCAATGTTTCAAAATGGGATCCTATGGAGATACAGGGAGGAAGAAACTACCAAAGGTGTTCTAAGACACACTATTCGATAGTCCGTTCACCTGCGCCTATACTCTGAGTTGGACACTTCTTGTTGACTTGCAGAGAAGAATTCACAATACACTACATATGTTGGTATAAACTTATGAAAGCATTAAAGGAAATGACTGAACATAAGATAATACCATAGACATATGTAAAAGTGCAAGCTCAAATGGAGGTAAAATGCTTTTTTTGATTTAAGGTAAATTCTTTAGGGCTTCGCCATACAAGGCTGAGAGAGATCCTCCCAAAATGAAAAGTTACAAACATATATAGAAAGCTTAGAAACAGACAATTGACTAGTCAAGGGATGGGAACCTATGCTATATTAAACACTTTTGCAACGACCACAAGCCCATGTTGTTGTTGTATCCTTCCAATCGCATATGGGGGGAACCATGTTATAGGTGTCTAAGTCATTGTCCATGTTGTCTTGGGCCTGCAAAAGCATGGGATACTTCTTCTAGTAACTGACAAGGCCATCCCCAAGTTGTGTTGACCAAGCCATGCTCTCTTCAATGTTCAGTGTGACTGGTTGTTCATTAATGGTAAAATAAGCAAACACATGCTACTCTCTTCTATGGATCGAAAACTAGTCCTTTTATTAGTATTCGATGGAGACTATTTCACCAAAGTGCATTTACTCTTCCTGCTGATGACACCTATGCCACTAACCTTGGTCTAGTTCATCTTTGGGTCTACACTTTGACTTGTTACTCCATCTGGAGCATTTTGAGCTTTTATTTTATGTGTACATGGTCACGTTTTGGGTTACCCACCTTATTTTCCTTTTGCTATTTCCCTCTTGTCCTAGTAATTCAAGCTCTTGGTGCTTATTATTCTCCCCTGGGCTCCTTTATTCGCTTGTTCATTCATTCTTCAAGATCTTGGGCTTTGAATTCCTTTAGACAAAATGTCTGAAGGAATTTTCCTTTGGGCTTGTTACCTTCTGACTTTCCTTTGACGAGCTTTCAGGGTTTCATTTCTAAGATCTTTCAAACAAAATGTTTAAAGGAATTCTCCATTCATTGTTTCCAATGGCTAGCTTACCTCCCTAGATTGGATATTCACGGGCCCATCATCAGATATTTGAATCCCAACGGCTAGCTTACAACCCTAAAATTGACATTCACGGACCCGTCACCCATTAGCACAATTCCTTCGGCATTTTTGCAAATGAAATTTTTTGAAGGGAAAGTGACCCTTCAAAAAGATTCAAATGGTCCTCTTTCAAAGCCAAGTGCCCCCAGTAAAGATACCTACCCTTCAGACTTTTGTTCTTCTATATTTTTTTGAAATTTTTGTGACTGTTGAAGGACAAAATGTCTGAAGGAATTCCTTCGAACATTTTGTCCAAAAGAATTACTCCTTGACTTTTCTTCCTTGGTTTTCCTTCGAATAAAAAGTCTGAAGGAATTCTCTTTTGGCCTCTCACTTTTTTTGAAGGGCAAGTTCCTTTCGAGCTTTCTATCTTGCCCCTTTGCTCCGACTGGCTGCCCTCCACAAGGGTAATTTGAACCTAAAGTTACCCTTCAAACTTTTGAAAAGGTCCACTTTGATCATTGCTTGACCCCCCTCAAGGGCTCCTTAGCCTCTAAAGTTTCCCTTCAGAAGAAATGTAAAGGTCCGTTTGCCGCTTAAGTGCCCTCTGTAAGGGTACATACCCTTAGAGAAACCTGAAATGACCCTTCAGCTTTTCCACTTGGTCCATTTTGTTGATGAAAAGCCCTTTGAAGTATTTCACTTGTCTTTCAAAGCATCTAAGACCAAAATCGAGGTTTGCAAGTGGCTTTACTTATGAATTTTTTAGAAGTAAAGTCACCAATCAAACCCAAAATGCACTCAATAAGTAAAAGAAGAAAACACTTGGTTTTTTCATGGGAAATGGCCTCACAGAGAAAATTTTACATGAGGCAATTGAGGGATGAACTAGCTAGAACCTCGATGAATCACTCTTGCAATTTAAGGGAGAGGGGTGCCCAATTTTTTGCCTATAGGACCAAAAATTAGTCAACACATTTGGCAACTCACAGTGGAAACATGCCTGCTATGCTTAAGAAGATTGGTGGCCTAAAAGTCCATTGGGCATAGAGTTAGGATGTAGCTTGATAAGTTGTCAACATCCTTGTAAAGACCTAAGAACTAACAAGTATTTTACCCCAAATGATAAGGAAAACACACACAAAGGCTAAAAACACTACACACATGCATAACAACACTTAGGGAAAATGAAGAAAAGACAGGGAAACTATGTACATGACAAAATAAAGCTAGTGATAATGTTTAATATATATCCCATTCACTAGGATATGTAGCTCTTCACCATCCAAATTGGAGAGTTGGAAAGCATTATGTTACTTACATTGGGTGATGACATATGGGCTACTCCACAGGGCGTCAAAATTTGTGTGCCTTCCAAGTTTGGCTCAGTCCTCATCCCACTTCAAGACAATGTCACCTTCTAAAAAGCTCCTTGGCGTAGACCTCTTTTAAAAATGCTTTTTTGTTTGTTGTTGTCAGCTAGTCATTGCATCCATGGCTTGGTATATTGCTTTTTGAAGCTCCATTCGCTCATAATACCTAACTTCTAAGCTATCGCTCTCCACCAATTGTAGCTGATGGGTAAGATCTAAGGCTAGTAACTTAATTAAAATAGGAAGTCTATATTCCCTTCCATACATAAGTGTGTATAGTGAATTCCCAATCACCCTCTTTGGAGTGATCATGTCTGCCCAGAGAGTTATCTTTAACTTGGCATGCCAAATCCTTTGATTTTCCTCCATTGTCCTTATTATGATCCTAATCAAATTCTTGTTTGTGGACTCAGCCAACCCATTCCCTTATGGGTATTAGTTGGAAAAAGTGTTGAGATAGATGCCATACTTTAACGCCGATTGACTTGTCTTTGTTCCTAAGAAATCTAACACATTATCTGAGATGATTGTGGTTGGGACCACCCTAAATCTTATCACTATGCCTTCATAAAAGTCTAAGACTACACTGTCATTGGCTTCTTTCAAAGTGATGGCCTCTACCCATCTTTTGAAATAATCCATAGCAGACAATGTTAGGTTGTGGAGCTAAAAGCTTCAACTATGCAGATGAAAAGGAGGATGCTGAAGTTCCAAAAGTACCAGCGTCGGCAGTATGACCGACGTCAGTTAAGATGAATGCAGAAGGTAACCGGCGTCGACAAGAAGTCGACCGACGTTGGTCAACACCAGTTAGACAGGGATCGACGTCGGTCGCCTGTGTGTTCTAGAACTGTTCGTTGCACGAACAGTTAGTTAAGTGAATAGAGTGTTTGCATGTAAAGGCTATTTTGAGTCTTGAGCTGTGTGGATAATTATAGTAAACTAAGAGTCTAAGTTATTGTTTAAGTCTGGGATCTATTTATAGACCCATTGGCATGTATTGTAATTATGAGCTAGAAAGGAAGGCAAGGAAGATCCTTCCATTGTAAGATCATTGAGTTGCAGGTTGTTGCAAGCTCATAGGAGATATACATGTGTAAGTATGGTCTGTTGAATTGCAAGTTGCAGGTTCATGGGAGATCTACTTGAAGTACTTTAGAGTGCTTGGTGTACTGGCAGGGTTATTACTGACTGGTTGGAGAGGTGAACACCAATTCTGTGTGTGAGTTGTGTGTTGGGACCGTTTTTGGTAGGAGAGTGTTTTGAAGAAGAATTACTGTACACTTGAGGTGTGGCAAGCCTCTGTAAGGTGGAAGAGCGTGGCGTCTCTTTATTGTATTCTTTTCTGTACAAGTATTAATACAAGATTGTATATTGTCTCTCATATTCTGTGTTATCTGTGAATTCTAGTTACTTGTACTTCTAGATATTTTTGCATGTTTAATTGCTTGTATTTGGTAATCATATTATGCTCTTTATGAGGAGCAAGATCCTAAAAAGTGGGATCAGAACAAGGTGTGTTGTTCTTGGATTCCCCGACAACTAGTATCAGAGCTTTTGGTTGGGATACTAACAGGTTGGATTAGATCTGGTTAGTGTGTGTTGATTACAGATTACTCACAGGGGTTTCTGTTTGAGTGGGAATAGAGCAATGGCAGAAGAAAGTAGACTACGAATGGGGAAGTTTAATGGCAGGAGGTCCAAGTCCAGGTATGGCAGAATAACCTGCTGGAAATGTGGAAAGAAAGAGCAGGGAAAAGAAGATTGTTGGTTGGTAGCAGATCAACTTGAAGGACATGAAGAAGAAGCAGATGTTGTAGATTTCATTGCACAGGATGCTCTGGTATGTTATTTGGATAAAGTAGAATCCTGGGTTTTAGATTCTGGTGCCTCTTTTCATTCATCCCCAAATACGAAATTTTTTCATGAGTATGTCCAGGGAGACTTTGGAGAAATTTGTTTAGGGGATGGTAAGCCTTGTCAGATGGTTGGCAAAGGGAAAGTGAAGATGAAATTGCAGACAGGTAACACATGGGTGTTGAAGGAGGTCATGCATGTCCCAGTTCTAGAGCAAAATTTGATTTCTATAAGAAGTTTGGGTGATGAGGGTTGCACAGTAACTCTCACAGCAGACTCTTGGAAGGTTACCAAGGGTGCACTTATTGTAGCAAGAGGTAAGAAAGTAGGTACGCTTTATCTATCTACTTGTATTACTGATTCTCTTTTTGGGTTATCTACTTCAACTGTAGATTCAAAGATGTGGCTTAATAGGCTTGGTCACATGAATAAGAAGGAGATGCATGTTCTTGAGTCAAAGGGTATGCTTTCGGATTTGAAGAGCATAGATCAAGGTTTCTATATGCAGAAGAAGAAGGTGACGTTTCTTGAGGAATCCGATGTTAGTGACAAGAACAGGAAAGCCTTGGTTTTCAAGGAGAAGGTGACGAATAGAGTTCATCACAAGGGGTAGAAGAATTATGAGCAGAGCAAGGGTGATTTGGACAAGGATTTGATCCAAAAGGACCTCACAGAAAAAGTCAATTCTCACAAGCAAAACACAAAGACCGACGTCGGCTAGAAAACCGGCATCGACGTCCAGACAGGGATCGATGTCAGCTATGTGCAGCCCGACGTCAGTGACTCAGGGACCAATAAACACTGGCATTGGTAAGGGGGAACCGACGTCGGTGATGAGGCAGTCACAGGGAACCGACATCGGTCGGGTGTAGACTAAGATGTGACCGACATCGGTCACTGAGATGGATTTTGGGTGGACAACAAGCTGTCAAGGAGTCTCAAGCACCCATATAGAGGACTTAAATGGTAAGTAAGCCTCAAATTCATCATTTCCCTTTTTTACACTACTTGTTGCTCACTTATGGTAAAGAACCAATAAGTTGTTAAAGAAGCAGAGCAAGTAGATCCAGGAAACAGTGGGAGCTTGGCATGGATGAAGGATGTGATTCCTTGGAGAAGAACCAAACAAGAGTTTTGGGTGGAGTTGCCAGCTGGAAGTAAGCACTGAGAGACAAATGGATGTTCAGGATGAAGAAGAGCGAAAATGGACATGTGAGACATAAGGCCAGGGTATATGGTCTTGAGTAAGCTGCAGGGCAATGGAGGTTTGATCATTGTGTTTCTCTCTACCAGGTTTGGATAATATTAGCTACGTTATCCTATTACTGTATGATGTGCTTGTTACAGGGTTACATATACAGGGAGTTGTTGAACTAAAGGTAAAGCTAGTTCAGAGGTGTGTCATGAGGAATCTAGGAGCAGCAAGATTCTTTGGCATGAGTGTGTTCAAGGGACATGGAAGGTCACAGGTTGACTTTGTTTCAGGATGATTGTGTGAGACCGGTTAGCACGCTGATGGTTGGATAGTTCACAGAACAGTGTTTTGATTCACATAATGAGGTTAAGTGCATGGTATGTACTAGACCTGAGTTTTCCCAAGCAGTGGGAGTTGTCAAAAAGTTAGGAGCCAATCCAGGAAAGAAGCATTGGAGGGCAGTTCAGTGGATTCTTAGAGGGACCAGCAGCAGGTGTACATGCTATGCAGGGTCAAGTTATTTTCTACATGGTTTGTAGATGTGGATGTGGCAGGTGATTTGGATGATAGGAGTTGCACCACAGGGTGTGTGGCGGTTGGTCTTCAAGAGTGATTTTGAAGAGGGATACAGAGCCAAGGGAACAAACTAGATGATGTACAGGTATAGGTACAGTTGCAGCTGTTTATTTCCAAGTGGGAGATTGTTAGGTTGTAGAGCTAAAAGCTTCAACTATGCAGACGAAAAGGAGGATGTTGAAGTTTTAGAAGTATTGGCATCGGCAATATGACCGACGTCGGTCAAGATGAATGCAGAAGGTAACCGGCATCGATAAGAAGTTGGTCAGCACCAGTTAGATAGGGACCGATGTTGGTCGCCTGTGTGTTCCAGAACTATTCATTGCACAAACAGTTAGTTAAGTGAACGGAGTGTTTGCATGTAAAGGCTATTTCGAGTCTTGAGCTGCATGGATAATTATAATAAACTAAGAGTCTAAGTTATTGTTTAAGTCTGGGATCTATTTATAGACCCATTGGCATGTATTGTAATTATGAGCTAGAAAGGAAGGCAAGGAAGATCCTTCCATTGTAAGATCATTGAGTTGCAGGTTGTTGCAAGCTCATAGGAGATCTACATGTGTAAGTATGGTCTATTGAATTGCAGGTTGCAGGTTCATGGGAGATTTACTTGAAGTACTTTAGAGTGCTTGGTGTACTGGCAGGGTTATTACTGACTGGTTGGAGAGGTGAACACCAATTCTGTGTGTGAGTTGTGTGTTGGGACCATTTTTGGTAGGAGAGTCTTTTGAAGAAGAATTACTATACACTTGAGGTGTGGCAAGCCTCTGTAAGGTGGAAGAGCGTGGCGTCTCTTTATTGTATTCTTTTTTGTACAAGTATTAATACAAGATTGTATATTGTCTCTCATTTTTTGTGCTATCTGTGAATTCTAGTTACTTGTACTTCTGGATATTTCTGCATGTTTAATTGCTTGTATTTGGTAATCATATTTTGCTCTTTCTGAGGAGCAAGATCCTAACAAGTGGGATCAGAATAAGGTGTGTTGTTCTTGGATTCCCCGACAGACAAAACCCACTTGTGGCCAGCACTAGAAGGAGGATTCATCAACCCTATGAAGTCCAACCCCCATTTCATGAATGGTTGTTGAATAGGATGAAGAGGCATTATAGCCAGCCATTGCTTCCCATCAAAGAAAGCACATTTTTGACATTTCCTCACCCAAGTGTGAGTGTCTCTAAACAAATTGGGCTAAAAGTAACTAGCCCTCATAATCCTTGCAACTGTGGCCTTGGGAGCAAAGTGGCCACCAACTGGCCCATCATGAAACTTGGACAGTACCCTATCGACTTGGTTTAAATCAATACATCTCAAGAGTACCCCTAAAAAGTCTTTTATAAATAACACTCCATCAACTAGGACATAAGGAAGATATTAGAGTCAAAATACCTCCTCTTGGTCCTATCAAGACCTTGTCGACACTCACCAGTTCAAAGGAAATGAACCATGTCATGTGCCTAGCTCTTCATGATTGTAGGTATTGCTACTACAGCTTCATCATGGAATACCAAAATATCCTCCTTCAGCTCTTTTAAGTCTGTGTCAAGGTGTTTACATAGCCCTCTTCCCATTACCAACTTGGTGGTCATGATCTCTACATCATACTCCATTACTTTGGTGATCCACCCTGTGCTTTTCTCATTCAAGTATCAACTTAGAAAGAAGTCTTTTACACTAGTATGTAGCACCATGATGTGAATATTGATGTTAGATAACATATGTCTGAACTTCTTCAAAATTTATATGACTGTAAGCACTTACTTCTCAACATATGTGTATCTAACCTTATAGCCCTCTAAACCTAGGGTAAAAAAGGTGAGAGGTTGTTCTAAATTCTCACCATTCACTTGAGTGAGCATAGTAGAAATTACCTCTTCATTCCCAAAGGTGTATAAATTAAAGTCTTTGGAGAAGTCTAGACTAGTCAGGGTAGGAGCTTGGGCGATAGCTTATTTTATGCCTTCAACGCACTCTCTTCTCCTTACTATCCACGTCAATGTCTCGTCCTTCCTTACCATGGAAGTTAGTGGTTTGACCAACTCAAAAAAGTTAGGAATAAATCTCCTAATGAAATGTATTCTTCCAAAGAAACTTTACAATCCCTTTTTGTGCTTAGGAAAGGACAGTGCTAAAATGGTGTGTACCCTTTTTGGATCAATGGACAAGCCTCCTTTTAAAATGAAAAGGCCCAAAAGCTTGCCTTCATGGATGGAAAACACACATTTCTTTGGGTTGAGAGAGATGTCAAACTCTCTACACCTCTCAAATATTTACCTCAAGTGTTCCAAATATTCACTTGCCTCCTTGGAGAAGACTGTCACATCATCAAGATAAACCAGTATAATGTCATTGATCAAACCTTGAAAATCCATATCCATAGCACATTGGAAGGTAGTTCCAACATTTAACAATCCGAATGGCATCTTCTTGTAGGTGTATGTTCCCCACTCGGTGGTGAAGGATGTCTTGTATTGGTCAAATTCTTGTATTATGACTTGATGTATCTGGAGTAGCCATCTAAGAGGGAGAATATTTCACTACCTATCACCATCTGAAGAATTTTCTCCATACATGGGAGGGGATAGTGATCTCTTAGTGAGACTCTATTCGAGTCTCTGAAATCCACACACAATTTGATCTCTCCATTCTTCTTCCTAATAGGGATCAAATTGGCCAGCCAAGAAGAGTGTTTGATAGGGAAGATGATCATGGACTTGATCAGTTTCATGAGTTCCTTCTTCATGAGAGGCTCAATCTTTGGATTAATTGACCTTTACTTTTGCTTGATGGATTTGACACCCTCTTCTAGATCAATGGTGTGTTGGGCCAAGCTTGGGTCAAAACCCTTCAAATCACCATACTCCCAAGCAAAGACATCAGCAAACTCTTGGCATAACATAATGAAATCATGATTTTCCTCTTTTGTACATACCTTCGCAAGTGCAAGCAACTTATCCTTGTAGATCTCTACCCTTTCATAATTTTATTTCTTGGTTGACATGTTTGCTTTGTCCTTCTTGAGTTGGAAATCTTTGTTGAAGATGATTTCAAAAGTTACCAAACCTTTGGGAAGCCTGTTAGTCTTTAGTAGAACAATCTACCCATCATAGTACTATTGCAATTTGGACTAATTTTTAGAAGTGAAATCAGCTTCCTCCTACAAGAAAAGTGCTATCTATTGGTCACTTTCAAACACCTACCAATTGGTGACATTGTCTGCTATGGAGGGCCTCATAATCACCTTTAAGTGATGCTAATTCTTGCTTTGTCTCACCCCTTTTAAGATATCAAACTTAGCACCAACTGTTGTTAGTCTATCCACATGTTGGTTCTCCTCTCTTATAATGGAAATTATGTTGAAAGCAATGAATCTCTCCACAAGGTCCCACACTCTGTGCTTATAAGACCTTAGTAAGGAGTTCTTGGTCAAGAATTGACCCCTCAGTTGGTTCACAATCAACTCACTATCTCCAAATACTTGCAATTCTTTGATTCCTCTCTTCCTTGCCCATTCTAGGCCATGAAGAAGGGCTTCATACTTTGCTACATTTCAAGTGCAGGAGAAATACAACCTAAAAGTTGAGAAGTATTTCTCCTTTGAAGTTGAAACTAGCATTGCTCCATCACCAACTCCCAACTTGCTTCTAGATCCATCAAAGAACAATTGCCACAAACCATAATCCTTTGGATCTGTCTTGATTGATTTCAACATGAAAGCATCTTTCTCATGCATGCAGTAGACTCCAAGACCGGCCTCTTCAATGAACTTGTAAGGATCATGCTCAAAACTATCATTTCCCCATTCATCTAGGAGGAGGTCAACAACTCCTACAATGGAAGATGATGGAGATTGGTCCACATGGACCTCTTCTTCATCAATGATTGCATAGTTCACATTCACCGCTTTAGGTGAGTATGGCTCCAGGTGATATTTGTGGATGGGATCTAACTCAATCTTCAACTTAGTTTCATATTTTGTCTTAAAAACCATGTAAGACTAATTGGTTGCCAAGTATCCACCTATCTTGCATGTGAAATTCCTTGATAAGCAAAGAGTGAAGTAAGGAAGAACATCTACCACTACCACATCATGGGGAATCGAGAAGGTCAAACAAGAATGGAGAGTCATATTCAAACCTCTTACCACTCCTAAGGTCTTAGCTGGTGATCAATCTAACTGTAGAACTCCTTTGGTCATTTGCTCATACTTGAGGCCTAGCTTATCAGCTATGCATTTGGGCATAACTGAGGTGATTGCTCCACTAGCAATGATGCAATTGTAGACCAAGAAGTCACCAATAATTAAGGGCAAATATAAGGGAGGGACCTTCTCATCCTTCTTTACTTGACCTCCCATGGGAAGAGCTCTAGGTGGCATGACAAGTAAAAGCGTAGACCCAAAGATGAACCAAACCAAGGTAGGTGGCACATTCTAGGTTACCCACCTTTTCTTCCCTTACTTTGGTATTTCCTTCTTATCCTGGTAATTCAATCTCTTAGTGCTTATTATTCTCCCCTAGGCTCCTTTCTTCACTTATTTGTTCATTCGTTCTTCACGCTCTCAGGCTTTGAATTCCTCAGACAAAATGTCTGAAGGAATTCCTTCAAACATTTTATCCAAAGCAATTCTCCTTTGGGCTTGTTACCTTTTAACTTTCCTTTGAAGATCCTTCGAGCTTCCTTTTTTGAGTTCTTTCAGACAAAATGTTTGAAGGAATTCTCCTATGATTTTTTCCAATGGCTAGCTTACCTCCCTAAATTTGATGTTTATGGGCCCATCATCAAACATTTGGTTCCCAACGGCTAGCTCGCTGCATTGAAATTGATGTTCACGAGCTCATCACCCACTAGAACAATTCCTTCGACATTTTTACAAATGAACTTTTTAAAGGGAAAGTGACCATTCAGGAAGATTGAAATGGTCCTCTTTCAAAGCCAAGTACCCCTTGCAAAGACACCTACCCTTCAGACTTCTGTTCTTATGAATTGTTTTTGAACTTTTTGTGACTGTCGAATTTCTTCAGACATTTTGTCTGAAAGAATTCTTCCTTGAGTTTTATTCCTTTGTTTTCCTTTAGACAAAAAGTTTGAAGGAATTCTCTTTTGGCCTATCACTTTTTTTGAAGGGCAAGTTCCTTTCAAGCTTTCTGTCTTGCCCCTTTGCTCCAACTGGCTACCCTCTGCAAGGGTAATTCGAGCCCAAAGTTACCCTTTGGAATTTTGAAAAGGTCCACTTTGTTCATCGCTTGCTCCCTTGTAAGGGCTCCTTGGCCTCCAAAGTTGCCTTTCAAAATAAATGTAAAGGTCTTGTTTGTTGCTTAAGTGCCCTCTGTAAGGGTACATACCATTCAAGAATCCTACAAATGACCCTTCAGCTTTTCCACTTGGTCTATTTTACCAAAGAAAATCCCTCTAAAGTAATTCACTTGTCTTTCAAAGCATCCAAGACCAAAATTGAGGTTTGCAAGTGGCTTTACTTTTGAATTTTTTACAAGTAAACTCACCTGTCAAACCCTAAATGCACTTGGCAATCAGAAGAGGAAAACACTTAGTTTTTTCATGGGAAATGGCCTGACAGAGAAAATTTTACACAAGGCAGCTGAGGGATGAACTAGCTAGAACCTAGATGAATGACTCTTGCAATTTAATGTAGAGGGGTGCCCAATTTTTGGCTTGCAGGACCAAAAGTTGGTCAACACTAATATTTATACATATGAAACGCCCAACTAATTTATTGAATTATGAGATTGTAATTTACTTTTTTTTACAATTTTTTTACAAAATTTTATTATTTATATAAAACATCTTACATCAAGTCATATTTGTTCATATTTATATAAAACATATGCAATATGTAAGTCATACTTGTTTATTTAATTTTACATCTCTTACAGATTTATATTTTACTTCATTTATATATATAATAATAATTGAATTTAAAATTATTTTGTGTTTGTTTTTATAGCATGGAGCCAATGAAGAATCACTATGATCTAATTGACATATCTGACAGTACAACATCCACTGATTTAATTGTTAGCCCCTTCAACGAGAGAGATATTTTTGGGACATTTGAAACTACTGCAACAAATAAAAATGATCATTCTACAACTCAAAACCACTATAATCAATACAACCCATGCTTAAGTGCATCCTTCCTTTCTAATGCTAAAAGTTACACAAATCTAGTTCCAATTAAAATTACAACCAAAAATAATAATAGTTCTGAAATTCATGCCACAATAGTTACACGTACTTATTTTATATCTCATATACAATTGCTTTCAAGAAATGTAGCTATCATATGTAGAAACAATTCCAACATGATGACATCAATAAATTTATTGTGTGACTATATTGTTAAAAATGAAGAAGTTTATGTGTTGCTCAAACTTATGAATAAGGTCCATATAACACACATGGAGCTCAAAAGAATGTACACATTCCTTCGTGAAAAAGCATTCGATCAACATATTGAAGGACCAAGTGACCCATAGGTTATAGATTGATGTAATTTTTGTGAGGTCCATAAATTATTGTACTTTTTTTTACATATAACAAGTTTAGAAATTAATAGAATATTATTAATACTACAATATTCTTACTTGAAATTTTCCACTAAATTAAAGCAAACAAATTTCATATAGAATGTAGTTTAAAATATTACATATATCATTTAAATATCATATATCTCAATACAAACGATATATCACATTGCAACTAATTAAACTTTTGTTTGTACATAATATAATATTATAATATAACACACATGGAGGTTAAAAGAATGGTCGTGTTCCTTGATGAAAAATCATATGAACAATATACTGAAGGACCAAGTGATCCATAGGTTATAGATTTATGTAAAAAAATTTAAGTCCATAAATGATTGTGCTTTGTTATGTATAACTGATTTCAAAAAATAATAACATATTCTTAATACTACAATATTCCTGCTTGAAAATTTTCATTGGATTAAAATAGTTACATGTTACAATATTATAATATCGTAAGACAAAAATAATATATATAAACATAGTATAATGTATTATAATTTCATATTATACCAACAACAAAAACAATTACGATTAAACTGTAAATTAACTAAAATAAATATTTAATATCGCTTAAACAAACACTTTAAAAATAAATGACAACAATGACAATCAATAACCAATATTTCAAGGGCAATATTTTGTAGTATTAAACTTTGCTTATATGATTTTGTGCATTCATTATAAATTTAGTAAGTCATTAAATATTAAATTAGATTATATGTTTTAATCAATTACAATTAAATTCATGCATCATAATTAATTTGCAGTATATGTGTATTTTTATTTTCATATTGCATGTTTTTTAACTAGATATATTTTAAAAACATAACCCATAGCCAAAAAAGTACAATTATACCAAAGTTGACTTTATAATGGTCTTTGACTATCAAATAAATACAGTAATATAAAATAGTTTGTCATTCACATCATCCACCATAGAATTCCAAAACTTCTTGTCGCTGATATAAAACCAAAATTTATGGAGCATTTTTAAGTTATAAACCCTCATACAATTTTCATCACAGCGTCTAAAAGCAACAAAACATAAGTTCCAGAGGTTCTGATCTCATATAAGATATTGTCGAGTATGCTATAAAATATGAGCTAAGCCATATGTTAATCCAAAATAGAATCCATGTTCCCAATCCCAAGTCCAAATCACATTGCCCAAACAGAGCCAAAAAAATCGCAACGTTAAACAATTTAAACTAGTTTCATTTTATTTGAAAGTTTATATATGTAAATAATGATATATCAAGGTTAGCTCTTTTGTATTAAAAACATCATTGTTCTTAGATTTAGTTTGAATAGATTTACATTGAGTATATAGTACATATAATAAAAATAACTATAATATTCTAATAAATACTAGAAATTGGAAACGATTGCAAGGTTCTCCATTAATATCATGAGTGATAATTTCTAGAGACATTTAAATCCTTCAAATGCTCGTTACATATACAAGGTTTCCAAACAAAACTAATCAAGAACTCTCTTCTTGTATAATATTATTTATATTACAGATTTATATTGAACTTAATTTGCATTTAAACTAATATTTTAATTTTATTTTTATTTTTTTTGTTTTATCTTTATATTATAGAATTTTATGAAATCAATAAATTATTATATTAGTGGCCTGGAATTCATATTGTTCTTACTTAGAAATATCCAACAGCTTTAAAATGTTTCATTTCATATACTTGGACTTAATAAAAACTCACACTCATTATTGTTTTTAATTATTTTTTATTTAATAGGAAATTATCCACATCAAACAAAAAAACATTGCACCTCCTCGTTATACATCAAATTCAAATTTGAAACAATGGACAACTATGGAGAATAAATTCAAATAAACAAAGCATCATAATCAACATCTGAAGAAGAAAACATGCAAATAATGCCACACACTGTAGTTAAAAACTTAAATCCCTACAAAAACAACTAGACTAAGGATACAGTTCTTAAAAAGGGGATTCTACATACACAAACAATAATTTTTGAGGACATGTTTTTAGCTTCAACATCATCGACAATGAAGGAGATGACATCATTATGAATTTTTTCAATTAAGCAACAAATCTATTCTTCAATCAAATTCAAACTGACAGAATATACTCAATTTTAAATGGAACTTTAAAATACGCAAACAAAAAATAAAACCAGTCAAAAAGTCCATGGGATATCATCCTCAACATTACATCCTCTATTAAACATTGTTTTGAAGAAAATCCCACTATCCCACTATACCAATATAACTTCAAAACAATTAAATATATCAAAGATGCAATTGCAAACATAAATATTGACATTATTGGCATTGTTCTATCTATTAGTGCTACCTCCAATTTTACAAGGCTAGATGGAACTTCAAATATGAAATTAACATTGATATTACAAGACAACTATGGATATAATATTAAAATAAATTTTTGGGGAAGTTTTTATGATGAAGAGGGAAAACTTTTAGCTAATTTGTGTGATTCCAAAACATTTCTTGCTTCAGTTCCTACCATCAGAAAAGGTAGACTTTAAGCATATAATGGAAAAATAATAGCGACCAACTTAGAAAAGCAATTCTTCATAAATCCAAATATATCTAAGGCACATGAAATGAAGAGATGTTAAGAAGAAAATGTTGCAAATTTGCCAACATCGTTATTGAGTACAAGTAAGATTGAGCATAAAACAATTGTAAATATCCAAAAATCAAGGGTTCTTAGGAAATCAATTTCATTTACATTGGATGCCATAGTCATACACATTAAAATGACAAGTTTTTTATCCTACTTGTATTTCTCTAATTAACAATAGAAAATGTAAAAAAAAAAATTATTCAAAAAGGTGATGCATCTTGGCATTGTCAAAAATATAACATCGATGTAGAAGATTGTGAATATAAGTACACATTGAATTTCATAGGTACAATATGGATCACAATATTTGGTGATGTTGCTATTGCAATTATGCATATCATATCAAAAGATATCATCTCCTCATGAAGTCTAGGAAATTGTCAAAAAAGTGCTTTTATGTAGATATCATTTCACACCAGCAACAAAGATGAATCTACACCACAAGATACATCTTTAATTGATGCATTTGATATAAATTAATACATATATGTACTTATAAATGCTAACTAATTGCAATTGCCATATATTTACATATATACATTTTTTTAAAGAACATAATTATTTTTGTTATACTATATTTTCATAAAATGTTTTCAAAAGCACACTTCAGAAATTGGCTATAGTCTTCAAATACTTACATTTACACATATTATACTAATCTCATATGCAAAAAATTAGACTATACATACCATTTGCAACAATTTAGTATTTAATTTTTCTATGATGATAATTGCCGACATTTATGGGGAGTAAAAAACCAAATAAAATAGCTCGTACTATAGTATTTTTTTTGGACTATTTGTCCTCTTTTTATTTGTTATTTAGTTATATATTTTTAATCTTAAATGGTTTTTTGTTTGGATTACGTGTATGCATATTTCACATTGTTAGCACTAATCAAAAGCTTCATGAATATTTCATTTGCTTAGTGTTTCAAATTAACTAATATAAATGTATTTAAATTGTGTGTTTATAATATTATTCCTCGCTTTCAATTATTTATTTCTTTACACAAAATATTATTTTCATATGCACAATATTAGACCCTAACTAGCATTTACAATAAATTAACATTTAATTTTTCCTTCATAATCAGTGTAGACATCCAAGGAAAATGAATAAGCAAATAAAAGAGGTTGAGTGAGTTATTAAATACACAAGGATAAAATAAATGCACATTGTCGACTTAATTACCATGCACAAAAAACAACTATTGGCCCCACATCTTGTGATCTTTGTATTTAACAACCTCATAAGAAATTTTGTGAAAGGATTGATCGTCTTTATTCAATATATGTATGTTTCATATGCAAGGAGCTTTATCCAGGGATTTAGACAAGGAATTTCCATGGTAAACATACTTGTCATTGATGTAATGCATAAAAAAATAATAATCATTTTTCTGCTTTAATAGCATGGACCCGTGTATACAACCTGGAATTTTATCCAACATCACTCAAGTTGAGGAAATGCTCATCACATGAGTTAATCCAATATTAAAAGTAATCCATGCATGTGGTTGACAATACAAATATAGTGGCCACACTATTAGTTTTCCTCAAGAAATATCTTCTATTATTAAGTGCATGCCATATCGGACCAAAAATTGACATATTGGTGATAAGAAGATTTGGCTCAGAAAATAAACCATATGATTTTTTTGTGAGTAGAACATGTGTCATGTAGGCACTACAATACAAAATAGAAATGACCCCTATTATAGAGATGTTCAACTTAACCATCAAATAGTCGTTGCACTCTCAAATGAACCTACTGATATCTCATATGCCCTTCATTATATTACTATAGACATGGGAGACATGCAACTTGACAATATAAACTTTGATGAAGACACAAATGCACCCACAAATGTACATGATTATCAAATGTTGTCTTTTATAGCATCTCTTCCAAATGCATGAAGAGAGGTAGACCAAATAAGATATTATGTAAATAATACCAGTAGTATTATACCATCTGTAATGAATTAGCCAAATGTTAGTAGCTCGCGTATCAATGAATACAACATAGAGGGCTTATTTTCTATGGCATTTCATTCTCTTTTCCCAACAATAATTGCCATGTACCAATAACCCCATATTAGGAAAGTCCAATTGGATGAATGCACTTACTCCGATACCAAGATAAATGGTTTGGAATCCATCTACACTTTCATTACTTCTTGTTAAACCTAATAGTGCACCATTAAAGACAAGGAACATCATCAGTATTCGTAAAAAAGAACATTGAGGACAATTTTCTAGTCACAATTTTAAACTTGAGGCAACATCTAACACAATTACCTAATGCTACTATTGTGGATCAACTAATGCATTTTGGATCAACACTTATAGGTACACATTCATTTTAGTCCAAGTGCAAAAATAAAGTAATAGATATGATCACATAATTAGGATTAACAACATTGTTCTTCACCTTGAGTACAACAAACACCAAGTGGCAAGATCTACATAAAGTCATGCCAAGTGCTCCTCCAACTCTCCCAAGCAATGGCATTTATTGGAGAAACCAAAACCTTATTACAAATCCACATCTTGCATCCTCGTACATGGATAAAATATTTACAATATTTCATGATGAAATCCTAGATAAGCATCTCCATAGCAAAGATTATTGGTATAGGTATTGATAATGATATTGAAACTATGTTTCATTAATCTAAATACATTAAAAAAACTATAAATCATATTTATTTATTTATATTTTTCCAATTAGCCATGAATAGCAACACAGAGGATCTGCACACCTCTATGACTTTCTATGGTTAAAAAATGCACCCATCATGGGAAGACCCTCTTTAGGTGGGTTCTATAAGGTTATTCTTTGATAATTATGTGATAACATGGAGTCAACACAACAATGATAGAATACACCATTCCAATCTTGACGATCCATGCTTGTTCACCATAAATGAAATATATGGTGCTGGTGCACAAAAATATTATGAAGAACTTGTAAATCAAGTTCAACATCACACCAAATGTAGAAAATCTACATGTTTATAGAAAAGGGGTACTACTTTACAATGCAAATACAAATCATTGTAGCCATTGCACGCAATGTTAAACATGTTTGTCAATAATGAGGGTTGCAAAACTTACCTTCCAACACATAAAGATGAAAGAGTGAACATCCACAATAAAAACATGCTTTCAATATGGTGTGCAAATGTTGATTTCCAACCAGTTGTTTCCCACCACACCGTGCTCAAATATATAACAAAGTATGAAGCTAAATTTAAAAATAAATTTGAATGCTACCACCCTATGTTGATTAGAATATTAGCAATACTTGTAGTTGAACCTCCAACAATTGTTGCATACAACAAGTTCCTCATAGAAATTATTATCGATCATGACATAGGTGCACAAGAGACATGACACATTCTACAAGAGATACCTCTAATGTTTTGTAGTAGAACATTTGTTACCCTATTTGTTGGTAAACAAATCTTCAAATGTGTTTCTAAAAATGATAATATTTAATTTAATATTTAATTTTTCTATGATGATAATTGCAGACATTTATGGGGAGTAAAAAACCAAATAAAATAGCTCGTATTATAGTATTTTGTTTGGACTATTTGTCCTCTTTTTATTTGTTATTTAGATATTTTTTTTGAATCTTAAATGGTTTTTTGTTTGGATTACGTGTATGCATATTTCACATTGTTAGCACTAATCAAAAGCTTCATGAATATTTCATTTGCTTAGTGTTTCAAATTAACTAATATAAATGTGTTTGACTTGTGTGTTTATAATATTATTCCTCGCTTTCAATTATTTATTTCTTTACTCAATAAATTATTTTCATATGCACAATATTAGACCCTAACTAGCATTTGCAATAAATTAACATTTAATTTTTCCTTCATAATCATTGTAGACATCCAAGGAAAATGAATAAGCAAATAAAAGAGGTTGAGTGAGTTATTAAATACACAAGGATAAAATAAATGCACATTGTCGACTTAATTACCATGCACAAAAAACAACTATTGACCCCACATCCTGTGATCTCTGTATTTAACAACCTCATAAGAAATTTTGTGAAAGGATTGATCGTCTTTATTCAATATATGTATGTTTCATATGCAAGGAGCTTTATCCAGGGATTTAGACAAGGATTTTCCATGGTAAACATACTTGTCATTGCTGTAATGCATAAAAAATAATAATCATTTTTCTGCTTTAAATAGCATGGACCCGTGTATACAACCTGGAATTTTATCCACCATCACTCAAGTTGAGGAAATGCTCATCACAAGAGTTAATCCAATATTAAAAGTAATCCATGCATGTGGTTGACAATAAAAATATAGTGGCCAAACTATTAGTTTTCCTCAAGAAATATCTTCTATTATTAAGTGCATGCCATATCGGACCAAAAATTGACATATTGGTGATAAGAAGATTTGGCTCAAAAAATAAACCATATGAATTTTTTGTGAGTAGAACATGTGTCATGTAGGACTACAATACAAAATAGAAATGACCCCTATTATAGAGATGTTCAACTTGACCATCAAATAGTTGTTGCACTCTCAAATGAACCTATTGATATCTCATATGCCCTTCATTATATTACTATAGACATGGGAGACATGCAACTTGACAATATAAACTTTGATGAAGACACAAATGCACCCACAAATGTACATGAATATCAAATGTTGTCTTTTATAGCATCTCTTCCAAATGCATGAAGAGAGGTAGACCAAATAAGATATTATGTAAATAATACCAGTAGTATTATACCATCTGTAATGAATTAGCCAAATGTTAGTAGCTCACCTATCAATGAATACAACACATAAGGCTTGTTTTCTATGGCATTTCCTTCTCTTTTCCCAATAATAATTGCCATGTACCAATAACCCCATATTAGGAAAGTCAAATTGGATGAATGCACTTACTCCGATACCAAGATAAATGGTTTGGAAGCCATCCACACTTTCATTACTTCTTGTTAAACCTAATAATGCACCATTGAAGACAAGCAACATCATCAGTATTTGTAAAAAAGAACATTGAGGACAATTTTATAGTCACAATTTCAAACTTGATGCAACATCTAACACAATTACCTAATACTACTATTCTGGATCAACTAATGGATTTTGGATTAACACTTATAGGTACACATTCATTTTAGTCCACGTGCAAAAATGAAGTAATAGATATGATCACATAATTAGGATTAACAACACTTTTCTTCACCTTGAGTAAAACAAACACCAAGTGGCAAGATCTACATAAAGTCATGTCAGGCGCTCCTCCAACTCTCCCAAGCAATGGTATTTATTGGAGAAACCAAAACCTTATTACAAATCCACATCTTCTATCCTCGTACATGGATAAAAGATTTACAATCTTTCATGATGAAATCCTAGATAAGCATCTCCATAGCAAAGATTATTGGTATAGGTATTGATAATGATATTGAAACTATGTTTCATTGATCTAACTACATTAAAAAAACTATAAATCATATTTATTTATTTATATTTTTCCAATTAGCCATGAATAGCAACACAGAGGATCTGCACACCTCTATGACTTTCTATGGTTAAAAAATGCACCCATCATGGATGTATTGAATTGGGAAGACCCTCTTTAGGTGGGTTCTGCAAGGTTATTCTTTGATCATTATGTGATAACATGGATTCCACACAACAATGATAGAATCCATGATATAATACACCATTCCAATCTTGATGACCCATGCTTGTTCACCATAAATGAAAAATATGGTGCCGGTGCACAAAAATATTATGAGGAACTTGTAAATCAGGTTCAACATCACACCAAATGTAGTAAATCTACATGTTTATAGAAAAGGGGAACTAATTTACAATGCAAATACAAATCATTGTAGCCATTTCAAGCAATGTTAAACATGTTTGTCAATAATGAGGGTTGCAAAACTTACCTTCCAACACATAAAGATGAAAGAGTGAACATCCACAACAAAAACATGCTTTCAATATGGTGTGCAAATGTTGATTGCCAACCAATTGTTTCTCACCACACCATGCTCAAATATATAGCAAAGTATGAAGCTAAAGTTAAAAATAAATTTGAATGCTACCACCTTATGCTAACTAGAATATTAGCAATAGTTGTAGTTGAACGTCCAGCAATAGTTGCATACAACAAGTTCCTCATAGAAATTATTATCGATCATGACATAGGTGCACAAGAGACATGACACACTCTACAAGAGATACCTCTAATGTTTTGTAGTAGAATATTTGTTACCCTATTTGTTGGTAAACAAATCTTCAAACATGGTTTTATAAATGCATTTGAGGGAGTAAAACAACCATCTTTCATTGATGCATAAATAAATAACCCTTCTTTTCTGGATAAATTACCACTCATTGAGGTTGCCCAAACATGGTCTTTCAATAATCAAAGAAAAAATAATCAGTGAAGAAATAAAATAATTAAAGCAATTATTCATATATTCCCTTGTCTCTCTATTATACCTCCTATTGATTCACCATCATATGAAACTTTTTTTTGGTCAGAAATCTTACTGTATAAACCATTCTGTAACATTTTAGTGGGAATTCATTTAACTAAGTAGTGCATTGTTTCACATTGGGAACAAATCAAAGATTTTTATGTTCCATGGCATATTAAATGGATCTCTACAAAAGAACACAATAATGCTGACTCAAGCAGTGATGCTAGTGACATTCAAGAAGATGTACAGATGGAGATGGAAATGCATGAGTGGGAACTATTGTCCTGCATGTACCCATTAGGTGATAATAACATATATGATATCAAGATGATTGGGCTCCGTAACTTAGACACTAACCATAACTAGAATCATTATGAGGTACTACTCAACCTACACATAACGACACCGTAGTTTATAGATTCTCAACGCACACTCACCCAAAATACATGTGTAGAGTGCACAAGTGAACCATTGCCAAGTGAGTTATCATGTAACCAACAATTGGCCTTCAACATTGTTCTACAACATGCCCAAAAAACACACAAGATCCACAACTCAAGATGATTATAGAAGGAACAATAGGTACAAGTAAATCCTACTTGATTAGTTGCATCAAACATTCCCTGAATTTACTTACAGGGAGAACTAGTTCTCCTTTATTTTTTCTCAATCCAACTGGTATTGCAATATTTAACATAAATGCATCAATAATTCATTCAACACTCCACATTCATATCCATGAAATGAAGGTACTTGAAGGTTAACCACTGATAATTTTTTAAGAAGAAATGAAACACATTGAATATGTGCTCATTGATGAAATGAGATTCATAGGCCCAAAAATGCTCATCAATATAGATAATCGATTGCATGAGGTATTTTATCAACATAAAAACAAAGCTTTTATAGGTTGCTCAATTATACTTGGTGGTGACCTCAGGAAGCTTCCCCGTATCCATGACATACCAATGTATGCATGAAATTTATTTGGTCACTCCCTTTGGCAAACATTCAACATAGTAGTTACATTACACACAAATTTCAGACAACAAGGATGCATGACAAAGCAACTATTATTTAGAAATTTGTTAACCAACATCAAATTATAAATCCAAGAAAAGAAGATTGAAATATGCTCATATCAAGAACATCATCCTCCATAAATCCGTAGGAACATGGATATTTCAAAGTGTCAACGCATTTATATGCAACTAAAAAATTGACAACAATACATAACAAACAAATGTTAAATTCATTAAACATTCCAATAGCAATATGTAAAGCAAGACAAAGCAGACAATAGATGGTGCCGAACCTCAACACTCAACTTGAGTAAACTATGCTTCTAAGTAAATGACAACATATTATGTTAACATCCAATCTATGGGTGAAATCAGGAATGGTTAATGCATCCATCAAATAAATAGTTTGCATTGTTTACCACTCAGATTCAAACCCACCTTCCTTACCCATGTATGTGGTTATTACCTTCAAAAATTACTCTAGCCCCCTATGGGATATTTTCAATCCAACACAACTTCCAATTCCTCCTATTGCATGGGGTAATCACTGCCAAATGCCTATCAAAATGGCATGAGGACTAACCATACATAAAGTGTAGTGAATAACTATTAATAAAGAAACAATAGATATTGACAACATTGAACGTCAAGAGTTGACTTTCACTGCCATATCAAGAGTGCACTCATTGTCCGACTTGTATTTATCAAACCTTAATTTTAATTTGACTACTATACCAGAATGAAGGATAATATATATGTAAATCTGATAAAAGCAAAGAATACAAGACTTAGTGTAATCCCTCTTCTACGTCATTTAGAAAAAAATAGTTTTCCTTAAATATGCACAAAAATATATTTTCACAACATTTGTTTTGCTCATCAATACTCCTTAATTACTTCACGTTAACAAATTCTTAATACAAATAAAATCCTTCCTGAAATTCCTTATACCATCGAAAAAACTACTAATTAATATAGTCAATGTTACACTTGACATGACAATATATGACCTCTATACGTAAGACAAACTTACTAATTTACTACTCTTTTGATAGATTATCAAAACAAGTTACTGTAACCCTCATCCTTCATGAAACTCTTCCAACGTATAATTGATGCAAGGTCACACATATGATCATTTTATTAGTCTTGAAGGGATAACTAAAGCATTCAATTTGCTTTAAACTTCGATTGAAATTTGCATCCTCTACCAATCAAAATTCACCATTATTTTTGAATTAATTTTTTTGAAGGTTTTCAATAGTCAAGTTACATATTTTTTAACAAAAAACATTAAAAAAACCACTTATCAATATTTTTATTGGGTAAAATTACATACATGTTATTAAGGGTTAGGTTGCTGACATCATGTACAATATATGGCAATAAATACGTGTCAGTGCACATTGCTCAAAAACATTAAATAATCATCAATTAGAATAAAAAATAGTTGTTTCCATTTCATAATTTCATACATCATGATGATTGTTTAGATATGCACACTAAATAAATGGGAGTGATGATGGAGGACCACCAGGTCGTGCATATGCATCATGCGAAACAAAACCCTTTTCCATTTGGGAGTTCATCACCTCATAAATGGCAAATATGGCCTACTAGCGCACCGTTGATCAATAAAAATGTTATAAGGTTCCACTACCACCACATATTACTCTTAAATTGTATTTAATTTCATAATATGTGCTAATATTCTTGTGTGCTTCTAAGACACTGTTAATGCATAGAATGGTGCTCGACAGTGCCCATTTTTAATCAACTGGATGCTCTTTTTATAGAAAAGGCAAGCGACACAAAGGATGAGTAGGAAGAGAAAGCTTCTAAAATTATTGAACTAGTGCTTTGATGAGGGCGAGGAGCATGAGCAAGATGAAAGTGAAGAAGTGCAGAGGGCAAAGATAGGTTGCAGGTTATGGGAAGGACAAAAATCATGGGTCTAGAAGAGAACTCGAAATAGGCTTTTCTTCATCATGATGATGCATCTAATAAAGTAATCAAAAAAGCTTCTTTTATCTGATGATGGAAACTTTGTTAGGCTTAAAACCGTTGGGCAATCTTTCAAAATAAATAAATAAATAAAATATTATGTTTTTGTTTATTCCTTTTGATTGAAAATTTGTTTATATAACTTTATGATATACAGAAGCTTTCAGTTTCTACACTCTACAGAGAATAATTTCCTCCAACAATTTCAAGTGATAACTTGATGGATTCTCTAATATCATCTTATGAGGTTTGTTATGTGATTTTGTGTTCCAAGGCGTTATTGCCTTTATTTGTTTAAAATCAATGTCATGATTTACTTCATGGTGTAAATGTAGAAACAGGGGAAGAGAAGAGAATAGAGACTTTGATATTGGAGATCAAGTGTATATTTGAATCATTTATACCTCTCTCTTCCTCATCATTTTCTTTTTGATGCCTCCTGCTCTTTTTCTTGGTAATAATGTTGAAGTAATCTTCCTCAGGGGATAAAAAGTTTTTAAGCCAGCGTGTGAGACTGTCAGAGTATTTGCTTGAGGAATATTATTTTGGGGTGGCAGTAGTTCCTTTTTGCATTGCTCAAAAATTTTGGTATGGTATGAATATTTGTACTCTAGAGAATATATGTATCCAAGATCTGAGATTGTGTTGTAGGCTTGTAAACTGCTTTTTAATTATTCTGAAAAAGATAAAATGCCTTTACATACTAAGTTGAGCTACTTTGGTCATTGAAAGATATTATATAATTTATTTCATTATTTTTCATGGCTTAGTTCTCCCCCCTTCATGCTTGTAAATTTTTGGCATTGTTTATGGTTGTAAGTTGGGTATTTGGATTTTCACCTTTTGTAGTATGCTCATCAAAAATGTGTGCAATGATGGTGCAATGAAAAAGGCGTTATTACTTGTGAGATTTGCTAACATGTGAAACTATTTACAACAATTTTTTGGTGTGGTGTTATTCTTTCAAAAGATTTTTAACTGGCATACCTGGAGCATAGTACCATGTTGTAATTTTGTTCAGAAACCTATAGGCATATGTTGCAATTTTGGTGAATAGTATTGCAATAGTTGATGTATTCAATACTTGATGTGAATAGTATTGCTTCACATTGGAATTCCATAGTGTTATGTTACTAACAAAAAAAATAAAACTCTTAACATCCATACATACAAGCCTGATTATACATCTCCTGAGCCTGCCCATTCTAATGGCATCCCTCTTGATCTTAGGTAACACTCTAGTTTACACACAAAATTCAATCACTTATCCAGAAGTTAAATTAAATTTAATGTTGACCACTAGAAGTTAATTTTGTAATCATAAACTGTAAGATTATGTGCCTAGGTAATATCTGCATATGGACTTTTGCTTCATAATTCAATGTTTTACTTTTGATTTCAAGTTGTTTTAATGCTACGAGATGGTCAATGTGGATTACTTTCCATTATAATTTCTCATTGATATTGTAAATCAGTGAACACTGGGGAGCTCAGCTAGAACTAAATGATCCTTGATTTCTAGCTATGGTTACTACAGAATGTCACTTTTTGGCGGCTGAGTATGATGATTATGCAGTAGCCAATGCAAGTGGTGATGGTTGTTGTATGGCTAGTAGTTCCTAACCCTTTTAAGTACTTGAAGTATAATTTTTCTCTGTAATTTAACAAATGTGTTGTATACAATTGCTTCTTAATTGTTCAGTCATATTTAACAAAGTTAGCAGTGTAGCTTTTCTAGCTACTAAACTCAAGCATGCAAAACATACTATCTATTTTGAGTAATTTCTTTTGGAAGAAATGTTTAAGTTGTAATGTTTATTTCCTGTTAGTTCATGGCACTTTTTTTTTTACGTCATACCCTTGCCATAATTGGTTCTAGAGGAGATGAGGACATTTCAACATTTTTTCACTATAATTATCTTAAAGCATTGGCTCAATAATAGTGTTGATTCTTCAAATAAAAGATTACCACAATTTCATTCTATTGCCTGTCATTTTTGATGTTATATATTTGTGGGTTATCAAATGGTTTTCATTTTAACCTTAAGGACTTTTTGCCTATCTACCAAAATAGTTTTGAGTAAGTTTGTTTGATCTTCTGATATTGAATTTCTTTGTTCTTCAGCTTTTCCTTTTGAGACATGCTAGCTTCCTTCTACCATAGTACCTTATGGCACATGCAATGAATATTATATAATGTAGAAGATAGAGACAGGTACTTTGATCTAATCATATACTGCAAGCATTACTTTTAAATTTCAAAACATATATGATACAATGGCTACATATAGATATTTTTAAATGGAAATCCTTTTAAGATAAAGGGTATTTAATATTAGGGTATCTGTTGACCAATTTTTGGTCCTTTAAACCAAAATTCGGCTCCCCCTCCTTTCTCCTTGCAAAGGTCATCCAATCCATGTTTTGGCTAGATCATCCCTCTGCTGCCTTGTGCAAAAAATGTTCTCTACTAGACCTTCCTAATGAAAAAGCCAAGAGTTTTGTCATTTTGCTTAGTCTAGTGTGAATCGGGTGTTAGGTTGTGGAGCTAAAAGCTTCATTGATGCAGACATGGAGAAGGCCATTGGAGGAGTTGTTGGAGTGTCACAGACACTGGCGTCGGTCAGGCCAACCGACGTCGGCAGGATAAGGCAGGAGAGAAACTGACGTCGGTCAAAGATCGGCCGGCGTCAGTGACCCCCAGGCGGACAGGGATCGACGTCGGTCGCCTGTGTGGTTCGACTGCGAGTATATTACTGGCAGTTGGTTGATGAACCAAGTGTTTACATGTCAAGAGCTAATTATAGACTGAGAGCTACGGATCTAATTATTGTATTAGGTGTCTAATTATTGTTTGGATGAGATCTATATAATAGACTCATGGCTGTATTGTAAACTTGTGCTAGAGAGTAAGAGAGCAATATTATAAGCTCCTTCTGTGTGTGAGGTGAGCAATGGTGTGTTCCTCCTAGTGCCACAGTACCAAGGTGGGTACTGGTTTGGAGAATCAACAGGGTTCTTCAGGAGTGTATGATCTTGGTCATCAGGTGAGCATGGCTTCTATAGGATATCTACATGGTAAGTAAGATCATTGATATGCAGATGTATGTGTGTGCAAGGTCAAGGTTCACAGGTGTGCAGAACCAGATTGATTTGCAGGTGTGCAAGATCAGATAGGACAGCAACACAACAGGGAGCAGAATCAAGCAAGATCTACTTAGAGTACAGGTGTGTACTCAGATAGAGCAAGAGAGGAAGGCAAGGAATATCCTTCCATAAGTAAGGTCTATTGAGGTGCAGGTTGTTGCAGGTTCAGGGGAGATCTACTTGAAGTACATTTGTGTACTTGTGGAGTGGGTGGAGCACAGGTATAAGGTGAACACCAACTCAGTGTTTGAGTTGGGTGTTGGGACCTAAGGGAGAGAGCTTTGAGGAGAGAATTACTGTTCACTTGAGGTGTGGGAAGCCTCTGAAGAGGTGGTGGAGAAGAAGTGGCATCTTCTTTATTGTATTCTTTTCTGTATGAGTATTAATACAAGTTGTGTATTGTCTCTCATATCTTGTGTTATTTCTGGATTCTAGTTACTTGTTGATTCTGGTTATTTCTGCATATTAAGTTGCTTGGATTTGGTAATCAATTGTGTGCTTTCGGTATTCATATCCCAACACGTGGTATCAGAGCTAAGGTTGCAGGAAGCGATTTTGTGTTTGGTTACAGGTCACTCTCAGGGGTTTCTGATTGAGTGGGAGTAGAGCAATGGTAGATCAAAGTAAGCTAAGAATGGAGGAGTTGAAAAGCACAGATGGTCACTTATGGTCCGATAGAAAGAAAGAGTAGGTAAAAGAAGATTGTTGGTTGGTGGAAGATCAGCAAGAAAGAACTGAAGAAGCAGATGTTGTAGGGGATGTGGCACAGGATGCTCTGGGAGGTTTCTTGGATAAAGTTGAATCTTGGATAACAGATTCGATTGCCTCTTTCCATGCAGCCCCAAATAGAGGAGTTGGTGAGCCTTGCCAAAGAATTGGCAAAGGGGAAGTGAAGCTGAAATTGTAGGCGGCCAACACATGGGTGTTGAAGGAGGTCATGCAGGTCCTAGGTTTGGAGATATGGCTAATTTATTCAGAAAGGTTGGGTGATGAGAGATGGACGAGAACTCTCACAGCGGATGTACTTGAATTAGCTGGTGGTAAGAAAATAGGTACTCTTTATCTACTTGTTTATATTATTGATTCTTCTTTTGTTGCGGAGACGTGGCTTCGTAGGCTTGGTCACATGAGCAGGAAGGAGATGCATGTTCTTAAGCGGAAGACATATATATATGGCAGGCTTAAGAACTAGAAAGCCTTGGTGTTTATGGAGGAGATGGCAGATAGAGTTCAGTGGATGAGGCTGGATACATCTGAGCAGGGCAGTTTGGACATGGAGATTGATTCAAAGGAGCTCACGGGTAAAAAGTCATCACTCACAGGCAAACACAGGTACCGACGTCGGCAGGAAAACTGACGTTGGTAGTAAGTAAGACCGACGTCAGTCACAAGGACCAACGTCGGCAGAAGGAGACACCGATGTTGGTAGGTTGGTAGTCAGGGACAGGCGCATGGGAACCGACGTCGGTTGGATGCAGACTATGTGGTGGCCGAGATCGGTCACTGTAAAGGATTTTGGGTGGACAACAAGCTAAAAAGGAGTCTCAAACACCCATATGGAGGACTGAAAATGTAAGTAGGCCTCAAATTCATTGTTCCTCTTCTTTATACTAGTTGTTGACTACAGAGCAGGAAGGATCCAGGAAACAGTGGGAGCATGGCATGGAGAGATTGCAGAACCAAGTGGGAGATTTGGTAGGGTTGCCAGCAGGTATGAAAAGCACAGAGATGAATGGATACCTTAGTTGAAGAATAGATCGAACGGACACGTGAGACGGAAGGCTAGGTCATATGGTCTTGAGGAGCTGTAGGACAATGGTACAGGTTTTGACAGGTGGAGGACGAAGCATGGCTTTAGTCAATGTCAGGGTAACTACTGTGGTTTATCTTACCAGGTGGATGGTGATTGCAACATCATTCTATTGATGTATGTGGATAGTATGCTAGCTAGCAGGGGTGTACATACAGGGTTTTGCTGAGCTAAGGGTAAGATTAGTTTAGTGGTTTGCTATGAAGAATTTGGAGCAGCGAAATTCTTTGGCATGGGAGGCATGGAGATCACAGGTTGATTTTGTCTCGAGTGGGAGCTGATGTGAATCAGGTGTTGGTGAGATGTAGGATGCAGAACCAGAGCACACCAAAGGTTAGACAGTTCAGTGTTCGAAATCACATGAGGTTTGGTATAGACCTGAGTTTTTCCAAGCAGTGGGAGCTGTCAGAGAGTTAGGAGCCAATTCAGAGAAGTGAGTTCTCAGGTATTTGAGAGGGACCAACAGCAGGGATTCATGCTATTCAGGGTCAGGACTTCACTACATGTGTTTGTAGATGCGGCTGCGGCAGGATACTCAGATGACAGGAAGTACACCACAGTGTGTGTGGTGGGTTGTCTTCAGGATTGAGCTTGAAGAGGAATACAAGCTAGGAAACAGATTAGACGGGGTACAAGTATAGGTACAGTTTAGCTGTTTATCTCCAAGTGGGAGATTGTTAGGTTGTGGAGCTAAAAGCTTCACTGATGCAGACATGGAGAAGGCCATTAGAGGAGTTGCTGGAGTGTCACAGACACTGGCATCGGTCAGGCCAACTGACGTCGATAGGATAAGGCAGGACAGAAACCAACGTCGATCAGAGATCGGCCGACGTCGATGACCCCCAGGCGGACAGGGACCGACGTCGGTCACCTGTGTGGTTCGACTGCGAGTATATTACGGGCAGTTGGTTGATGAACCAAGTGTTTGCATGTCAAGAGCTAATTATAGACTGAGAGCTGCAGATCTAATTATTGTATTAGGTGTCTAATTATTGTTTGGATGAGATCTATATAATAGATTCATGGTTGTATTGTAAACTTGTGCTAGAGAGTAAGAGAGCAATATTATAAGCTCCTTCTGTGTGTGAGGTGAGCAATGGTGTGTTCCTCCTACTGCCACAGTACCAAGGTGGGTACTGGTTTGGAGAATCAACAGGGTTCTTCAGGAGTGTATGATCTTGGTCATCAGGTGAGCATGGCTTCTATAGGAGATCTACATGGTAAGTAAGATCATTGATATGCAGATGTATGTGTGTGCAAGGTCAAGGTTCACAGGTGTGCAGAACTAGATTGATTTGCAAGTGTGCAAGATCAGATAGGACAGCAACACAACTGGGAGCAGAATCAGGCAAGATCTACTTAGAGTACAGGTGTGTACTCAGATAGAGCAAGAGAGGAAGGCAAGGAAGATCCTTCCATAAGTAAGGTCTATTGAGGTGCAGGTTGTTGCAGGTTCAGGGGAGATCTACTTGAAGTATGTTTGTGTACTTGTGGAGTGCGTGGAGCACAGGTATAAGGTGAACACCAACTCAATGTTTGAGTTGGGTGTTGGGACCTAAGGGAGAGAGCTTTGAGGAGAAAATTATTGTTCACTTGAGGTGTGGGAAGCCTCTGAAGAGGTGGTGGAGAAGAAGTGACATCTTCTTTATTGTATTCTTTTCTGTATGAGTATTAATACAAGTTGTGTATTGTCTCTCATATCTTGTGTTATTTTTGGATTCTAGTTACTTGTTGATTTTGGTTATTTCCGCATATTAAGTTGCTTGGATTTGGTAATCAATTGTGTGCTTTCAGTATTCATATCCCAACATCAGGTTTGTGCAGGTGCATTACTTGTCTACTTTTATAAGAAGAAGTGATTCAAGGACCCAAAATGGTCTAAAGTAGTTCGTAAAAGGCAATGGATTTCATTCGAAGGGCATTTTGATGGCTTAAAGGATGTTTGCAAAAATTTCGAAGGGTAATTGTCTTTGCGAAGGGTACTTAGTCAAGAAAGAGGACTATTTTCACTTTTTTGAAGGGTCATTTTAAGAGTTTATAAAGGGCGCCTGCCCTTGTGAAGGGCACTTTTGGATGGGATAAGCCTTTGCAGAGGGCACTTTAAGAAAGAGATGATCAAGATAAAAGTCCCGAAGGGCACATGCCCCTCAAAAAAAGAAGCAATCAAAGGAAATAATTCCTTTGGACATTTGTCAAAAGGAAAGCGCAACACAAAGGCCCATCAAAAGAAAGGTGCAAAGGCAAGCCCAAAAGAGAATTCCTTTAGATAAAATGTCCGAAGGAATTCCTTTGGACATTTTTTATAAATAATTTTGACATTACCAAAATCTTGAAGGTCGATGAAGGTAGAAGAAAGACAAAAAGAAATCCTTTACATAAAGTGTTTGAAGGAAATCCTTCATACATTTTTTTTGAAGAACATGGTGAAGTCAAGCACACCCAACAGTAAAAATCCAAGGCAAAGGGAAATAACAAAGTAAAAAAAAATAAGGTCGGTAACCTAGAATGCGGCCATGCAGTACAATAAAGTAAAAACTTAAAACGTTCCAAGTAGCGTGACAATTCAAAAGTGCATACCCAAGGACCAATCAGACTAAGGCAAGTGGCACAGGTGTCGTCAGCAAGAAGAGTAAATGCACTTAGGTTAAATATTCTCTATCAAAAACCAATAAAAGGATTGGTTTTCAAACTATAGAGGATAACAGCCCGTGTTTTCATGCTTCACCATTAATGCACAACCAATTATACCCATCATTGAAGAGAGCATGGTCTAATCAACACAACTTAGGGATGGCTTTATCAGTTGCTAGAATGAGTATCCCATGCTTTTGAAGGCATAGGACAATAAGGGCAGTGACTTGAACATATACAACATGGCTCTCCATACGTAATTAGAAGAATATGGTAGCAGCATGGGCTTGGGGTCTTTGCAGGAGTGTTTAACTCAGCATGGGTTTCCATCCCTTGATTTTTCAGCTATCTATTTCCAAGTTCTCTATATATTTGTAAATTCTCATTTGTGAAAAAGGATCTCAGCATTGTATGGCGAAGCCCTGAAGGAATTTACCTTGAATAAAAAGAAACATTTTTACCTCCATTTGAGCTTGCACTTTTGCATATGTCTATGGTTTTATCTTATGTTAAGTCATTTCATTTTCATGCTTTCATAAGTTTATGCCAACATATCTAGTGTATTTTGAGTTCTTCTCTTGCAAGTTAACAAGAAGTGTCCAGCTCAAAGTATAGGCACATGTGAACAAGTTGTCCATAGTGTGTCTTAGAACACCTCTGGTAGTTCTTCCTCCCTATATCTCCATAGGATCCTCTATTGAAACACTGATGCAGGAAAGGTTCTCATTTGACTGAAGCGTATGCTTGATTCTCTCTGGTGTAAAGTGTATGTTAAATCTGAGTAGACCAACTATTTTGGTGCATCACCACATTAGTTTAGGTTCTAATTTCAATATTTCTCTCCCTTTTCATCCACCCCATTATTAGTAGTAGAAAATATAAGGCCTCAAGGTGCATCAAGGGGAGCTAGCCCCTAATCTATAGATTCATCCCTCGAGTTTGCAACTCATATCAAGAGGAATGTCTCCATTGTGCCGCATGGAGGAAAAGAGTTGAACCTCCCTTCAGTAGGTGCAATCCACTGTGTCAACAATTTTTGGCACGCCTGGTGGGACAAATTTTTGTGTCTTGTAAGTTTCAAGATTGGTGTTGGTCTTGATATTGTTAAAAAATCCAAAAGAAGGAGCTATATTCAACACCTGGTGACTCCATTCAAGAACTCAATATTTGGTTAATGATCAGCCTGACATCCCATGCCAAAGGTCACTACAAGATATTCTTATAGGGGTGTCCCTTTTGAATTTATTGAGTTGCCTTTGAACTTAATGAAAAGGTTGAGGTTTGCAAATACCCACCCTTACGTAGCAAGCCACTTTCCTAAACTAGCCATAAAATATACGTACTAAAGGAAACCCCAGTTGAATCCTTTCACAACCATGGTAGCCCTTAGGGATTTCTCTTTTGTGGCCTTCAATGGTCAAAGTCCGTTGAACCTTCAACAGTATGACCAAATTCAAGGGACAACTCTCAAAAGTGTTCCTTCCTTTAGTGGAGAAGGCCCAATCACTATTGTCGAGCACGTTAGAAACATAGCCAACCTATGCAACATCCATAATATCACTCGAGAAAATGTAGCCATTATATCGTTAGCCTTGTCCTTAAAAGGGAAAGTTTTGGACTAGTATGGGACCTTGATTATGAACTCAGTTGGCTCATGGAATGAGTTAAGGACCTTCTTGACCAATAGGTTTGGGGAAAAAAATGACCATTTGTCTCTAGCTGAGTAATTAACCACCATGAAGAGGGCCCCACATGAGTTTATGCAAAATTTTAACACTAGGTTCCAAAAGACTTGGGACAGAATCCCAATTCTTGTGAGGCCAACTCCAAGCTATGCTTTCCTTTACTACTTGAAGGCCCTGAATAGTGACATTATTGTCATGATACAGTCCATTGGTGGGAACACTCTGCCCACTGCTTATGAGATAGCCATAGCCACTAAAAATTGCCTTGTTCAAGCAAGAAAGATAGCTCTTAGACCTCATATGCCACTCTTTCTTGATTTACAACCCTCAGTCCAGCCTAATGTGTCCACTCTAGCTCGTCTACCTAATCAAGAGAAGCCGATTACTACCCTTGTAAATGATCTCCATGAAGTTGAAAGCCTATTGTAGAGTGTTACCAATGAGTTAGTTGCCCTCAAGAGACAACAAGCTCAGAATTATAGGCCAAATCAAGGCTACCAACAATTTGGGCAAGCAAATAGGCCTCCCTTCCAAAATTTTAATCAAAGGCAAGGTCAAATTACACATGTCAAGCCTTATCAAAGCTATAATCTAAATGCCCATTCATCTTCCAAGGCTCTTGTCCCCACTCAAAATAATTTTGTGTAGGAGCAACCCAATTATCCACCCTTGGAGCATGGATAAGAAAAGGTTGCTTATGTCAGTGAGCTACCAAATCAAAGCATGACTACACAAGGTAACTAAGCAACCCAATTCTCAAATTTTGAGATATCAACACAATTTGGGATGGACAACAGGTAGGCTCAATCTGATTCCACTCTTATGAATCACTTGGAAGGAGAGTTCTATGCAGTCAACTATGTGGGGAGCATAAGTAATCAGAATGTTGGTGTTGCAACCAACACCAAGTCCAAAAGGAGAGTCATTGATGAAGCTAAATAAGCCACTCAAGCACCTACAACATCTCCTTCACCACAAGTAAATCAAAAGTTTCCCAATTACAGGCCATCGATTGCAGCTTTAGCTCCTCAGGTTGCCTCATAGGTTACGAATGTTCCCAAGGAGAACTCTAAAGGGGGAAATCCTTCAATTAATATAGTGGACCAAATGAAGAAGCTTCACATGAACATCTCATTATGGGATTCTTTAGCAGTGCCAGGACAAACAGATATACTCTGAAAGGAATTGGACAGACTAGGTGAGCAAGCTATCCCAGCAAGAAATGATAATGTGTTGATAGTAAATGGGGCTCCTCCCATGGGAGGTCAAGAAAATAAAGACAAGAAGGTCCCTCCATTCCATTGGTCCCTAATTATTGGTGATTTCTTCATCCATAATTGCATCATTGATAGTGCAGCAAACACCTCAGTTATGCCCAAATGCATGGATGTTAAGTTAGGCCTCGAGTATGAGTAAATGACCAAAGGAGTTCTACAGTTGGATGGATCACCAACTAAGACCTTGGGAGTGGCAAGAGGCTTGAATCTAACTCTCCATGCCTATCCAACCTTCTCAATTCCCCATGATGTGGTAGTGGCAGATGTTCCTCCTTACTTCACTCTTTGTCTATCAAGGGATTTCACATCCAAGATACGTGTATACTTGGAAGCCAATTGGTCTTACATGAATTTTAGGACAAAGTATGGAACTAAATTAAAGATTGAGTCAGAGCCCATCCACATGGATAACCTAGATCCATACTCGCCCAGAGCGATGAATGTGAACTACGTAATCATTGATGAAGAAGAGCTCCATGTGGACCAATCTCCATCATCTTCCCTTGTAAGACTCGTTGACCTGCTCCTAGATGAATAGGGAAATGACAACTTTGAGCATGAACCTTACAAGTTCATTGAAGAAGTTGGTCTTGGAGTCTAATGCATGCATGAGAAAGATGCTTTCATGCTGAAATTGATAAAGATAGACCAAGAGGACTATGGTTTATGGCAGTTATTCTTTGATGGATCTAAAAGCAAGTTGGGAGCTGGTGATGGGGCAATGTTGGTTTCACCTTCAAAGGATAAATACTTCTCAACTTTTAGGTTTCAGTTCTCTTGCACTTGCAACATAACAAAGTATGAGGCCCTAGTTCATGGCCTAGAATGGGTAAGGAAGAGAGGAATCAAAGAATTGGGGGTGTTTGGAGACAATGAGTTGATTGTGAACCAAGTGAGACGTCAGAGCTTGACCAAGAACTCCTTACTCAAGTCTTACAAACATAGAGTGTGGGACCTTGTAGAGAACTTCATTGCTTCCAACATCACTTCCATTCCAAGAGAGGAGAACAAGCATTTGAATAGACTAACACCAGTTGGTGCTTAGTTTGATATCCCAAAGGGGATGAGACAAAGCAAGAATCAACATCATTTAAAGGTGATTGTGAGGCCCTCCATACCAAAAAATGTCGCCAATTCCTAGGTGTTTGAAAGTGACCAACAAATAGCACTTTTCTTGCAGGAAGAAGTTGAGTTTTCTTCCAAAATTTTTTCCAAGCTACAACAACAGTATAATGGGAAGATTGTTCAACTAAAGACCAACAAGATTCCCAAAGGTTTGGTAACTCTTGAGAGCATTTTCAATGAAGATGACCAACTCAAGAGAGACAAAGCAAGCATGTAAACCAAGAAGGAAAATTATGAAAGGGTAGAGATGTACAAGGATAAGCTGCTTGCACTTGGGAAGGTGTATACCAATGAGGAAAAGCATGCTTTCATTATGTTATGTCAAGAGTTTGATGATGTCTTCACTTGGGAGTATGGTAATTTGAAGGGCTTTGATCCAAGCTTGGCCCAACACACCATTGAGCTAGAGGAAGGTGCCAAACCCGTAAAGCAAAAGCAAAGGCCAATTAATCCAAAGATCGAGCCTCTCATGAGGAAGGAACTCACCAAACTGATAGAGCCCAAGATCATTTTCCCTATCAAATAATCTTTTTGGCTGGCCAATTTGGTCCCTACTAGGAAGAAGAATGGAGAGGCCAAATTGTGTGTGGATTTTAGAGACTTGAATAGAGTCTCACTGAGAGATCACTATCCTCTTCTAGGTATGGAGACAATTCTTCAAATGGTGACAAGTAGTGAAAGATTATCTCTCCTAGATGGCTACTCTAAGTACAATCAAATCCTGGTACAATAATGTGACCAATAAAAGATAGCCTTCACCACCAAGTGGAGAACATACACCCATAAGAAGATGCCATTTAGATTATCAAATACTAGAGCTACCTTCCAACATGCCATGGATATGGCTTTCCAAAGTTTGATCAATGACATTGTGTTGGTTTATCTTGATGATCTGACAGTCTTCTCCAAGGAGGAAAGTGAACATTTGAAGCACTTGAGGTAAATATTTGAAAGGTGTAGAGAGTTTGACATCTCTCTCAACCCAAAGAAATACATGTTTGTCATCCATGAAGGCAAGCTCTTGGGCCATGCCATTTCAAAAGAAGGCCTGTTCATTAATCCAGAGAGGGTGCATGCCATTTTAGCATTGTCCTTGCCTAAGCACAAGAAGGGCCTGCAAAGTTTCTTTGGTAAAATAAATTTCATTAGGAGATTCATTCATAACTCTGTTGAGCTTGTCAAGCCACTAACTTCCATGCTAAGGAATGATGAGATGTTCACATGCACAATAAGAAGAAGAGAAAGCTTTGAAGGCATCCAACAAGCTATCACCCAAGCTCCTACCCTAGCTAGTCCAAAATTCTCTAAGTACTTCAATCTATACACCTTTGAGAATGAAGAGGTAATCTCTGCTATGCTAACTAAAGCAAATGGTGAGAATTTAAAACAACCTCTTGCTTTTTTCAGCCAAGGTTTAGAAGGCTATGAGGTTAGATACACGTGTGTTGAGAAGTAGGTGCTTGCAGTCATACGAAGTCTGAATAAGTTTAGACATATATTGTTTAACAGCAAAATTCACATCATGGTGCCACATCTTAGCATAAAAGACTTCTTTCTGAACCGAGACTTTAATGAGAAAAGGGCAAGTTAGATCACTAAAGTAATGGAGTATGATGTAGAGATCAAGACCACAAAGATGGTAAGAGGAAGAGGGTTGTGTGAACACCTCTCTAAAGACTTGAAAGAGTTGAAGGAGGATTTTTTGGTACTCCATGATGAACCTACAATAATTGTACCTATAGTCATGAATAATTGGGCATAAGACATGGTTCATTTCCTTCAACTTTGTGAGTGTCTACAAGGTCTTGATAGGACCAAGTGGAGGTATTTTAGACTCCAATCTCTTCCTTATGTCCTATTTGATGTAGTGTTGTTCAGGAAAGACTTTTTAGGGGTGCTCTTGAGATGCATTGATTCAGACCAAGTCGACAAGGTACTATCTGAGTTCCATGATGGACCAGCTGGTGGCCACTTTGCTCCCAAGGCCACAACTGCAAGGATTATGAGGGTTAGTTACTTTTGGCCTATTTTGTTTAAAGACACTCATGTTTTGGTGAGTAAATTCCAAAAATGTGCCTTCTTTGATGGGAAGCAAATATTGGCTACCATGGCTCTTCATCCTATTCAGCTGGAACAACCATTCATGCAATGGGGGTTGGACATCATAGGGTTGATCAATCCTCCATCTAGTGCTGGCCACAAGTGGGTTTTGACTACCACAGATTATTTCATAAGGTGGGTAGAGGATGTAGCTTTGAAAGAGGCCAATGAGAGTGTAGTCCTAGAATTCTATGAAGGCATAGTGACAATATTTGGGGTCCCAACCACAATCATTTCAGACAATGCATTGGCTTTCTTGGGAATGATGACAAGTGAGTGGGCATTAAAGTATGCCATCTATCTCAGCACTTATTCCAACTACTATCCACAATGGAATGGGTTGGCTGAGTCCACAAAAATGAATTTGATTAGGATCATAAAAAAGATAATGGAGGAAAATCAAAGGACTTGGCATGCCAAGTTGAAGACAACTCTTTAGGCAGATCAGATCACTACAAAGAGGGTGATCGAGAATTCACCATACACACTTGTGTATGGAAGGGAAGCTAGACTTCCTATCTCACTTGATTTTCTAGCCTTGGATCTTTCCCATCAACTGCAATTGGTGGAGAGTGACAGCCTGGAAGTCAAGTATTATGAGCTAATGGAGCTTCAAGAAGCGAGATACCAAGCCATGGATGCCATGACCAACTGCCAACAACAAATAAAGAAGCATTTTGACAAAAGGTCTAGGCCACTGAGCTTCTTAGAAGGTGACATTATCTTGAAGTGGGATGAGGACTGAGCCAAGCCTAGAAGGCACACGAAGTTTGACGCTTTGTGGAGTGGCCCATATGTCATCACCCAATGCAAGCAACATAATGCTTTTCAACTCTCCAAGTAGGATGGTGAAGAGCTACATATCCCAATTAATGAGATATATCTTAAGCATTGCTACTAGGTTTTTTTTGTCATGTACATAGTTTCTTTGTTTTTCCTCATTTTCCTTGAGTGTTGTTATGCACGTGTGTAGTGTTTTTAGCCTTTGTGTGTCTTTTTTCCTTGTTGTTTGGGGTAAAATATTTGTTGGCTCTTAAGTCCTTACAAAGCTATTGTTGACTTCTCCAAGATGCATCCTAACTCCATGTCTAATGGATTTTGTGGCTACCAGTCTTCCCAAGCACAACATACATGCTTCCCTTGTGAGTCACCAATTGTGTTGACCAATTTTTGGTCATGCAAACCAAAATTCAGCACCCCCTCCTTTTTCCTTGCAAAGGTCATCCAATCCATGTTTTGGCTAGATCATCCCTCTATTGCCTTGTGCAAAAAATATTCTTTGCCAGACCTTTCTAATGAAAAAGCCAAGAGTTTTATCATTTTGCTTAGTCTAGTGCAAATTGGGTTTGTGCAGGTGCATTACTTATCTACTTTTATAAGTAGAAGTGATTGAAGGACCCAAAATGGTCTAAAGCAGTTCACAAAAGGCAACAGATTTCCTTTAGAGGGCATTTTGATGGCTTGAAAGATGTTTGAAAAAAGTTTGAAGGGTAAGTGTCGTTACGGAGGGCACTTGGTCAAGAAAGAGGACTCTTTTCACCTTTTTGAAGGGTCATTTTGAAAGTTTTTGAAGGGCACCTACCTTTGCGGAGGGTGATTTTGGATGGAAGAATCCTTTGCGGAGGGTACTTTAAGAAAGAGAGGACGAAGACAAAAGGCTCAAAGGGCACATGCTCTTCGAGAAAAGAAGCAATCAAAGGAAATAATTCCTTTGGATAAAATGTCCGAAGGAATTCCTTCAAACATTTTATCCAAATGAAAGTGCAGCACAAAGGCCCACCAAAAGAAAGGTGCAAAGGCAAGCCCAAAAGAGAATTCCTTCAGACAAAATGTTTGAAGGAATTCCTTTGGACATTTTTTCCAAAGAAATTTGACATTACCAAAAGCCCGAAGGCTGACAAAGGCAGAAGAAATATGAAAGGAAATCCTTTAGACAAAATGTCTAAGAGAAATCCTTTGAACATTTTATCTGAAGGACATGGTGAAGATAGGCCTACCCAAAGGGAAAAAGCCAAGGCAAAGGGAAATAACAAAGTAAAAGAAAACAAGGTGGGTAACCCAGAACGTGGCCATGCAACACAATAAATTAAAAGCTCAAAACATTTCAAGTAACATGACAAGTCAAAAGTACAGACCCAAGGACCAACTAGACTAAGGCAAGTGGCACAGGTGTCGTCAACAAGAAGAGTAAATGCACTTAGGTGAAATAATCTCTACCGAAAACCAATAAAAAGATTAGTTTTCAAACTATATAGGAGAGTAGCCTGTGTTTTCATGCTTCACCATTAATGCACAACTAGTTGCACCCAAGATTAAAAAGAGCATGGTCCAGTCAACACAACTTGGGGATGGATTTTTCAGTTTCTAGAAGGAGTATCCCATGCTTTTATAGGCCCAGGACAACAAGGGCAGCGACTTGGACATCTACAACATGGCTCTTCCATATGCAATTAAAAGAATACGACAACAACATGGGCTTGTGGTCTTTGCAGAAGTGTTTAACTCAGCATGGGTTTCCATCCCTTGATTTGTTAGCTCTCTATTTCCAAGTTCTGTATATATTTTTAACTTCTCATTCGAGAAAAAGGATCTCAGTATTGTATGGCGAAGCCTTGAAGGAATTTACCTTGAATCAAAAGAAGCATTTTTACCTCCATTTGAGCTTGCACTTTTGCATATGTCTATGGTTTTAGCTTATGTTAAGTCATTTCCTTTTCATACTTTCATAAGTTCATGCCAACATATCTAATGTATTGTGAGTTCTTCTCTTGCAGGTCAACAAGAAGTGTCCAGCTCAGAGTATAGGCACATATGAATAGGTTGTATATAGTGTGTCTTAGAACACCTTTGGTAGTTCTTCCTCCCTGTATCTCCATAAGATCCCCTATTGAAACACTGATGCAAGAAAGGTTCTCATTCGAATGAAGTGTATGATTGCTTCTCTCTAGTGTAAAGTGTATGTTAAATCTGAGTAGACCAACCATTTTGGTGCATCACCGCATTAGTTTAGGTTCTGATTTTAGTATTTCTCTCCCTTTTCACCCCCCCCCATTATTATTAATAGGAAATCTAGGGCCTCAAGGTGCATCAAGGGGAGCTAGCCCCTAATCGAGAGATTCATCCCTCAAATTTGCAATTCATAGCAGAAGGAGTGTCTCCATTGTGTCGCGTGGAGGAAGACAGCTAAACCTCCCTTCAGAGGGTGCAATCCACTACGTCAACAGTGTCCCATCTTCTTATAAACTTTATATATAAAGGAATGGATTGGTGCCTAATTTTTTTAACTAAAAAGAGGGGTTAAAATTTTATTGAAAAACGGAACAGGAAACAAGAGAATTACATAGCTTTATCCTGGTCAACAAGTTGGACCAGCTTTTGAAAAAAAATTAGGGGAAGCATCGTATGATCATAAATGTTCCAGTCTAGGCCTTGCTCAAAGGCCCATTTAACCAAACTATCAGAAACACCGTTCCACTCGCAAGGAATATGCGTGAAAGATACTGACTCCAAGGAGTTGCATAGCTGAAGAATCTGTTGAACAATCACGGTCAGATGCCAATCCATAGTCTTGGAGTTCCTTTTGTTTAGTAATTTGACCACCACCTACGAGTCTGATTGGTAGATGATTCTATGCCAGCCATGTTGGTAGCTCTGTTGCACTGCGTCCAGGATAGTTGTGGCTTCCATAAGGTTATTAGTGTGGAGCCCCTTGTAGATAGAAAAGCAAAACTGGATATCACCGACACTGTTCCTCCCAATTCCCCTAGTGCTCGCCATCCTAGGATTCCCCCGTGAGGAGCCATTGGTATTGATTTTTAATACCCCAGTTGTAGGGGGAGTCCACCTCCCCACGTGATTAACAAGACACGTCCATTGGTAAGTGCCATCTATCGAGTGAGTGGGAGGAACATCGAGATTGGAGCTAGGGAGAGTGAAGGAGAGCCTCGAGAAAATGGCTACATCATCAGTGTTCAGACTCGCTTCCGTGTTACACTTCACTTGGAGAGTTTCCTGAAGCATTCTAATAATTCTCCCCCACAGGAACCTGAGCTCTAAGCACACATCCTGAAAGATTCTCCTATTCCTCTCCAGCCAAATATGCCATAGGATAAAGGACGGGCCGATGGCCCAAGCTAACTGAAGGACAGAAGCCTTCGAAGGAGGGAGGCCCAGTCGATCCTAGAATTCAGCCAAAGAAGAAGCATGCCAACAAGAAACGCCCCACGCCTCCCAGCAGAGGTGCCAAATCTGCTTGGCAAAAGAGCACTGGAAGAAAAGGTGAGAGATAGTCTCTTCACTGTTGCGACATAAACTACATATGGAGGGCCCCTAGAAGCCACATTTACAAAGATTGTCCCAAGTAAGACACTTGTTGTAAGCTATAATCTAGAGAAAGAAGTTGCACTTAGGCCATGAAAATTGGTTCCAGACTTTCTTCGCCCAAGATGTCTCTGTGATGCCAAAAACTTGCTTTGTCAAAGCCAGATACCCAAAAGAAACATAGTACTTTCCAAAAGGAGCACTCCCCAAGCCAAGACATCGCACCCCTATAAAGAGCTACATCCCCTAGAGGCCAAAATTTGGGATAACTATGTGCGATCCCTCATCGAACCTTCCAGTGGCCAGTCTGAAGCGCTCTTCCATCGAAAACCCACAGCCATGCCCAGGTCGAAGGCCTCCTTATAATGAGCCACTGTATTCCAACCGGCTGCAAGGAAATACTCACTAAGAGGTTGCAAGTGTTGATGGGAGGATAAGAGAGGAGGAGATCCATCCCAAGAGTCACTCCAAAAGAGGGCCGTAGTTCCACTATTGCAAATCTAGAAGAGACTGCTTTTCACAAGCTGAGCGCCAAGCTTGAGGGTGTTCCACACCATAGACCCTCTTCCCTCTAGTGGCAACTTGGAAATATCTGAAGGGTCAGCTCCAGGGTAATACTTGTAAGACAAGATATAGGCCCATAGCTGAGATGGACTAGAGCACCAGTGCCAATAGAGTTTGGCTGCAAGAGCTTGACTGCATAGGATAGCGAAATGAAGACCTAGACCCCCTTCCTTCTTTGGTCGGCACACAGTATCCCACTTTATGAGGCTCCATTTAGTATTTTGCAGGTTACCACTCCAGAGAAATTGGTGAGAGAGGCCATCAAATTCCTTAAGAAAATACATCAGGGCAGCCTGCACCATACTCATGTATATGGGAATGGCTTGAATCATGAATTGCAGAAGTATCACCCTGCTGGCAGTAGAGAGCCACCTATGCATCCAGTGATTAACTTTTTTCCTTAGCTTGTCAAGAATGTTCTGCAATAATAGCCTTGGTTGTCTTCCCACCACAATAAACACTCCCAGGTAAGTTAGAGGGAGAGATTGCGTCTAAAACCTTAGGATAGTAGCAATCCTCCGCTGGATCAGCTCAGGAGTGTTGAAAAAGAAAATAGAAGACTTGTGATCATTAACTTTTTGACCAGAGGTGGCCAGATAAGTATTAAGGGTGAGCCAAAATGCCTCAGCTTCACGAATTCTAGCTCTCCCAACAAGGGTTGTATCGTCAACAAACTGGAGGTCGGTCAAGGTGGGCAATCCAATCCCCCATATCCAGCCCTGAAGCATATTCTGAGAAACACGAGACTTGATAAGTCGGTCAAGTCCTTCCACCAGAATGATAAACAAATATGGTGAGAGCGGATCTCCTTGGTGTAGGCCTTTAGAAGCGCCAAAAAGCTCTGAGGGTTCACCACTGACAAGGACCGAAAAGGAAGGAGTAGTCACACAGCTCAGAGCCCACTGCACCCAAGCCTGATTAAAACCAAAAGCCAAAAGAACCTTGTGCAAGAAGCCCCAACTGACTCTGTCATAAGCATTGGCCATGTCAAGCTTAATGACCATGGCACGCTCCTGGGAGATACTCATAGAGTGAATAACTTTGGAGGCAATGACCACTCCATCCAAAATTTGTCTGCCTTCCACAAAAGCCCCTTGTTCCTTAGAAATAACCATGGGAAGACAAACTCTGAGCCTCTCTACCAAAAGCTTAGTAATGATTTTATAGACCACATTGCAAAGAGCAATGGGCCTAAAAGAATCTAGCTGGTTTGCACGTTCCTTCTTCAAAATAAGGACTAGGAAGGTAGCATTCAAAGCCCTGAGCATTTCTTTGTTGGCATAAGATTCTTGAATTACATCCAAAAGATCGTGACTAATGATATTCCAAAAGTCCTGAAAGAATTCAACAGGAAATCCATTTGGCCCCGAGGCTTTGCCTTTGCACAGGCTGAAGACAACTCCCTCCAATTCTACCATACCAACTAGCTGCATAAGAGACTCGTTCAGTTCCGATTTCACAATAGAGGGAATACAGGATAACACAGCATCCTCTACTGCTTCAGCTGGGAGTTGATCATCTGAAAAGAGAGCCGAGTAAAACTGAATAGCTTCCTTGGATATAGCTTGGGAAGAGGTCACACATGTCCAGTCCGAAGTAACAAGAGAGGAGATGAAGTTCCCGTTACGGCAGGCCTGCACTGACTTATGGAAGAAAGCAGTATTCTTGTCCCCTTCTTGGAGCCAATCAATGTGAGCCTTCTGCTTCCAGTAAATTTCTTCACGAAGATCCCACTCAACTAGATCGATAGAAGCTTTAGATTTAGCAATGCTAAGGGTTTCAAACAAGCCATGATCCTGAATTTGCCTGGTAATGTCATCCAACCAGTCTTGCGCCTTCTTCCTCATGCACTGGAGATTACCAAAGCTATTCCTATTCCAGTACTTTAACTTCTTTTTGACATACTACAATTTTTTAGAGAAGGCAAACATAGCGGTGCCGTAAGCAGGGCCTCCGTGTCTCCACCAATGGGCCATTAGATCATGGAGTGAGGTATCATGGAGCCACATCAGCTAAAACTTAAATGGAGGCTTCTTAGGGATAGCAATATAACTAGTAGATAGCTTGATGGGCCAATGGTTAGAGCCTCTCCAATCAAGAATTTCAGAAGAGAGATAGATGGATCTGGAAAGCCAAAAATAAGAAACTAGGAACCTGTCTAGGCGCTCAGAGATGGCAGTTTCCCCAATTCTTTTATTATTCCAGGTAAATATCCCATTAAGGGGTTAAACATCTGAGAGGTGTAAAAAATTTATATTTTGTTGAAGAAGCTCAGAGGAAGGGCCCAAACGGGCTAGGCTGCCCCTCTTCTCCTCCAAGCTAAGAACAGAGTTGAAATCGCCAACCACAACCCATGGCAAGAAAGGATGGCAACTTCTAACATGTCGAATATGTTCCCAGAGCTTGAGCTGTCTAGGGAGGTCAACAGGCACATAAACATTAGTTACCAAGATTGACTCCCCATTCTCATGAGAAGAAGCCACCATTGAGAGAGCCAAGTGACATGAAATCCAGTGGAGAGGTGTAACTTTCCTAGGATCCCAGCACAAAGCTAGACCGCCAGAGGTCCCCAAGGTACTAATGCACTGGCATTGGCCACGGAGCCAAATATTAGGAGTGCAAGTAAACATGGAATCCACAGAGAGCTTAGTCTCTTGAATACAAAGAATATCTGGGAAAAGTTCAATCAACAATTTATGCATAGCCTTTTGTCTGGGGATGTTATTCAACCCCCTCACATTCCATGAAAGAATAATCATTGAGTAGAGTGAGGAAAGTGTTCATCCAAGGGCTTGACAACCCCCGACTCTACCAATAAGTCACCTGTAAGTTTAATTTTGTCCTGATCCCTCTTGCGTCCAGCTCTGGAGGGAGTAGAAAGGGAAGCTTTCTTAAAAGGTCTCTGCATCAGGCCTAGCGCAACAAAGGATCCTTTCTCTCTACTGGACTCACTTGCTTCTTTGACTAAATCTGCCTAGCGGACGTCCTTGTCCTGTGAAGCAGGAGGAAGCACAAGGGCCCCAGACTCAGGGCCGAGAGGAGGCTCTAAGGTCTGCTGAACAACGCAATCCTGGACTCCATCAAGAGCATGACTCCTTCCCTCTGACGCAGGCTCCCCGCACTTGTTCGCTCCAGGAATGCCTTCATCTATAAGCATGCTATCAAGAGTTTCGAACTGGTTGAAACCTGGGTTCACCTACCGGTCTAAATACTGACGCTTCTATCCTCTTCCCTTAGCGCGACTTCGGACCTGGATAAAACCATCCCTATCAGGACCAGTTGAAACGGATGGGCCTTGCCCCATACTTGAAGTATTCAGATGAGCTTTCCCTTTTGCAGTAGTGTCAGATTGAGTATTTCTAGTTCCATTATAACCAAATTGTCCAAACTCTGTACCATCCTTGGCCGGTCGTGGGCCAAAAGAACCTCCTTGTGTACCACTGTCTCTGACAGCCTGAGGGCATTGGTGCTGTAAATGCCCATACACATGACAAATTCAACAACGAAAGGGAATGGATTCATAGTCTAGTTGTTGGATCCAAGAAGATGAGCCTAGGCATATTTCCATAGAGTCTGGCAGAGGATAATTTAAATCAATATCAACGCAGATACAGGCATAGGAAATAACCTTTTTGTCTAGTGATTGATGCGATATTACAGTTGGTGTCCCAATCATGGCCACAATTTGACGCAGGATGTCATCGCGCCAGAATTCTAGAGGCAATCTCGGTAGGCAGACCCAAATAGGGATGCGAGATGGAAAATCCTCTGCTGAGTTAAACCCCACATGCCAGGGCTTGATAAAAAGGCCAATCCGATTGTAAAAATAAGGACCTCCCTCAAATATTTGATTTCGGTCAGACACAGATGAGAAATTCACCATAAAGTAACTATTACCAGCCAACATAATGTCAAAATCGCCTTCCACCTGCCATGAGTAGCGAATCCAGGCTTCCAAGGCCGACAGAGAAATTTGGATACCGAGAAACTTACAAATCAATGCATGTGAGGTCAGGTATTCCACATCTTCCTGCACTACCTCTGGGGAGATGACTAGCACCGGTTGGTCCTGACTACGCAACAGGCAGCCATGGACTTTATTGCGCTTGAAGCGTTCGCTGACATAGACGGTTTCCTTGTCCTGCATTTTTAGCCCAGCCATAGGTCGATTAATTCTGGGATCTCCCGGAGGAGAGAGCTGCCTAGAACCCCTGCCTGCATCCTTCACTTTGTCGTCTTCCATCTTGGAAGATTGGTGCCTAATTTAACATGTTATATGTATATATAATATTTAGGTAAGTATACAGTAATTCTATCTAATATGGTTTATATCCACATGCCCTATCACATGAGGCAACAACAACAATAGTTGAAGTGGCTTTTATTTTGCAAGCAAGACGGGCTCCAGGATTAAGATTTGTAGCGACGGCATTGTTTTAGCTACTTGACCTTCATTGATGCACTAGAATTACCCTGTTATTTGTTGGCATTATTTTTTATTGTAGAGGCCAAGTTGACAACTAATTTTATATATGAATATGTCTTATTGTATCTATTTGGATTGTAGTCACCACATTTGGTGAACTAGATGTAGAAGCCTAGAATTCACTAAACTAAAAAAAAAATCATGTCATTTATTTAAATTTGTCTTGAAATTCAGGGTGAATTTAAAAAATAAATTTAATCCGAAAAACCCCTTGACAATTGTCAAAATTTGTTGTAAATTCATCAAGTTTGCAGAAATTTGCGTTTTTAGGGTTGTTTGGTATTTTCAGGGTTTTCATTGCATTCTTTAATTCTTTCAGTGTTTTCACCACGTTTTTAAATTTATTATTAGAATTTTTGTTTCATGGTTTTAAGATTTGGTCTATTATCCAACTAATATTGTTTATTTTATCCTCTTCCCAAAATCTCATCTTTGTTCACCCCGTAGGGGCTTGGCACATAACACCCTTGTTAAACCAAAGCTTAGTAATAATATTTATGAGCTTTAAAGAGAATACTTTAATTTGATGGGAGAATATTATTTTCTCTTAAAGGGAAAGCGCTGGTAATGTTGATAATTATGACACTTTTTACTATGGTAAGTAAAATGAATCATATTATCTTTTTTTGTTATCCTTTTAGATGGATTCAAATACTATATCATTTGTCTTGTTAGAGATATTTTTATTGTATATAAATTTTAATATTAATATTTATCATATTTATTAGAAAACAATTATAGACTTTTATAATGGTGGGTTATAAAATAATTTGTTGTCAAATGTTAAAAGAGTCATTGAGTTGTTATTAGCTCGTTATTGAAGTTGTTTAGTTTTGAAATAATTTATTAGATATTGATTGTAAAGACTTAATATTATAATGAATGAGATTAAGTTTGAGTCGGTAATTTGTTATTAATTTATTGTTGAAATTGTTTGGTTTACAAAAAATTCATTAAGTGTTAATTATTGTTGAGTGCAAAGACCAAATATTATAATGAATGAGATAAAATTTGAGTCTCGAACGAATAGAAAGATTCTCTTTAATCATTTACACTAAGTCAAAATAGATCAAATATATATACATATAATATAAATTGTGATGCTTGTTCTATGATTATGAAAAGTAGATTGAATATATATACACTTATACCAACAAAATATTTATTCAATAATAAAAAATAAACAAATATCAACAAAACATTGTTTACATTTAAACGATAAAAAAATAACCCTTTAAACCTCATTACTTAAAATTTAAATTTAATATTTAGAATACTCCATTGATAAAGAATACTTACTTAAAATATTAATAAAATTTTAATTTTCTTAAAATATTAAAATAAAGTTAATGCAAATCAGAGACAATTTTAACGGAATCTTCACTATCTTATTAAATAAAAAAATTAATTATCTATAAATACACTCAATACTAAATTGATTATTTATACAATCATTACTAATTCTTTATTAATTAGATTCTCATCTTGCATGTGGTCCCCTCTTGGAAACCAAGTAATAATTAAATTCATTTAAATAATGATGTCTTTGTTCCCCCGAAAACAAGTCAAAGTCGTTGAGAATGATGGAATGTCATTTCCCTTTCCAAGTTGTAAGCGAATATCACTTCCACATAAATTAATTGAAATACTCCAAAACTTTCATATTCACCCAAAGTAAACGTCAATGGGTTGGAAGATATTCTATTCTTAATTCATTTAATTACCCTCCACTCAAACTAAATTAAATTGTCCTAATAATTAATTTAAAATTATATCATATAATGTTTTATTATTATTTTTAATAATAAAAATAAAATAAATTTTATATTATTAATATAAATAAATTAATATTTATAAGATTATTTATTAAAAAAATTAATAGGAAAAAAACATGTCATGATAATATGTTTAGAAAATATTTAAAATATCGAAAAAGAAATACTTAAATAAGAATAGCAAAGAAATCGGTGAAGGATCATCCCATTTACAACTTAGAAGATCTTTCCATTCAACAAGTCTCATCTAAATTCGGAGACGTATTGGTCATCACCTCATTATTTTACACACGTGTAAAAATAAATAACCAAAATGAACCCAAAAATATCATACACTTATAATAAATACATAAATTTATTATACAATATCATTAAATAATTTACTCAACTTTTAAAATGTAAATTTTTAATAAATATTATAATTTTTTTATTGTCAAAGTATATATTATTAAAAAGAATCCCCTCATACTTTTGATTCAAATAACTACTAACACACATATCTTAATAAATCTATGTAAAATACATTGATATATCATTCTCGAAATGCATAGCATAGATTACATAGTATATATTTTAGAATGGGGCCCATATGCATCGGACAATCTTGAAAATTTGAATGACGAGTTTCAACCTTAAAACTTATATGAGACGACCCCAAAACCCTTAGTCAACTACGTCATGCGTGTGACTAATAAATATAGTTTTTTAAAAACATTATCACAACAATAAATATAATTCACTCACTATATTATAGTAAATACACAATTAAATTATTTTATTTTGAAATAAATAAAATTACCACAATAAAATTATAGTCTAACCATCATGAATTAAATAAATAAATTATTTTATTTTGAAAAAATAAAATTTTCACAACAATAAATCTAATTTATTTATTTATATTTTATTATAATAAATAATTAAATTCTTGTATTTTAAAATTATAATTCACTCTTTTATATTATTAAAATTAATCGATGTTACTTATAAAAAAACACCTATCAATATAAATGGAAGCGTCGTCCCTGCCCTTCCAAGGGTTTAATTTCCATTCTAAGGTCTTTGTTCGCTGCTTCAAACTGTAAAGCTTAAGGCAGAGGGCAATTCCGACATAGTAAATCATGTATTTATATGACGCACGTGCTTATATAACTTGACTTATATCTTGTTTGCTTTTGATTGGAATGCCTTTAATTTAATTTATTTTATTTTTTTAAAATTTTGCGGGGTTACTTAAAGTTAATTAAAATTGAAGGATCAAGTTTTAATGATTTGATCGTTTTTCTGCATTTTCTTTATGTTTGATTCCTATTTGGAATTTTACATATTATGATTATGATATTGTATAACTTGTAGAGAATTAATAATATTATAATATTTGCAATGACTTTGTTCATACTGTCATTATATATGTAAATTCAAATTTATGGGTCAAGTTTAATTATAGTTTAATGTCTTGTTTAATTTTCTTGTCATAAAAAGGTTATTCTTTGTTTTTTTTGAAATGTTTGATGTCACGAAAAATATCACTTCCATTCGAGCTTGCCACTTATCATTTTTTAATTCATCTTAATCTAGCTTTTAATTTCCAACACATTTTCTTTATTATTCTATGTCTTCTACATTATTATTGTCTCTCATATCATTTAGGCACTAAAGAAGCTTTCTAAGTGATGGATTTGAAATACATCTTATTCTACATTAAAATGATCTGACTTGCTTGAATCTTTCTTTTACAAGTGGTGGACATTTAAAATGTACTTCATTTTCTTTCATACATATTGTGTGTCAAAATTATTTTTAAAAATTACTTTAATATGAAACAAAAATGAAAATAAATAAAAACAAATTTATTATCTGATTTCAAAAGTGTTATCCATACATGACAAATCTCAAAAGAATTAAAACAGGTTAAAAAATTTAGTTCCTTCACATCTCACTATCCATACCCCATTTGCCAAACATATTTTTAGGCGCACTTTATGTTATATATTTAATTGTTGATTATTATTATTTTAAGCATATTCTTTTATACTTAATACCGTTATAAATAACCCTCATTTAATGGCTATAAACACTAAAACTCGCATGACTTCCTCCATTTTCGATATACCTGTTGATTGGATGAGGATCGTTTTTTCACATACGAATTAAAAATAGAGGCATCAAACCTAGGACAACATTTCCCACCATGTATGCATATACTTTCCATTAAAGACATTATTAAAAAAAACTTATAAATTTAGATCCTAAATTCCTTTATGCCTTGCGTCCACATGCAATTTACAAGTGTGACTTAGTAAAAAGGTATCTTCTTCTTTTATTTGTCTACTTGCTTGTTTGACAAATTTAGCCAAACAAAAATATGATCTATGATAAGGGCGATGTGACAGGGCTCATATTTAAACAAATAATAATTATAATGCTGAAACTTTTATGGAAAAATTGTATATGAGTTTTTAATTTTCTCAATGTTTCGGATCATCTTCCATGATCTTTTATTGGGAGAAATTATGATAAGTGGAACAACAAGCCCAGGGAATTTAAACAAGATGAAATGACCGTTGCAAATGGAATTGCTAAAAATAAAAAATTTAGCCGTTATAAAAAGTTTCTAATAGTAAATAAAGAAACTACAATAAAGAAAACCAAAAAATTAAATTGAAAATAAAGATAAAAATGTCACAAATAGAAATAAAAATAAAATTATAATTTAACAAGTTAAGGACATTGAAATATCATGCATTGTTATTAATAAATAAAACGAAATACATAATATATAATACAATACTAAGAAAGAAATACCTAAAGAAATAAATAAAAAAACCCCAGTGACAGGGAAAGAAATGAGCAAACACAAAAATATGTTAAGCAAGGAGGGTTAAAGAAGAAACCTAAATCGTGAAAACCAACAGCGTCCAAGCATGACTAATTCATAGTCCCTCATCCCTATTTAGATTGTTAGGGTGTTTCAATATTTCAATTGTTTCCGTAATCTTACGCTTGTGAAGGTGGTCTTCTGCAACAACAACTTTAGCTTGTTCTGTGTTGATAACATGTTTTGTATTAGAAGAGTGCTCGACAAGAGCCGATTTTTCTTTCTTTTCAAGTCGAATATCCGTCAAATGTTCCTTAATTCTAGTTTGAACAGATCTACCAGGTTCTCCTATGTAAGGGATACCACATGGACAATCGACCATGTAGACACCACTATGGAGGTTTGGGTCCATATAATCTTTTACCGACCCTGAAGTCCTTTGTAATTTATTAATAGGAAGGAAAGTGGAGTTAATGTTCTTACGTTTGAGAATTGTAGCCAATTTGTTGGAAATGCCTTCTACATACGGCAAATAAGTTATAGGTTGATCTGTTAAGTGAAAATTATCATTGGAACTTCTATTGATGTTAACTTTTACTTGCTTGCTAGCTCTAGTTATTTGCTTTCTCGAGTACCCATTCCACTTAAAAACTCTTTTTAGGTGTTCAATCTCATGATCAATGTTGTCATTATCACAAATTTTGAATGCCCTAGTAAACAAAGTTTTCAAAATGCCTGCTTTCTGAGTAGGATGATGATGGGATGAGGCATGGAGGTATAGGTATGTGTGTGTGCCTTTTTTGTAAACCTTTCTAACTAAGGAGCCATCCTCTTTTCTAGAAATGAGGACATGTAAGAATGGAAGATTACCTTCATTTTCAATTTATTTTATGAATTTTATACTGGGTACCAAACTATTAAGATGGTTTTGAAATTCTACAAGACTATCTAAACCATGTTGCCAACAAAGATTGGTGTCATCCACGTATTTTTTCCACCATTTAGGTTTTAATGGGAAAGAGTGAAGGGCATTATTTTCAAATTGTTCCATAAAAAGATTAGCAACAACTGGGGACAAAGGGGAACCCATTGCCATGCCTTCACATTTGTCGTAGATAACACCTTTAAAAGAGAAAAAAGTTGAATTAAGACATAAAAATACAAGGTTAGCAGTTTCAATGTTAGTAAGATTACAAACTACTTCAGTGGCTTATTTAATGGGTACCTTAGTGTAGAGTGAAACCACATCAAAGCTTACTAACAAATCATTATTTTCCATCTGCTTATCTTTAATAAAGGCAACAAAATCCTCTGAGTCGCGGATAAAGGATGATGTCCTACCTACTAGGGATTTCAATCTATTAGCTAAGAAGGCAACCATATTATAGGTAGGGGAGTTAGTAGTGTCAACAATAGGCCTCAACGGGATGCCTTCTTTATGTATTTTTGAAGCACCATATATCCTCAGGGTTATCTCTTTTTGGGAAAAAAGTTTATTCTTGGTTAGGTCATCTAAAGAAGATAATTTTAAGATCTTCGTAACATTTTTAATAATTTAGGGTCAGTAAAAGATCATATGGACCCAAACCTCTGTAGTGGTGTCTACATGGTTGACTATTCGTGTGGTATCCCTTACATAGGAGAAACTGGAAGATCTGTTAAAACTAAAATTAAAGAACATTTGACGAATATTTGACTTGAAAGGAAAGAAAAATCGGCTCTTACCGAGCTCTCTTCCAACACAAAACATGCTATGAACATAGAACAAACTAGAGTTGTTGTTGCAAAAGACCACTTTCACAAGCGTAAGATAAGGGAAGCAATTGAAATATTGAAACACCCTAACAATCTAAATAGGGATGAGGGACTAGGAATTATTCATGCTTGGAAGCCATTGGTTTTCACAATTTAGGTTTCTTCTTTAACCCTCCTTGCTTAACATATTTTTGTGTTCGCTCCTTTCTTTGCCGGTCACCAAGTGTATTTTATTTATTTCTTTAGTTCTTTCTTAGTATTATATTATATATTATGTATTTAGTTTTATTTATTAATAACAATGCATGTTATTTTAATTTGCTTAACTAGTTAAATTATAATTTTATTTTTATTTCTATTTGTGACATTTTTATTTTAAATTTAATTTTTTGGTTTCCTTTATTTTAGTTTCGATATTTACAATTAGAAACTTTTTATAATGACTAAATTTTTTATTTTTAGCAATTCCATTTGCAACGGTCATGTCATCTTGTTTAAATTGCCTGGTCTTGTTGTTCCACTTATCATAATTTATTCTGATGAAGGATTATGGAAGATGATTTGAAACGTTGAGAAAATTAAAAACTCATACATAGTTTTTTCATTAAAGTTTCAGCATTACAATATGGACTGTGAAAGCATAAAATCTTTGATATGTACCCTTCATGAGAAGGAGATATACTCAAAGGCTAAGCTTTTTGAAAAGCTCCAGATTAAATTGGCAAAGCGAATAGCAACCCTGGCATTCTTAAAAAGTTGCAGGGATCATAAATTTTTTCCATCTTAAGTACATATTAAACATTCCTTGTATAACGCTAAAAATAAGAATATTTTTGATAAGGCTAGCTTGTCTCTGTTAATTTCTATAACCCAGCAACAGATTAATTCCACAATAAATTCACATACATAAATCTGATTTATAACGATTAATACAACTGGGTTAATTAACAACTAATAATAGCGGAAGCAAAAATAACAATAAGCCAATACAAAAAGACATTAACACAAATACACCTAGGAAACCCCAATGCGGGGAAAAACCTGCAAATGTTGGATCATCTATTTAGCCTACCAACAAACTTTTCTTTCGAAAATACAATACATAAGTTTGCTACAACAATCTTACTTTTATAGGAGAGCCTAGCTGCTTTACTTAGCGTGCAAAAAAAAAACTTTTCTTGCTGCTTTACTTAGCGTACAAGAAACATAAACTTTTCTTGCTTTCTTTGGCTTTTTCCTTTTTACACATAAAATCACTCTAGGATTTATCTTATCCTTACAAACTCAGAAACATTCTAGAAACTAATGTTGCTGAAAATCCAACTCGAATTGTTTTAAAGCATATCTAATCTTGAGTTGCTTTAAAACAATTCCACATTCCACCTTTCGAGCTACAAAAATCAACACTCCCTCTTAGCAAGGAAGGTGTTCTGCACCACACCCAACTTGTCCCTAAAGAATTCAAACTTGCTCTTCATCAAGGCCTTCGTCAGGATATCTGCAATTTGTTCATCCGTAGGAATGTAATTGAGATTCACTATCCCCTTCTCCACACAATCTCTGATGAAGTGATACTTGATCTCAATGTGCTTTGACTTGTCATGAAACACTAGATTCTCAGAGAGTTTGATACAACTCTGATTATCACAATAAATGACTGTAGGATCCAGCTCTTGATTAAAGAGCCCAGCTAGAAGTTTCTGAAGCCAGACAGCCTCACATGTAGCCATACTGGCTGCCATATACTCAACCTCTGCAGAACTTAGTGCAACTAACTTCTGTTTCCTGCTGTACCAAGAGACTGCTCTTGATCCCAAACTGAAACTACACCCTGAAGTGCTCTTTCGATCAACTGTGTTGCCTGCCCAATCTGCATCAGTAAACCCCTTGAGCTTCACTCCATCCTGCTGAACATACTTCAGCCCATAATCAACTGTGCCTTGGAGATATCTCAAAACATGCTTCACAGCTATCCAGTGAACACGTTTAGGTTCCACCATAAACTGACTGAGTGAGTTCACTGCAAAACAAATGTCTGGCCTGGTGTTGACCAGATACATAAGAGAGCCTATCAACTATCTGTATAAAGTAGGGTCCACTGCCTCTGATATAGAAGCATCAATCTTCTTCTAGTTGGTCACAAGTGGCATTGACATAGGCTTACAGTTTTCCATCCTGAATCGCTTCAAGATATCAATTAAGTACTTCCCTTGTCCAAGGAAGATTTTTCCCTCTTTCTGCCACAACTCCAATCCCAAAAAGTAGTGCATCAACCCCAAGTCCTTCATCTCAAACTCTCCTGCAAGATCCCGCTTGCAGTGTGCTATGAGCTCCTTTGACCCTGTGAGAAATAGGTCGTCAACATATAACAATAATATGAGAAGTTTACCCTTCACCTAAACATAGTACAGGTTCAAATCTGCCTCACTCTTGATGAAGCCCACACTCTGCAAGTAACTATCAATATGTGAATACCACGCTCTAGGAGCCTGCTTGAGTCCATATAGTGTTCTTTTCAACCTGCATACATGAGAATCCCTCTCATGTGCTTCAAACCCTTCTGGTTTCTCTATGTAAATATCTTCCTCAATCACCCCGTTGAGGAAGGCCATCTTTACATCCATCTGATAAATCCTCCAACCTATCTATGCTGCTATAGAAATGATAGCTCTTATGGATGAGTACCTGGCTACTGGAGCGAAAGTCTCATCATAGTCGACTCCTTCCTTTTGTGAAAACCCCTTAGCCACAAACCGAGCTTTGAACTTTTCCACACTACCATCTGCAGCATGCTTAATCTTATACAGCCATCTCGAGCCCACCACAGACTTATCTTTTGGTCTTGGTACTACCTCCCACACACTATTCTTCATGATGGAAGAATACTCTTCCACCATGGCATCTCTCCATACTTGGTGCTTGGATGCCTCTTGAAAGCTGGAAGGCTATACTTCAATTAATTCACTCAGAAGTGCCATATAATCTGAATAATGTTTGGGAGCCCTTCTTTGTCTGATTGAATCTTGAGGATCACCTACATATTCTTGAGCCTCTCTTAATGTTTGCTCAGCTGCCCTATTTCTCCTCTTCTCACTAATAGGAATCTAAGGCTGAGGAATTGTTTGTTCCTCTATCTGATCATCCTGCTTGTTCTATTCTCTAGCTTGCGTGACTGAAGTTTGAGGAATTTGTGCTACCTCAACTGTGGATGTTTGTTCCTCATTCATAAAGTTACTTGACTTTTGAAGAGCCCTCTCTTCCTCAAACTTTACATCTCTGCGAACCACTATTTTCCTGAGAGCAGGAATATAAACCCAATAAGCCTTAGAAGTTTCACTATACCCGACAAGGATACCCTTCTCTGCAGTAGGTTCCAACTTGGTTCTCTTCTCATCAGGAATGTGATAATACACAAGACATCCAAAGATGCGAATGTGCCCCAAATCTGGTTTCTTACCAGTGAACGCCTCTTCTGGAGTCAATTTGCCCAACACTTTGTGAGGAATCCTATTCTACAAATACACAGCTGTGTTGCAAGCTTCTGCCCATAAGAACCAAAGTAGATCTTGATCATGAAGCATGGCCTTGGCTGCTCCAATGATAGCTCTGTTCTTTCGTTCAGCAACCCCATTCTGTTGAGGGTTGTATGGAACTATCAACTCTTTCTTGATACCTTCCTGAGCACAAAAATCTTCATTCAAGGTATACTCGCCTCCGTTATCAATCCTTAGTATCTTGATCTTCTTCCCAGTTTGGTTCTCCACGAGAGCCTTAATCTCTTTGAACCTACTAGAGGACCTCATCTTTATTCTTCATGAAATATATCCACGTCTTCTTGGAGAAATCATAAATGAAGGTAACATAATACTCATATCTATTCAAGGATGTTGTTGACATAGGTCCACACACATCTGAGTGTACGAGATCCAAAATCCCTTTGGATCTAGTGTCACTGCTTGGAAAATTGGTTTTAGCATATTTCCCAAGAGCACAACCCTTGCACACCTCATGCTGTTTTGTCTTCATCTCAGGCATCCCCATCACTATTTCCTTAAGAATATTAAGTGCTCCATGGTGAAGGTGAGCCATCCTCTTGTGCCACAATTCTCCTATCCCTTTATAGCTACTAACCAACGCATGTGTTGGCTCAAACTGTAACCAAAACAAGCTGCCATGCGTGACACCAATCACTTTTGTAATCTTGGAATCTTTGGGACGAATATAGACTTTTCCCCTCTCAAAGGTCACGATGTAACCCTTGTCTTCCAAGGCAGAAACTGAGATTAAATTCTTTGTCATGCCAGGGACATACAACACATCCTCCACCAACAAAGGTTTGCCAGACTCCCTCTGAAACTTAATGGTGCCAATACCAGTTGCATGGTACTTGGCATTATCTCTGAGCTCAATATAGAAATCAAGCTTCTTCTCCTCCAACTTGGTGAAACATTTTTTGACTCCTGTCATGTGGCGAGAAGCCCCACTGTCAATATACCATACTCTGTTGGCACTTGAACTTGAGAGTTAGGCAATGAGTGAAAACTCATTCTCAAATTTTGATGCAAACTCGTCCACCTCTGCTATAGCAGCAAATTACTTCTTTTGTTTGTCCTTATTTTTCTTATTCGGACATTGACTGGCATAGTGACCCATCTGATGGCAGCAAAAACATTTAATCTTGCTCAGATCTTTCTTCTTCCCACTCTTGGAAGAAGAACCTTCCAATTGCTCTTTATTGGACTTCTTTTTACCCTTGATTGCAAGAGCAAGATTTTCTTCATCTTGACCCTTCTTTGTCTGATCTCCCCAATGAGCACCTTCACGGATCTCCTCCTGAACAAAATCATCCCAAAGTCTTGCCCAATCAGGTAGTCGATCTCTGCCAACAACACACTTGACAACCACTTCCCAAGGCTTTGAAAAAGCATTCAAGGCTATACGCACCAACTCATCTTTTATAATTGTCTCTCTAACAGTAGCAAGCTCATCCCTAACCTGTGTCAGCTTGGACAACTAAGAGGTCACACTCTCGCCTTTGGACATCTTGGTATTATGCAATTTATCCTTGAGCATCATCTTACGACTCTGATAGTCGCTCTGATAAAGTTTTGTGAGCGAATCCCACATCTGCTTGGCGGTGTCTTTCCCCGATAAATGAGGAATTAAATGATCTCTTACTCCTTCCAGGATAATCCTCTGAGCCTTGGCCTCTTTAACTTCATGTGAATCTAAGGCAACAGGATCATTTGTTGGTGGAGTCACTTCTGCGTTAGCATAGATCCACAGCCTGTTCTTCTTGAGAATAGATGTAATCCGAACCTTCCACTGCATGAAGTTAGACACACCCTCAAGCTTGTCCTTGTATCAAACGCTGGTTGCCATAGCCACAAAAAGAACTAAGGATGAAATAACTGATTTTTTTCTTGAAATCTGCGTTACAAATCTTGGCTTCGTATTCAAAATTTAGAGCTCTGATACCATGTTAAATTTCTATAACCCAGCAACAGATTAATTCCACAATAAATTCACAGACATAAATCTGATTTATAACGATTAATACAACTGGGTTAATTAACAACTAATAACAACGGAAGCAAAAATAACAATAAGCCAATACAAAAATACAATAACACAGATATACCCAGGAAACCCCAATGCGGGGAAAAACCTGCAAATGTTGGATCTTCTATTCAGCGTAACAACAAACTTTTCTTTCGGAAATACAATACATAAGTTTGCTACAACAATCTTACTTTTATAGGAGAGCCTAGCTGCTTTACTTAGCGTGTAAGAAAAGAAACTTTTCTTGCTGCTTTACTTAGCGTGCAAGAAAAAGAAACTTTTCTTGCTTTCTTTGGCTTTTTCCTTTTTACATATAAAATCACTCTAGGATTTATCTTATCCTTACAAACTCAGAAACATTCTAGAAACTACTGTTACTGAAAATCCAACTCGAATTGTTTTAAAACATATCTAATCTTGAGTTGCTTTAAAACAATTCCACATTCCACCTTTCGAGCTACAAAAATCAACAGTGTCTTCTTAGATATGTTATTTCAAAAATGAGGTCTGTCATGAACACCCTGTCTAATGATCTTTATAAGTTACATTTGGAATTGGCCTACATTCTCAGAGCAGATTTGTGGGCAAAATTTGATAATTTATCCCGTTCGACGGCCTTGAATGCACTTAATAAAGTTGAAATTAGGCAAAAAATTAAATTTTTAGCACCAATAGAAAGAAAAATAGTGCAATTGGATGGGGTGCGATATTTTCTTCTAATAAGGAATTTCTAATAGACAATGAAGGAGTTAAGTTTAGCTTTCAGGTATTCAAATCAGCCACACACCAGGATCACTCCATTTCTATTAGAGTTTTGGCTCCTAATTTCAGGGAATTGAAATCAGCATCATGTGACGAGGAGTCTTGGGTGGAGAGTAGCGTCGTGTCTTTTGAGAATAATAACATCTTAGTTCATGGTGGAAATCGGTTGAAACAAAAATGCATTTATCAAAATGAGTTTTTACTAAGCAAAAAAAACATCATGCATCCTTCAACTCTACGCAACAGTCTTCAAAAAGGAGGATGGGGTGATATCTTGTCTTCACCATCGGTTGTGGATAATGTGACTGTTAAAATGAACAAATTTTTTAATGTTTGTTTTCAGCTCTACCTACATTGGAGACTTATCAAAACATCAGAAAATTTGAAGTTGAGAAGAATATAGATATGATGTTACGGCCTGGCGGCAACGAAAAGTTAGCCAACAATTTAGAATGTATAAATCTTGCTAAAAAGATCCCTGAGTCGATCATTCTATCTTCGGCTCAATTCTGTTATAATTTTCATAATGATTATCTTAATGATAATAGTTGTTGTTGTTTTTTTTTAATAACAATATCAATAATAATAATAATATTAATATTGACGTCAATAATTATATTAATAACAATAATAATAGTTGTTTCGACAACAATATCAATAATAATAGTAGTAATATTAAAAACAACAACAACAACAACCTCTTTTGTTTTGAAAATTTTAATTCGAAAAATCTTATTAGTGATTGGGAAAATAAATTGGTTTTTAACTCTGTCAAATTTCCCTTTAAATAAGCCGTCTTTCAATATTTTAAAAAAGGGTTTGGGTTTTGCTATTGCTCCTCGGAAGATACCTAGGGAAGACTTTATTGTCAGTATCGCTAGTGCTCTTAAACACTTACCTTTCAACATCGCTGAAGAAGTCAGACACGATTATATTGTTGCTTTACGCAAGGCAAAACCTCTTTCTTATAACCTTTCGAAGGAGGAATGGGAGGCTCTTAGGACTATTAGAAATAATAAAGACATAGTAATCCTTAAAGCAGATAAAGGAAATGCTACAGTGGTTCTAAATCATAGTGACTATGATGCCAAAATGCTTGACCATCTCTCTAAAAGTGGGAGCTATAAAAAACTTGACTATAAACCTGTTGGTCAAATTATTAAAAATGTTACGAAGATCTTAAAATTATCTTCTTTAGACGACCTAACCAAGAATAAACTTTTCCCCAAAAAAGAGATAACCTCGAGGATATATGGTGCTCCAAAAATACATAAAGAAGGCATCTCGTTGAGGCCTATTGTCGACACTACTGACTCCCCTACCTATAATTTGGCTGCCTTCTTAGCTAATAAATTGAAATCCCTAGTAGGTAAGACATCATCCTTTATCCGCGACTCAGAGGATTTTGTTGCCTTTATTAAAGATAAGAAGATGGAAAATAATGATTTGTTAGTAAGCTTTGATGTGGTTTCACTCTACACTAAGGTACCCGTTAAAGAAGCCATTGAAGTAGTTCGTAATCTTACTAACATTGAAACTGCTAACCTTGTCTCTTCAACTTTTTTCTCTTTTAAAGGTGTTATCTATGAACAATGTGAAGGCATGGCAATGGGTTCCCCTCTATCCTCGATTGTTGCTAATATTTTTATGAAAAAAATTAAAAATAATGCCCTTCATTCTTTCTCATTAAAACCTAAATGGTGGAAAAGATACGTGGATGACACCAATCTTTGCTGGCAACATGGTTTAGATAGTCTTGTAGAATTTCAAAACCATCTTAATAGTTTGGTACCCAGTATAAAATTCATAAAATAAATTGAAAATGAAAGTAATCTTTCATTCTTAGATGTCCTCATTTTTAGAAAAGAGGATGGCACCTTAGCTAGAAAGGTTTACAAAAAAGGCGCACACACAGACCTATGCCTCCATGCCTCATTCCATCATCATCCTGCTCAGAAAGTAGGTGTTCTGAAAACTTTGTTTACCAGGGCATTCAAAATTTGCGATAATGACAACATTGATTATGAGATTGAACACCTAAAAAGAGTTTTTAAGTGGAATGTGTACTCGGGAAAGCAAATGACTAGAGCTATCAAGCAAGTACAAGTTAACATCAATAGAAGTTCCAATGATAATAATCACTTAACAAATCAACCTATAACTTATTTGCCGTATGTAGAAGGCATTTCCAACAAATTGGCTAAAATTCTCAAACGTAAGAACATTAACTCCACTTTCCTTCTTGTTAATAAATTACAAAGGACTTTAAGGTTGGTAAAAGATCATATGGACCCAAACCTTCGTAGTGGTGTCTACATGGTCAACTGTTCATGTGGTATCCGTTGTAGACTAAGAATTTGACTCAGGAGAGGTGGTTAGTATTGTGTTAGTTTGAAAATGAAATTAAATTGAAAACAACACACTAACAAGCATACATCTCTAGGCCTAAACACTAAGGGAAGCTTAGTGAATAAAAATAATTAACAAAACACAACTAAAAAACAACAACACAAACTTTCTTACGCTCCTTGGATGCTCCAATAGATTTCTTCTTTGGTTTGCTCGGCTTTGTGCTTCAAAAGGTCTATTGCAATGGAGCTTGGCTATCCTCTACCTCCTCTTGGCACCATGTGGCTTGTGGCTTTAATTTGGTTCAATAATTTGGCATTATAACACTAATTTCAATGGCTTTAGGAATCAATTTAGCATTATAACTTTGCATCAAGATAGCTTAAAAATGATGTTCATGGGTCTTTTATTTATAGATTTTCAAAATGATTCAGGATTAACCATGACCGTCCATCTTAAGATCGAGATGTGTAGCCATGAATAAATCCAATTATGTAATTAAATTTATAAATATTTAGGATAGAGGGGCATTTAAGAGGCATGGAGGGTCTTAATGAGGCATGGGGTGACTTAATCCTGATATTTTATGTATTTATGGCTTGTGGATGCCACCCCATAGAAATGATGTCATTTGACGATGCAAATATTCAATATTCATTTCAAAAAAAAAATTCAAAAAGCTCCATGGAATTCTTAATTAGGCTCTTGATTTGGTTTAATTAGCCTTAAACATGACTAGTCAACTTCGATGCAAACTTTGGCAATTTGTGCACAAATTAATCAAATTGGTCAAAATATTTTGTTATTGGCTCGAAATTTGACTGGATTAGAGTTGGAAGTCAATGTTAGATGTATTGGAACCGTATTCCCATTTAGGATGTTGCCAACGTAAAATAACAAAGGCACATGTCTTGTGCAAGAAATTTGGTAGAAAAGAGCAATCCAGAGCACCTAGGTACGAAAATGCCATTTTGACTCAAGATGATTTGATCAAAGTTAATTGCTTTATAAATTGCATTGCCCCATTTAATGATCTCCTTGCCAAAATTGGCACTTGAATATTTCAATTTCAACTTATTTAATACGTTTTAATGTTTTTAGGCCAAATTGTGCATTTTGGTAAGAATTGGTCAAAAGCATGGTTGAAGGTCATCGGTGGCCAATTTTAGGTGTCTACATCCCTTACATAGGAGAAACTGGAAGATTTGTTAAAACTAAAATTAAAGATCATTTGACGAATATTCGACTTGAAAGGAAAGAAAAATCAGCTCTTATCGAGCACTATTCCGAGACAAAACATGCCATAAACATAGAACAAACTAGAGTTGTTGTTGCAGAAGACCACTTTCACAAGCGTAAGATAAGGGAAGCAATTGAAATATTGAAACACCCTAACAATCTAAATAGGAATGAGGGGTTAGAAATTAATCATGCTTGGAAGTCATTGGTTTTCACGATTTAGGTTTCTTCTTTAACCCTCGTTGCTTAACATATTTTTTTGTTTGCTCCTTTCTTTGCCTATCACTAGGGGTATTTTATTTATTTCTTTAGTTACTTCTTTCTTAGTATTATATTATAAATTATGTATTCAATTTTATTTATTAATAACAATGCATACTATTTTAATTTCCTTAACTTGTTAAATTATAATTTTATTTTTATTTCTATTTGTAACATTTTTATCTTTATTTTCAATTTATTTTTTTGGTTTCCTTTATTGTAATTTCTTTATATACAATTAGAAACTTTTTATAATGGCTAATTTTTTTATTTTTAGCAATTCTATTTGCAATGGTCATCTCATCTTGTTTAAATTGCTTGGTCCTGCTGTTCCACTTATCATAATTTCTTTTGATGAAGGATTATGGAAGATGATTTGAAACATTGAGAAAATTAAAAACTCATACACAGTTTTTCCAGAAAAGTTTCAACATTATCATATGGACTGTGAAAGCATCAAATCTTTGAAATAATAATAATGTTAAAGTTTTGTATATCTACTAAAATTAATATGAACAATGAATACAATCACTATACAATAACATTGAGAATGTTTTGACTAAATACCATCTTTTCTGATGTGAAACCATGGTAACATTGATAATTTCTTAAATTATCTACATATTCAAATTACAAGCTCAAACACAAACAATGGTCAATACGAATATAGGGACTAGCAGCTACGTGACCCTTATTGAAAAAAGACTTTATAAATACTAAATTGTAAGCAAAAATTAAGATGACCCCATATTTATTGAAATAATGTGAACAATATTTTATATATTTTAAATTGTTACAATATAATAATTAATTAATTATACTTTATATTTAGTACATGTTATATAAATTGTTACAATATAATTATTAATTATACTTTGTATTTAATATGTACTACACATTATTTTATATAGAAATTATTTAATATTTTATTTTATTTTTAGAAATGTTTAATATTATTATAACTTTTCTTAATTTATAATTATTAATAACAAAAAACAAAATTATCTATAACCAATTTTAAATTTACAATCGAATTCAAACTCACATTTAGTTCAACTTGGATCATGATGGACCTTAACCCTGACTCCTCCACTCCCACTTTCAATCCACTCCATTTAATAGGGTAAAAAGGGAGGGTTTTGGCGGGACCTCTCAAGATTATGCTGACCTTGTTCCCACTCATACCATTATACATGTAAACTCAAATTTATGAGTCAAGCTTAACTATGGTTTAATGTCTTGTTTAATTTGCTTGTCATAAAAAGGTTATTGTCTTGTTTTTTTAAATGCTTGATGTCTCAAGAAGTATCACTTCCATTTGAGCTTGCCACTTATCATTTTTTTATTCACCTTAATCTCACTTTAACTTCCAACACAATTTTTTATTGTGTCTTTTACACTATTGTTGTATCTCATGTCATTTAGGCACTAAAGGCACTTCGTAAGTGATAAATTTGAAATACATCTTATCCTACATTAAAGTGATCTGAGTTGCTTGATTCTTTCTTCTACAAGTGGTGGATATTTGAAGTGTACCTCATTTGCTTTCATACATATTATGTGTATAAATCATTTCTATAAATTACTTTAATGTGGGATGGAATTGAAGACGAACACAAACAAGTTTTATTAAATGATTCTACAACTATCATCCATATATAACAGATCTCAAAAGAACTAAAACAAGTTTAAAAATTTAATTCCTTCGCATCTCACTAACCATGCCCCATTTGCCAAATATATTTTTAGGCACACTTTATGCTATATATTTAAGTTATTGATTATTATTATTTTAAACATATTCTTTTACACTTAATACCGTTATAAATAACCCTCATTTAATGACTATAAACACTTAACTCGCGTGACCTCCTCCACATTTTATGTGCTCGTTGATTAGATGACGACCATTTTTTTACATATAAATTAAAAATAGAGACATCAAACTAGATGACAACATTTCCCACCATGCACACATATACTTTCCTTAAATATTATAAAAGTCAATTAAAAAATTTAGATCCTAAATTCTTTTATGCCGAGAGTCCACACACACTTTTACAAGTGTGACTTAGTAAAAAGGCATCTTCTTCTTTTATTTGTCCACTTGCTTGTTTGACAAATTTAGCCGACCAAAAATTTGATTTATGATAAAGGTGATGTGATAGTGCTAATTTTATAATAAATAATAATTATGTTAAAGCTTTGTATATCTACTAAGATTAATATGAATAAAGATCACAATCACAATGTAATAATGTTGAGAATGTCTTAATTAAACACTATCTTTTTTTAAGTGAAGTTATGGTAGCATTGACAATTTTTTAAATTGTCTACATACGCAAATTACAAGCTCAAAGAGTAGGGACTAATCACTACACGACTCTTGTTAAAAAGAACTTTATAAATCATAATTTTTAAAGAGAAATTAAATTAACTCCATATATATTGAAATGATGCAAACAATATTTTTGATATTTTAAATTGTTACAATATAATTATTAAGTAATTATACTTTATATTTAATATGTGCTATATAAATTGTCACAATATAATTATTAATTATATTTTGTAATTAATATGTACTACACATTATTTTATATAGAAATTATTTAATATTTTATTTTATTTTTAGAAATGTTTAATATAATTATAACTTTTCTTAATTTAAAATTATTAATAATAAAAAATAAAATTATTTTATAACCAATTTTAAATTTACAATTGAATTCAAACTCGAACTAACTTGGATCATGATGGACCTTAACCCTGAGTCCCCCACTCCTACTTTCACTTTACTCCATTTAATAGGGTAAAGGGAGAGGGTTTTGACGAGACCCCTAATAAGATATAAGGCTAACAAATTAACAACCTGCATAGTCAAAGCTAACAACACACATCGAGGCATCCCCCAATTCAACAAAGCCACAATCATTTAAGGAGACTTCATCTTAATCTAGTAGCAACAAATTTGCCAACAATCTGTATAACAACTAGCTTACAAAGAAAAATCTACCAACAATCAACGAATAGATGACCAATAACAACGGAATAAATAATACCAAAAACATAGACCAACTAATAGTGTAGCGACCAAAGGAGCAAAAAACTTATGATCTACTCAACATACACAAAAAGATGAAATAATCAACCAATAGTTGGGGCTCTTCTTCCCCAACACGAAAGTAGGCCTTCCATTGTCCATTGAATCCCATTCTTCACTATTTCAACAGCATCTAATACAAACCTTTGGACGTATAATCTTTTTCCTTTCTTCTTAACAGATGATTTGGCTAAAAATTTTCCCAACAAAAAATGAAAAAAAAAACAACATTCAACCCCGAAAAAAAAAAAAAAAAAAAAAAAACAAAGAGAAGAAAAGAAAGCATAGGAGAGCTTGGGAACCCAACAAACTCGGAGCTTACCCTCGAAGGAACCTTTCTCAGAGCGGGACCGGACCCCGACCCCAGCACTACCTCTTCTTTTCCCTTTTCCTTACCGGGCCCGGCCCTTGACCCGGACTCCAACCTCATCCTCACCGTGACTCGAAATGCTCGACCTCGACCGCGACCGTGATCCGTACCACGACCAGGCCCGGCCCCAGCCCTGATTATATTTCTCATAAAGTTTTTAAAATAAAAATGTTTGCCCGCCTTGAATCTTTGAAGTTCTGAGAGGCACCACCTCATAGCAGAGTAACTGAAGCAAAATTTGCTAGGCATCTAACGGTGCAGCCTGCAGGCACATTCCCATATAGCCAGAGTGTACATGCACCGTACGATCTGGTTCCAATAATTCGTAGTTCGAACTCAGTTATCAGTCAAACGGAAGCTACGCGCGTCCACAAACCCCACGTCATTAAAACCATGGCTTTTTGCTGCTTGAAACGATTAAGATATCGCCACGTGCAACTTGTCTTTTAACAGTCACGAAGTCACCCTTAGATGCCGTTGTACACCTTTTTCATATTCTCTACACATTTCTTCTGCTTCACAAATTCGATTCCAAACACTCACAGCAAAGAATAGTGGGTTTCATTGTTTCAGTCCCTCGTCAACCACGGCCAATTTCTTAAAATCGACGTTTTTCCCTTTTCTTATCCTTTTCCTTTTGTCAATATATATCGGTAAGTTTCACTGTATTCGATTTCTTCAATGCCATTCAATTTTATCAATTATTTTTACATTTTTTTAAAGTTGTAAAACTATGTTTTAGGGTTTCACGCTCTAGCTGTTAAATTGGATCCGCGTTATTTTGCGCGAATTTTCACCGTATTTAACATGGCGGCTTTGAGAGGTATGTACTTGGATTTTTAATTTCTGAAATTCGGCTGCATTTGGGAAATTGTTTTCAATTTCGGTCTTATTTTTGTTTTGTTAATGTTCTGAAAGAGGTTGAAATTTCGTTTAGGGTTAGATTTCTGCGGCTACGATTTGTGGAAATCTATGTGGCTATAAACGAGAAATCAAGGGGAAACAGAAACATGACGAGAAACGGGATGGCGAAAATATGGGCACGGAATGGAAAAATTTGTGCATAAGAAATGGGATACAAAGGATTTTAATTTTATTATTTAAAATCCATAAAATTAACTATATTTTATTTTTAACATTCTAAACTATTTATCATTGATATTTTAATAAAAATATTTTTTATGCAATAATTTAATATTTTAAATATTAGAATTTTAACTTTAAAAAAAAAATGTAAAGAAACAGTCCTGAAACACGGTAGCATCGATGCGTAACTCCACTTTCCTTGCTATAGGGGCGGAAATGAATTCTCAAACTGAAATGATTATAAAATTCACTTAGTTTATAAGAAACTCAGCTGCTTTTCGGCAGGGAAGTTGTTTTAAGTTTTAATTGTTTTGTTTTTATTTTGTATTTTTTTTTCTTATTATACAAGTAATGTTTCTGCAGTGGATCAAATTATGTGATATGATTTTTTTTTTTTGATGTAGCTGCATAATTTTATTTATATATTTTGATAGAGGGTGAAATTTTGTGTAGAGCCAGGTTTCTGTGGCTATGATGTGTTAAAATGAAATCTCAATTTGAAATGTTTATAAAATTTTTCTAGCTGTATCTGAAATTTAGATAGCATTTTCGTTGAATTGAACATTCATTTTTTTTTGGTTTTTGATTTTTAGTTGTTTGGTTTGATTTTTGTCAGAGGTTGAAATTTGTGCAGGGTTAGGTTTCTGCGGCTACAATATGTGGAAATGTATCCTAAATATGAAATGTTCATAAATTTCACCTTGTTTTATTCGAAATTTGGCTACCTTTTTGGTTGAATTGGGCAGGGAAGTTGTTATCATAGGCTGCTTCTGTCTAAATGGCATGTTATGAAAAAATACCCGAGGCTGTGCGAATTGATGAGTTGACCTGAGGCAAGCTGATAAGTAGTCCAGATAACTTTCAAGTGGCAAATTTCGCAAAGGATAATGGTTGGCATGAGAAGAGTGCCATCTACAAATTGGAATGCAGAGAATCTATCACCATTTAGAACTGCAGGTATACTATGAAGGTTTTTCTCTTCTTGGGTTTTTTGACAAAAAATGCGTCAAGCTATCACTCATTACGGTGAAGAGGTATTGTGATAAAGGATCCTGTGGCCTTAGCCTCCTAGAAGAGTGGAAAAGCTGGCCAACTATCCAATTAATAGAGACTGAAAAAATGGGACTAATAAAAGAACACAAAATCCAATCTATGAATTATTTTGAGAATCCAAAAGATTGCAGGGTGAGTAACAAGCATTGCTAGTTGCATCGATCAAATGCCTTAGCTATGTCCAACTTTATGACTACACCCAAACTCTCATTAATTTGCAATGAATGAATATTTTTCTAGGCTGCATTGTTGTCATCCGGAGGTGGATCTACATGTCTGGAACAAAAGCTGACTGATTAGGTGATATCAGTTTAAACAACAATGGCTGGATATGACGAACTATTGTTTTGAACATAATTTTGTAAACCATGTTGCATAATGAGATTTGCTTGAAGCTGAAGGTGTTCCAATGTGTTGCCTCGTCTTGCATTGAGATGAAAGTCATGTAGTTGCATTAATACATTCCATAATTTTATTATTTGTAAATGATTCTCTGACTGCTTTTAACAAGTCATCCTTTAGGATCACCCAAAAATCTTGATTGAATTGGGCTGGAAACCTATCTGGCCTTAGTGCTTTATCCCTGGCAAAGGAAATACATCTATTTGGTTTAAGCTTCAGCAATTGGGGAGTTTGATTTTACGCTTTCCCCATTTGTGACTAGATGTGGTATGCATTGAAATGCTTGAGCCAAGGATGGCTTCCTATTAAGTGTTGGTTCAATGAAAAATTGCTGAAAATAGGTTGCTGTAGTTTGGCTGATGCCCCCGGGAGTATTATCTGTATGGCCATTAAGGACTTTAAACTATTAACTATTTTCAAATGCTTATGGTCGAGAACTGACTTGTGATAAAACTCTGTGTTAGCATCACCTTCCTTAATCCAAATAGCATGGGACTTTTGTTGCCAATAGATTACTTCTTTATTTTTGAAGTTTTGAGAGACGGCTAATGAGCAATTTCTTGCAATTGGTCTTGCTTTTCCAGTTCAGCATTGAAACGAAAATCACTAATTTGTGGTTGCAATTTTTCCAACTTAGTTTTATTGTTTTATTTGGTGGAAAATGTTACCAAAAACATGCGTGTTCTAGTTCTTCAGTTTCTGTTTATGAAATATTAGCTTACCAACGAATAGGTTCATGGAAATCCCTGAGATACAAGGACATTGTACACACCAAGTCTGGATATTTTGAAAAGTTACAGGTGTTTATTTCACATATTCTTACGTTTAAAGGAGTACTCTTTGCGTGGTGAGTAGGAAAGGATATTTAATTGAATGGGTCAGTGGTATGCTAAGGTTGAACCATGTACTGATCCTGAGATTTGCAGTTGAGGATGAACTCATGTTTTTGAAATTAAAAAATCTGTAAATTTTTCTGCAATATAGCAAGTTCCTTTCCTTCTACTACACCAAGTAAACTGGTGTTGCATAAAATGCACATCAATGACACTATCTGAATCGATGAAGTCTTGAAAAAGATTGGCAAGGTGCATATCAAAAGGCTGTCCTTTGTTTTCTGCACCACTTGAAACAACATTGCAATCTCCCACAAAAATAATGTACCTTATATTAAATGAGGAAAAACCAAAATTTCATTTCTGCAACAGAGTTCTTTGAATTTGCCAGATGCAGGAATATAAACAACAGCAGTAAAAAAGGATTGTGTATTCATATGAAGGGATATCAGCAACTAATCCCCAAGATTGATTACTAGAAGATTTAAAACTAAATTTCAATGGTTTCCAATGAATGGAAACACATAACAAGCCTTTGGGTTCAAAAGGGAACATAAGTTGAACACCCCAGGTTGTGGTATTCAATATGATTCATTTTTCATTCTGGTTTCTTGCAATAAAACCGTATTGATCCAACATATTTTAATCATTTGTTTAATAAAGCATATTTTGTTTTAACATTCTGAGAAAGCATATATTTTTATAACATTTCGAGATACAATTTTCATAATTAATTAACACTACCTAATGGTTTCTGAACCTACTAGAGACTGAGATCACTTTGCATACCTGTTAGAGCCTATTGGATGGGATGAGAGGGTTGATAATCTACTGATGACACATAATCAAAGCTGGCCTTTGTTTTTTAGCTTTTTTTTCTGGATAATGGATATTGCTTCTGATCTGGAAGATGCTTTTGTTTTGCCAGCAGATTGTACGTTAAAATGCATCATATCCTTAGGAAAATCAGTTGTGGAATCTGGTGGTACAGTTGGGGTTGCCTCAAAAGGCTTGTCTCAGTTTTCACACATCTCATTTCCTTGACAGTTAAGAAGTTTGTTTTTAATTGAATCATCGAAGGTTTGTGCATTAGAGCTTAGAAGGATTAGCAATCTGCAAACTTACTTGTTTCTCCTTGGAAGATTTTGCTTTATGTGAGTAAGATTTACCATTCCTTACTCCACAGCTGCTGTTGAATTTCCGTTAGAGGCTTGTGGATGTTGTACTTGTTGGTTGTTCTCCTTAGGAATAGATTTCAGTTGGCAAGGGCTATTGTAATTGAATACATTTTAATTTCTATGGTTTTGTTGTTCGATCCCATTCAAAGCTATAGGCTCATCTTGTTGGGTCTGGAAGTATGGCTTAACTCCTTAGCTGGTTTTGGTCAAGGTACAATAGGACAAGATCGAGCAAGATGACCATGCTCATGACTCAATTTGTTTTTACCTTGCTGAGAGGTGTTTCTTCTTTTAATGCACATAGTCGAAGAAAAGAGTCTGTTGCATTCTTGTAAATTTGCAGCTTCTTAATAACTGCATCTCTAGTCTCATCATTAGGGATCATACTCTTAATGCATGTATTGAGTGCACCTATAACTTCCTCATCGGCCTTAAATGAATCGAAATAGAAAAACTTATGAATCAAGTAGTGAGTTGCTGCATGAATATGTCGGCGAAGCATCTTGTTCCATATCTGATCAATTATGTGTTATATGGGTTCATATTTTCTTTGATTTTGCTAATAATATTTGGCTATGATCTTCTTTGGCCACGTCCATGGCCTCATACAAATAATCTATTGGGTTTCTCTCTCCATCCACCAACCGTAGAACTCGAACCATAGGCTCGACACCTAAAACAAAATAATACACAAATTTAAAATTAAAATTAAGTTTTTTTTTATAACAAATAAATGATAAATAAAAAAATATTTAAGTTCAAGGTTACTTTAATTATTTTTTTCATGCGTTTTGCAAACACATCATCAAAAATGGTCTTCATGACCTTTTCTCTTTCGGATTTCTTAGCATAGGAAGACCTCAATATCGGTGACTCACAAACATCTACTTAAGGGATGTTAATGAAGCCTTAATGCTCAACAGTGTGATAAAGTTTGTAGCGAATTGTGTGACTCCCGATTGTACAAGCTACTTTTCATTGGTGTGCTCTCTCATCAAGTTTAACACCTAAGTGTGATTGTAGATGAATTTAGTGATATTTCTTGATTCTCAACCACATTTTTCACTCATGAGATCTTTCCTATGTCCTCAAGTAGGAGATCAATGCAATGAGTCGCACAAAGGGTCCAAAAAGCTGTAGGGTACCTCTCCTCAAGAAGTCTTTTATTGCTATTGTCTGTGACAATTTGAACAACATCAGACACACTTACTTCCATCACCACTTTATCTAGTGTCACACAAAATATTTGCATTTTTTACTTCATGGGAGGCATCAATTGACTTCAAGAAGACCAACTATCCACTTGAAGCTACTAGAAAGTTAATCAATTTATGGTTTTTTCCATCTATTCACGCATCAGACAAAATGGTGCACCTCTTTTTTTGCCATATTTTTTCTGTTTTCTACAATAATTTGTGTATGTTTCACATAATCCTCTGACAACGGGCCATTCAAATCATGATGAGTAAAAGCCTTGAACCCCTTCCTAGTAATGGTCAATGCAGTGACTAAATTCTCTCAATATGGATTTTTTGCCACATTGAAAGGAATGTTGTTGTAGTACCAAAAGTTTGTTGTAGCTATTTTTGCTTCATTGTGTAGTTCTCGTTTCCAAGCGATACCTTCGAGTTAAGATTGTGACCCAGGGCTACATCAAGGACCGAAAAAAGTAACCAAACTATCTTCAGTGGATGAGCTTCGTTTTCGACTTCGACCTCCTGGTGTTGGGGCAATAAAAGAGGCCTCAATGTCATAATCATCCTTGCCTGCCCTCCTATTCACTAGCGCTGCAATATTATCAACTTTCCTCTTTTTTCTTTGTATAAGTCGCAAGGCATGCAACTATCTCTCTTTGAGCCTCAACTGGTGCTTGTGTGCACAATGCCACATCATTCCCTGACAGTTGTGTGATGTGGTATTTTAGGGGATAAACACCTCCACTCATCTTCATTCCGCAATACTTTCATATAACACAGTTACTCTCTGGCGCCGCTTCACAATACTTCCAAGAAGTGTCATTGGACTTAGGCTTATGACGGGCCATTGAACCATGTGCCAATGCCATCCTTAAACAACAAGCTTAAATCCTATATCAATAAAAAAAAAAGCTTTAGAATTGAACCCTAATTGCAAATCAAAGGAAGAAGTAGAAGATGAAGTAGATATCAAATTTAAATGATCTTGATTCGTATTATAAAGACAAAGAAAAATAAAATAGATATATGTGGCTGCCACTGTATGTTGTAGGCTGTGATAGTGTTTAACTGTGTTACTGTTTTATTTGAGGCTTGAAATCGGAGTACGTACTATAAAGTTCAACTTCAAATTTGAAGTTCAATGTTAATCATTGTAATCAGGACTCAAAGTAAACCGGACAATATGTAATATGCTTAAAAATTACGCTTGAATATGGATTTCATTCATTCATGAATACTGCACTTGTAAACATCAATATCAATTTTCAAATATGTATGTATAATTGTATTAGACTGTATCAGACTTGAATATGGCTTTCATTCATTTATGCATGACTGTGTCAAACTTGAGAGTCACTTGAGGCCTTGAACTTGAAGACTTGAAGTAACTCCACTTTGATTTTTTTTTTTTAATATCAATTTATCAAATATGTATCAATATGAATGACAGTATCACTATCAGTGACATATAGATTCAAACCTCGCCGTAATATGGTATGCCCTAGCCAATGTTTCAAACTTTCATTGCTGAATTGCTGATATTCAAATTTCAGATGACAGATCTATCATGCCCTTATTCAAATCTTGTTGTGAATCCGCAGCTGCAAAAAACACAAATAAATCTCGCTGTAAAATGATAAAATCGCTTTATTTTTTTGAATTGGGCTTTTATTGTCACATAAAACTCAAATCACGATTTTCGAAAAGATTTATCGTCCTGTGCCCTGATCGCAATATATTGCCAATTTATGGCGATATTTGAATCTATGGTTGATACTATAGCACTTGGCAATAAACACACAAAATAGAAGGGAAAGGTGCAATTCCTATGAGGGTGATAGACGACAATGTTGGGAAGATAAAAAATTTACTTTTTGCACTAGGCATAACATTTCTTTTTAATCTCTGTCATTTTAAGATGAAAACTACACTATCATCTTTGATAAAGAGCAGTGATCCCAAAGCGGGTGCAAAGCATCAAATCAATTAACTGATACAGATTTGAAGGTATAACAAAAAAAAACTGTTTTCCTTTTCAATAACAAATCAGATCACTATGACATGAGAGATATGACAATCTTAATTATTACTATCTTAGGCTATTGAACAAGAAAAATGTTGTTCAATTCTTACTAAATATTGGAGAAGAACACGGAGTATACATAGGTTTCCTAACAAGATTCATGGATATTAATAGGGAACCAAATCCTCAACATGGGATAATCTGCCACTATATTTAAAACAATCTTTTTTTATAACAACAATTACATTGGCAATAATCACAAGGAAAACATTCATGAAAGTGTGAATCAAAGATGCCATCATAATAGTGTTGTATACCTTTTGGCCAATACTACAATTGAAAATTGCATTGTTACCAACTTCAAGCTATAGACATGTAGCAATGAGATCTCGGATAGAAACAAAGCAATGGTAGTCCTTGAACAACCACTCCAAAATTCAGTTAACCATGGTTAGTCATACTTCAATTAGGATTTAGGAGGTCACCCACTTTCCTTCACTTAACTGTGATTACATGTCAACCCAAGTTAGTTTTTTTAATAGGCCCAAGTGCATCCCCCTTTCCCAACACTATTCCTGCCTAATTCTTCCCCTTGGTCATGCCCCAACTTTATACCCCACCCACGCCCACCTACCGCCCTCTCTTTTTGCCCCAAGCATTCTTCTAGACTTTAAAACTAATTTCTACCCAGATTTTTTCTTATATCTTTACCCTATTCCTACCACCCCACCTAAGTTCCTAACACCTCCTTAGTGGTAACTAGTAGTCACTAATTCTAATCCCCGTCCCTCTCAAGTACCACATGTCCTTATAGTTATTCACTTTTTACCATCTCTACTCGATGCCTTTTCCACTCTTCCCACAAACCCGCCTCCCTTTAATGCATATCTATCCCCACCCCCTTGCCACCTGTTCATCCACTTACACCCGTCCTCATTCATGGCAAAACCACAACAGTGGAGTGCCCTCGACCAAAGTATGCTGACACACACCCATGAGTGCCGTGAAAAAATGAACACGGGCTTTCCCTAAAACAGTTCCTCAGCCTGGTTATAGCACCAACTCAATCCTTTTGTTTTAATGAGAGTGACATAGTCATAATGGCAGCCATTAATAGGAGATCTCTGCAATTTGATCCCTCCACTCACAGCAGTGGACACATTAGGTTCTATTGGGCTCCAGAATTCACGGGTACGATGAGGAAATGCACATATCATCAATGGATCTTGTTTGCCTTAAGCACCCTATTGGCAACTGTCCCCTCCAGTTGGGAGATCCAAATGGTGCTCACAACAATGCATTCGCCATTGCCCAACAATGTGCCGAAGGGAAAGCAACAAGTACAGCCCCGTCCCATTTCGCCATCACATCTATTATCACTACTAGGGTTTGTTCCTTCTACAAATATTTAGCAAGATCTACACTCAATAGCAGCATTCAATCGCCCTTGAATGACCCATAGAGAATGGGTATGAGAAGCAGCTTGATATTTTAAAAAAATCTATAAAGGGGATTGTCTCTTATAGCAAATGTCACTGCTTGATCAAAGAGGCAATTTTTTTGCAAGTTTATTCAAGGAAAATGCCACTCAATCCCCAACTGTCTGCCCAAGGGTCACCCAAGAGGGGGCATTTTCAAGCTTCAATCGGGATGGATGAAGAAGAGATGGAAAGAGATCAATTGCCTCAAGTCCATTGTAATGCTCGCAAATCAGGACAAGGATGATAAAAGAGGGTTTCCCAACAAAACCCTTAATCAACTCCAAACACGCTGAATTCTAAAAATTAAAATCAGCAAACCCTAGCTGACATATAGATGATCAAGACATAACAAACCCTAGCTGACATATAGATGATCAAAACATAACAAACCCTAGGTATGTACCAGTGTTGCACAATTAATTCCAAAGTATATGAAGCATATAACCACTAAATTTTTCACCTTAAATCCACAAATATGTCATGCATAAACCCTCAATTTGATGCTGTGATAAATACCTTTGTATGTGTGAGAAAGGGTGCATGTACCTTGGAAATACCTTTGCCAAAAAATTTGATTTTCTCCCTGAAAGTACAGCTGTGTTTTCTTTGCAAGATCAGCCCTCAAACCCTTGCAAAAATCCACCAAAAATATGATAAAATATAGAAATATGTTAGATTGAAACATTTCTAAGTTAAGCCCTCACAAAGCCTTCAAAACAATTCGTCCATGTGCAGAAGATTACTGTGTTAAACGAATCAGATATCTCCTTTGAATTCACTTTAGTGCTCACAAAGCCTTCAAAAATCCTTCAAAATAATTCGTCCATGTGCAAAAAATTACTGTGTTAAACGAATCAGATTTTTCCTTTGAATTCACTCACCAAAAGATGTCAAAGGACCTTGAAAATTAAGCTAAAAATACCCAAATAATTCTAATATTATTTGTGTACCTTTTAGGGCCTAATAGCACCCTAGAAAGCTCAGAAAATGCTCCTCAAGTGAATTGCCCCACTCATAAAATAATAGCAAAATTTTTAGGATGACACCTAGTATTTTTCCTTCCAAATTTCTTCCAAAACCCTATGGTAATTTGTCACAAAAATTCAAAAAATAGAGAACCACAAGTACTTTGCTGAATGGAGTCTAAAAACCCTCCGATGTGCTCACTTCTTCCCAACTGATTCGTTCGACTCAGAAAAATAGGTAGTATATTCCAGAATGTTCAACTCACCCAAAATCCTTCCGAATAGCCTCCCAATGTCTCTTAGGGCAAGTCGCCCAAGCAAAAAAGATAGTATAAAATATTAGTAATATTTTATACACTGCTAGCACTCCAAATCCTTCTCAAAACCTCAAAATCTGCTCTCCCAACCAATCACCCTTGCTGGAAAAATACCATGAAGACACGAACAACTCCCTTGTGCCTCCAAAGACCTCTTCAAGTGGTTCACCTAGCTTCCTAAGCAAGTTGCCACCCTTTGGGGGGATATTCCGCAACACGAACAATCTCCCAAGATGATTCGCTTCTCTTCAAACTTGTAAAATTAACAAAAACCTGTTTTCAATAGAAATAACAATATTTCCTTAATGAGGTGGTGTCTAAAAACACCTTTGAATGATCCACTTTCATGAAAACATACATTTTGAAACTCACAACCCTTGATTAGAGTTGCCCAAGTAGAAGGAATGAAGGTTTTCGTCTCCAAACCTATGACACTTTTTGAAGGTTTTCGTCTTTAAGAGGTGGAAACCAAGCTTGACATACTTGATTCAATTTTCCAAAATCAATATTCAACATGACCTTTTCGAAAGAGCCTCTCTTCCTTTTTATATTCTTCCTTCAATTGTGGCACCCAAAATAGAGAGGAAGGGTTACTTTTCTTTTTATAAAAAGGCATAAACAAGCTTCCTTATAAAAACACTTTTAGAATGGCCCTTAAAAAGGCCCCAAATTTAGATAATCAAGTGCTTTATCCAAATAACCTTGAAGCTTACTAATGTTCCCCCGTTTGCCTTTAAATCCTTAGCCCTAGGGAACGCTCAAGCTAAGGGTCTCATCAAAGGACTAGCTCAAAAAGGGGAACATTACATCCATGCATTGGGAAGTCATCTCAATCTTCTATCCTTGATCCTAGGTGGATCACATGTATGTTCTACTAATCTTTCCGTCCAATTCCAACAAGGTCTTGACCCCTTCTGCTGCTTCAGGTAGGCTTCCATTATACCCCACACAACCCACTCGGGTTTATTCAATTGCGTACCTTCATGTATCAAATACACCCCTGAATTCTCTCAATCCTCATCTTCCAAGCAACACAACACCTCCCCTTTAGGTTGATGACCAATATGGAAGTGTTAATTAATTGAATACTCCTCAGACATATTCCAAAGGGAAAGGCAAAAATATCTAGGGAGCCCATAGCTATACCTCAAATTCCTCTTCAATGAATCCTCCTAGTTGGGGTTGACAATCAATTGGCAGCCCTAATAGTCAAATCCCAAGGAATTCTCTTTCCCACCCTGAAGGTCAGGATGAGCACTCTGAAAATGTGAAAATACCCTCTGTCCCTGAAGTATTATAGATGTTGATTGGCTTTATCAAAGCAATCAACAGCCCAGACAGCAAAGTTGATTTGCTTGCAAACAAATTCAGTGACTTTAGGACCTGTATACCCTTGATAAGTGAGTGTATTATGAACATGACCGAAAGGTCTGGCCAACGTCAGGACTGTACTGATCTCCTGCAAAAAATCAATGAATTTCAGCAGCTAAGGATTTAAAATCTGGAAAAAGTCCCTTTTGACCCTATAAAAAATCTGATAGTGGACACCATCGAAGGATGTCAACAATCACAGCGAGGCACCAAATATAAAGCCTCAATTGAGGCTATGTCTAGCAGCACCCATGCACACGCTACAGACCAATAGCTTCCCATCTACCGGCTCAGTGTGACACACCCAACACCTTGGAATCCTCCAACCCCATGGTCAACTGCAGCTTTAGATGCTACCAATCAAGACAACAACCAGAACACTGGCCAGTGATCTAATAAATGGCCACCATGCAAACTACTGCTGTTAGGTATATCCTATGTAATGTCATCATTAGGCTTCATGTATAAGCATTTTGATATCTATTGCAGCTATATGATCAAAGATGTACTCCGCGGATATCTCCCTAGTAATTTCTTTGTATATGTATTAGCTGTTTCGTGGTCTTAGGGATGCTCTGTTAGGTCTCCAGCAGTTCCTTTCTGTCTTATGATTTTAATGTATTGGCTCTTTTTGATGTACTCACACCCCATCCCTTCATTTTTAATGTCAAGGGGCATTGCTGTTGTAATACTCTTCTATATATTAATACATATGAACCTTTAATGCGAAGACAATGTCATTTGAGTGTACGAGATCTTAGTCACAATGATCTGTGGTCTAATGAGAAGTACTTGTTTAGGTGGAGCAAACTGTTTTATTACTTGATTATTATTCCTGAAAGAATTGGATGTATTTTCCAAATTGCAAGTCATGAGCATTTGAATTTTTTCAAAAATTTAAAGTGTTAGTTGAAAACCAATTTTGGACGTGATTTACTTTTTGAAATGGGTAACATGGGGAGTTTATATCAAATCAATTAAAAGAATCTAGTCTGTAAGGAGTATTGGTATAAATTAGAGTTTATGCAATAATAAGAGAGCTGAATATCAAAGAATAATAAAGAATGATTTAAACACAATAATATTCTCACACTGTCTATATTATACGTAACTATTACAAATATATAGGAAAACTCTTTTCCATAATTGGGGAGATCATATCCCCATCGAAATCTTCATATCACCTTATAATAACTTAATTTAACAAACCCACTATATACGAAATATATTGTTGATTCAATATATTCGTCTAACTACCAAACACTATTAAAACTAACCCGTAATATATTACAAACCTATTAACGTATTATTGTTTATTTAACAATAAATACGTTATTATAAATTAATAATGTGAACACACCTCAAAATTTATCTCCTTGTGAACATTATTAACCCTGGTCTACACCCCCTTAATGTGAGCATGGGGAGAATATGTATTTTCAAGAATCGTACGCCAATGCATATTTTTAAGTCTGCATACTACTGTGTGAATCTTGTTGTCTGGATCTTGCTTTACATGACCACTATTGCGAAGAACACATCCTGGATTTACTCCATGTGAACGCAACGGATGTTTCACTGGCCAATCATCTCCATAAAGAAGTAAGGTAGTCAGAGGATCTCTGCAGTTCATTGTTCTCCTATACAACTGTTGCCACATTCCATTATATCTATACTCCTCATTTCTCTAAATATCAGAGGATTTCTAAACCAATAGGGGAATGAAAACACACAATACTTAAAAAATAAAATATCATGAGGAATAAATCCTCGTTATCATCTTGTACAGAGTTCATTAATATTTGTTGCCACTCAAACAAAAACAGCATATATTGTTTCTACTACCATTGAAGAATTGTCCTTGGCATTAGTCGATTTAGCGCAAAGCACACCACATTGAAAAAATAGAAAAACACACTACACATGTGAACATGAATGCTCTTCTATTCTTATTCAAACACACAACTGAAAAACAAATTCACCACTAAAATAGAAGTGGTGCCGTCGCTAATGGCTAACGAGAAGCTATGAAATCTCCAACTTTCGTTTCCTTCGTCCTCCAGTAAGAGACACTGCTTACTCAACAAAAATGTCAATGAAGCTCACAGATGCATTAATGTTTTGAGGGAGATCCCCCCCATAGTTTGGACATATGACTTAGGATGTCGCATACAAGTGATAATGTGTCCGTGTACAAATAATTGATTTTGATTATGACACACAATTAATGACTCATTAAAAAGACTTTGATTCTTATGTAAAAGTAAGATTCTTGACAAAAAATGACTTAACTTTGACATTTTTTGAATTTTTGATATAAATGACATTTTAATAATAACCTAATTAAAATTTTTTGATACGATGGACAATACTATAATTATAAGAAAACTAAGACTCTAGATACAAATGACTTAACTTAAAACAATAATGCAAAAAAAACTGTTTACCATATAGAGTTTTTGACTCAATAAATTATTTAAATCCACATGTTTAACCACCAATGAAAGATGAAGCGCTATGGAAGACAGCTTGCATGTGATGGGAAAAGAGCACATAGCATGCAAGTAATCATGCACGGTGGTGGTGTAGTACAGGCTGGAAGCTTAGAGAGAGTTGCTTGTCTCTAGCATAGTGTTGAGGTTGATAGCACTGCGTTCAATACAGTAACCTTCCTACCCCCATATAAAGTCATGTACATCATCTTGGACATGCAGATCTGAATCAACAAAGATTGAGTGTGATATATCTCCCCTCTTGCGAGTTGAAGCTTAAAAGTACAATCAAGGTGTAGGCAAATCTGTATCTAATCAAGTTGCAGGCCAAGATCCGTTGAGCTCACCAAAGGTGTGTGAATAACGTAGAATTATGTAAGATCCGTCGATGAAATTCAACTGCAGGTTTCTTGAGGTGTCAGATCAAGAATAAATGCTTGAAACCGGTAATGAACACTCCCATGTGTGATAGATATTTGCAAGCACAACATCAGAAATGAATATGATGTCAAATGCTGATTTGTGCTTTCTAATATTTAGATCCGTTTAGGGTATGAAACTAAGCCAACATGCCTGCACAAACATGCATGGCTTTAAAAGTCCAACAGGGCTGCTCAACGCAAAGGATATGGGCTGCATGAAAAATAGACCGAGCCAAAACACGTGTAACTCTATTTCCTATGCAAATGAAAATAAATACACACAATCTAACAAAAAATTATGATTCATCTACAAACTAATATTTTCTTCACAAAGAACTATCATTCTTAGGGGCGTATGACTGAATGATTGCCCCTTACAAAATGATTAATATTCCAGTAGAGAAACCCGTTCTGATATCATATATTGGTATAAATAAGAGTTTACGCAATAATAAGAGAGCCGAATATCACAAAATAATAAAGAATGATTTAAACACAATAATATTCTCACATTGTTTGTATAATATGAAACTATTACAAATATATAGAAAAACTCTTTCCTATAATTAGGGAGATCATATTTTCACTAAAATCTCCATATCCCCTATAACAACTTAATCTAACAAACCCACTATGTACGAAATATATTGTTGATACAATATATTTGTCTAACTACTAAACACTATTAAAACTAACCTGTAATATACCAGAAATCTATTAACGTATTATTGTTTATCTAACAATAAATACATTATTACAAATTAATAATGTGAACACACCTCAACAAGGAGGCATTTCTAGGCAAACCACAACCTCCTACACACCAAAAGATTATGTTGTTGCAGAAAAGAAGAATAGGATAATCATGGGTAAGGCCTTTTGTATTTGTAAGGGTGAAATCTAGGACATGAATTCTGGGAAGACATAGTACACCCTAATGTTTTCTTGCTCAATAAATTCCCTACCAAAGCAGTAAATAATACAACTCATGAAGAATCAATGTTAGGATGAAAGCTGCAGGTATCGAATTTTCAAGTTTTAGATTGTATAGTTTATGTTCACACTTTGGAGGCAATGAGGCATGAACATGAAGATTATTAACCCTGCTAATAGGAAGATTATTGTTAGCAGAGATAACATGTATGACAAAAATGCAACTTGTAATAATAAAGTTGAAGAGGGCTCTTCCTGGAGATTTGCCCAAGAAGTTGCTAAATTGCAAGCAAACAACCCATAGAAAAAAACGCCATCTTTGTCTGCTCAAACTCCTATTACATACAAAAGGAGAAGAGACAAAACAGACAAAAATGAGCAACTAGAATAGGCCCAATCTGAACCAAAAGTTGAGCAGGAAAGGTTCAATTAATATCATAAGATCATGGAAAATGTACATACAAAAAGATCAAGAAGTGCCTCTAGAAATGAAGTAAATCTTGCCTTAATCAATATTAATAAACCTTATTGTGGTCCAAGGTTTCTACTAAAGCTAATGTGAAGCTGATTTGGAGGGATGCTATGCAAGCAGACTTTGATACATTTAAGAGAAATCACACTTGGGAATTGGTTCAGATGCCCTCGGGCAAGCAGTCCACTGGGTGCAAGTGAGTTTATCGAACAAAAGATAAATTAGATGAATTTGTTGTCAAGAATAAAGTGAGGCAGGCAACTAAATTATTTGCATGTGTAAAGTAATGACTATCAGTAGATGTTTGAAGCCACTGCTAAAATGATCACAATTAGAATAATTTTTTTTAATTGCAACTCAATATAGATGGTGAGTTCCTTAAATGGACATCAAAGGTGCTTTCTTAAATGTAGATATAGAAGAATTATATATGGACCAACTAGAGGGGCTCACCATAAAAGGTAAAGAAAAATTGGTTTACAAATCATTCAATGCTCTTTATGGATTGAAACAAGCCCTTCAAGCCTGGTATATGTTCAGGTGGATTAATACTTACAGTCTTTAAGTTTCAAGTGGAGTGAATAGGATACAAACTTGTATGCAAAGGTGAAAAATGAATATGGTTATCATGGTGGTCTATGTTGATGATTTGATCACTAGAAATAACAATTTCAAATGTTATTGAAGAAAAATTGGCAAACCTTAACAAAATCTTTGAGATGAGTGAGTTGAACCAGGGTATTTTTTAAGGAATGGAATTTTTTTTAGAAGTGTCTAATTGTAGGCGAATATTTTTATGCTAAAAGCTATGAAAAATAGGTATGTTAGGCAAATTCTAAGGAAAAACATGTAATTTAGTACTAATATATGTATTTTTTGGTGAATTTAACAACTCTATGGACTTTTTATGGGAAAATGTGGTGAATATGTTTTCAAAAAATTGTTCATTTGCGAATCTGAAATTTTGGAAATTTGTCAAAAAGTAGCCAATTGGCTAAAAATAGCCCTTAAAAAATACCCTGTGACCTAAAACTATTGCATTGTGGCTCAGGAATTAAGTCTGGCAAGAAAAAAACATGATATTCATTTCTCGATCAAAGGATGTGGTAGAGTTGTTTAAGAAATATGGAATGAATGCCTTCAATCTTTGCAATACACCTGTGGAGAGTGGACTCAAGTTGTTGAAGAGGAATCACATGCAATTGATGAGCAGCAGTTAGGCAGCTAATTGGTTGTTTGTTTTATCTCACAACTACCACGTCTGATATGAGCTTTGTTGTCTAGGTTTCTAAATTTAGTAAAGATGGTTCATTGGAATTAGGGGATGGGGTGCGAGTGTATATATATCAAAGGTACCTTAAATTTTGGTATACTAATTGAGAGGGATCATGAATTTAATTTGAGTGGCTATTGGACATGTTCAAAGGATGACATAAAATATACTTCAGGGTATGCTTTAACCTAGGATCTTGAGGGATTCCTTGGATTAGTAATTAGCAGTAAATTGGCCATTTCATCCAATGTAATAGAATATAAAGCAGCCACGAAGGCCATGTATGAGGCAGTTTGACTTCAAAGAATATATGTAAGACATGGATTTTGGACCGTTTATATCTATATGAGTGAAATGTTAACAGTCAAAGCACAATTAAAGTGATGAAAAATCCAATTTTCGTTTATGAACTAAGCACATAGAAGTGCATCATCATTATATTGGATAACATGTTTAGAACAAAGAGATTGGGGTAGTTTATTGTAGATAGAAGATCAAGCAGGAGGCATCTTTACAAAAGCACTATATAGAGATAAGTTTGAAAAGTTTAGAGAAATTTTGGCATAATTAAAATAAACACTAAAGCGTTTGTTAGCAATAGTAATGTCTATTTAAGTCACTACGAATTAAAGGTGTTTAATAAAGTTATTAGGAGATAATTCAAGGTTACCTATTTAACCACCTAACATTCTCCCACATTTTAAAAGCACTGCACTGGTGCATATTTTATTTATTAATAGAAATAACTATATTCCTTGTAGTTGTATCCTTTATCTTCTTTCTTTCTCATTGCTTTGCTACCACACAAGTTTGAAGAAGAATCTGCTTTCAATAAGTGAGAGTTTCAATCAAAATTTGAAAGCTAAGTCGTATGAGAGTTAGTTTTGTCTTGTTAGGAACAAGAGAGCTTCGAAATTTTGTTACAAATGGAATTGAGATGAAGGTTTTTGAGCCTTACAGTTAGACTATCGAGTCAAACTTAATGGATAATAGTATTTTTGGTAGTGATTTGTGGCACAGGGAGTATGGCCACTTGAATGCCAATTATATTCAACTATCAATCAAGTTCAAGACTGTGCATGGCTTGTTTAGAATTCAAGAGGATACTGGTATGTACAGAGGATGCACATCTAAAAGAAATATCGTGGGGTTCCAAAAGCAAAGGCATAGATAGCTACAAAATTTCCAGAACAGTGCACACAAATGTTATGGACTAGTTCACCCTAAAGCTCTAGGAGGCTCAAGACATTTTCTTATCCCTGTTGTTATTTTTTGTAAAAAATGTAGTTGTATTTTCTAAAAGCATCAATTTTTTTTAGAGTGCTTCAAAGAGTTCAAGAAGAGGTTCGTAAGGTAAAGTGGGAGTAAAATCAAAACCCTACCCTTAGACACGGGGGTATTGTTCCAAGATTCCAAAGTGGGTTTGATTTGCAATTAGGATGGAGTCAAGAAGCAACTTACCACCACAAGCGAACCTCAGCAAAATGATGTTTCTTAACATAAATATAGAGCCATTGTTGAAATGTTGAGGGATATGGTGAAAGGAATATAGTGGTCTAGACATGACATCTTTGGCAGAAGCTATCAACTCAGTTGTATGTGGTATTAACATATTACCAACAAAAACGATCAAGTGGAAAACTCCCAATGTGATATGGTCATTTGACAACCCTAGATTCAAACATACTAGTGCTCAAAAGTAAAAGCTATGAATTTATTGTGATGGGAGATTGACAAAAGCTATAGGTTGGATACAGTGAATAGTCGAAGTTGTACAAGTTATACAATCCTACTACTTGGAAGATCATAATCAGTTGAGATTTGGTGTTGGATGAAGGAAGCAAGGAAAACGAAGGCATCATCTTACCTGAAGAAGAGCTGATAATACCCTCTGCTAGGGAAGATTAATGAGGAGATAGTCCCAAACATTGAAGTTGATCCAAAAGATACAATATCTTTGTGAGAGTTATTAGACAAAGAGATGGTGTTGCTAGTGTGTTAGCAAGAAGTCGAAATGTGACGAGTTCAAGGTCAAGAATATTTGTGGTCCAAGTCAATTTGGCTTTCACAGCAAGTTTCTTTGAACCCACATTTGCTCAAAAAGCTGAGTAGAAGAAAGGGTGGGTGGATGCAATGAAGGTGGAGTATGAAGCTCTAATAAGGAACAAGATGTGGGAACTTGTAAAGTTGCCTGCTAGAAAAGAAGCAGTTGCTTACAAGTGGGTTGCCACACCAATTACAATGTTGACAAGATGGTGGACAAACATAAAACAAGTTAGGAATGGAGGGCTATGCTCAAAGAAGGCATAGACTAGACCGAGATATTCATACCAATTACAAAGATTCTGATACCCAAAGATGTTGCAAGTACTTGCAACACAACTTAGATGGAGAGTAAACCATATGGACATGGAGAGTGCATTTCTGAGAGGAGATATGGAGGAAACCAAATGTTTTATGCAGAAAGGAAAGCAACATTTGGTCTGCAGACTATTTAGGTCCCCTTATGGTTTGAAAGAAGCCCTTTGAGCTTGGCATGCCAAGAATGATAAACATCTGAAATTGACAAGATTCTAGAGGAGTTCATCGGATCCAAATTTGTATGTAAAACTATCGCAACAATTTGCTTATTTTTGTGGTATATGTCAATGATTTGGTAGTCAAATGAATATCGATGAAATCTGGCTTAAGGATTGAATTGTTTTGTTGTCCCAAACAAAATATGTATGAGAGCTGCTGGAGACATTCCGAACGGTTGATTGTAGGCTAGATGCAATAATGATGGAAACTGTATTGAGCTATTGGTGAGTGACAAGTCTAAGAAGGTTGATGAAAATCTACACAAACAACTGTTGGGAAGTTTTACATGTCTCACTTTCATTAGACTGGATACAAAGTGTAAGATTCAGAGATGCACTGAATGTAAAATCTAACATAAACAAAATTAACATTAAAGGGGGTGTTAACGATCATGTTAATTAAATGAAGAACTTAGTGTACACATAATATGGCAGTTCTGAGGGAGTGGCTGATTTACTAGCCAGTGTCAGAAAAAAATGGGCTCTTTGTACTTTAAATGCATTACATTGAATACAAACCATTTATTTTCTGTCTTTCTCATAGTGATACCAACAATGTAGAGAAATAGAAATTTTTATTATGGAAAATTTAAAGGAAAAAAAGCAACACACATATATACATATATATAAGGAAACATATATTTATTATGTAAAATTAAGGGGAAAAAAGAAAACATATACAAATGTATGAAATCAAAAAAAATTACAATGGAAATACCAGAGCACAAAAAAGAACACACACACACACACACACACACACACACACACATCTATATCTCTACAGACATAGAAAATTATGTATATTTAATTTCCAAATTGCATGCATGATTATATATATATATATATATGTACAATTAGTAAAGTTTTACTATGGAAAACAAAACAGAGAAAAAAAGAGCACACACATAGTATTTATGGGATCAGAAATTTACATATATTCATGCATGATTAATACTTATTTGAAGTCTGTTGGAAAGGCGAAGTGGCAATTTGACATTTGTTGCATTGTCTTCTACAATGGAGTCCTCAAAAAAATTATAACGTTCTTGTTTGGTCCATAGCCCACCCTTAGTTAAAGAGGATAAGGGCCCTATCTATATAAACATAACTCTCAGTTTTAGTGTAACACTCAGAAAATGCTTGATCCAGAGCTGTGTCTTTCTATTTCATCAACAGTTAATTGTCTCTAGCTGATTTTGTATTGGGTTTGTTGGTAGATCAGTTCGTATTGATTATCGATGGAATTCAAAATAATTGTTCTGCCTTAAAAATTGACATTTCTTTTATGGCTTTGTTGGGTTATGGATATGACCTGAAGCATAGTTATTTGTGGTCTGTATGGGTTATGGATCAACTAATCTAAAGTTCATTTATTTTCAGGTGACCAGCGAAACATAAGCAATGGGGTCGGTAAAGAAAAAGGGATGAAGCTTGAAGATTACCTTAGAAAAGAAAATCGACTAGGATCTTCCAACTTATCAACCCATGACGATCAAGAAAGAAAACAGAGACTTTCTCTCTGGTCAACTACACAAAATCAAGAAAGAAGATCTTTGAGCTGGTCTCCTGAACAAAATAATAAAGGAAGACATGCATGTTACAATTCGTCTAGCACAGGAAATCAAGAAAAACACACAAAATGCTTCAACACTGATGAACTTGGAAGTCAATTAGGTGATGAGAATGTCGAGAGTACTTCCAGTATGCGGGGGATGAAGGTTCTTAAGAGTGCCTCCTCAAAGATTAGCCATTCAATGAGGAGACGGCTTAGAAGTGCTGATAGCAAACTTGTTATTATAGATTTACGTGATCCAAAGGAACAAGATATAGTTCAATCATTTCGGAAATTGCTTTTGGAAAATAATTTGCTTCCAGAAAAGCACGATGACTACCATACTCTCTTACGGTGAGGTTTGCTTTACAATCTCTCCATTTTAGTCATTGACGTACTTGTTTTGTCATTTTTTCGTTGGTTTTGACTCTTGAGAATTTGTCGATGACTATTATGCCTTCTAGCATTTTGTTGATGATTTTCTGGGGGGAATGAATTTTAGTGTCTGCTATCTAATATGGTCATCCTAAATGGAGAAATAATAATATCTGTATGCTTCTTGTTTCTCAAAAGGGTCCTAGAAACATTCAAGTATCCAAAGAGTGCCAATTTTGTATGTTTCAACTTTCAAGTATCATGATACTTGGCAGTTTTCTACTTTCAACTATTATGACATTAAAGAAAGGTTTAGAGGAAAATTTGCATAGAGAATTTTGAATTGACATTTCGAGACACACTTTGTGGCCCATTATTAGGGAACACACATATAGGATCTCTTAATATAGGTAACTCCATTTTACAAGAAGAGATAGATGGTTACCTGCAATTAAATGTGATAACATAAATGCTGCAGGACTCTCTTTTCATACTTTATAAAAATATTTAATGCTATCAAAAAATGCTATTAATTAATAGTCCCACACATTGAATATTTCTACAAGGTGGATCATTAATCTTCTTAAGTTTGTGAATATTCGGTTTCCATGAGTTGATTGACTCCAAACTTTCATCCCTTTTCGGATTAGTATGCCAATTTCTGCATCTCAATGATATTCCAGCTAAATTGTGATTTGATGTCTGTGCTTTTAGACTTGATTTAAATTATAATGATGGTTTCACATCTTGTCTTGTATGATTTCAAACAATACTGCTGTAGTAAATACTTTTCTGATTTGGGTTTTTCCAGTATATTGTGGGATCATCTGAATAAATTAGAAACTCTCTTTCTTTTGTGATTTTAAGCTTAGCTTCATTGTTGTGCACCTCAAATAATTCTAGAAAAGATGTATTGCTATGTTAAATGGTTTTCTTCTTCATATTAATCCAGCCTTTTGTGTCATCATCTAAGGAAGCATCTCACCACTTGCCTTGAGGGTTGATTCATCTGTTGTCTAAAAGTATATATGCAACATTGGATCAACAAGTGACTCAGAAACGTCCTTATGATTCAAAACAATGTAATTAGAAAGTGCGGCTTATGACAAACTTTATAATATTTATAGAAATTTTAGAGTTTCCATTTAACCAGTTGAAGTAGATACAAAATACTTTTTGATAAGCAAGGCTTTTTAATCACCCGAAATGTTCAGCAAGTGCATTTCCTTTTTTTATCTCATTGATATTTTTTAAAGGTACAAGACTTAATTTGATTCTCACGAACTTGAAGTTCAACTTTTGGCAATGCTGCTAAAGTGTATCTCAGTACAGAAATCAAGAAACTTTAAAATCATTGGTGAACAGAAAAAGATGTTTATAATGTGTTAAAGAGGAGCCCAGATGAATGTCACTATTAGCATATTGATAATGAAGTTCATTAGATTGGGATTTTTGTGAGATGGGATAGGCGGTCTAGAAAACTTGCTCTAGCAATGCAAAGGAATAGTTTGTGTTAGCAACCACATAATTGAGGCCTTCACTGTAAGGCATGAGCACATGCAGTGGCTTCATTACCGATTTACAAAAGGAAAGCATTAAAGTCTTAGTAGAGTTCCACTCACACGACATTGACGACGTACAAAAGGAAAGCATTAAACTCACAGCAGCATTCCATTTACATGGCAATCTAAAAGTGTAATTGGAATTTAATTACTTGGGATTAAAATGGGAAAAACTTGACAAACTGTGTAAAATTGAAAAAAAAAAAAAAAAAAAATCAGAATCATGATTTAAAAAGACTCCAATTTTTACAAAAAATTTATGAGTTATTCAAGTGTTTCTAAAAAAATGGCAATTTTTTTGGGTCAAAGCGTTCAACTAAAAACCAGCATGACAGTTTGAATCGGCACAAGAAACATGGCAAGCTGCAATTACTTGCGGTCTTTGGGCAATTTCTGCTACTACGATTAAACTTATTAAAGATGATCCAATGGCAGCAATGCAAGGATTGCATATATCATGATAAAGAACGATTTGCCAGTGTAAAGTATCTCATATCTATATTGAGATGTTTCAGATATAGAAGACATAAAAATAGTAATGGCAGTCGTGAAATTTACTTCAAGTTGAGGCACAGGAAATTTTATGGACATCATTACCTTAGCTAAGGATGTTGATTTACAGGATTAGAGTCCATGTTTGCTACCCTTAGCTGTGTTTGCACTTGGAAACAACTTGTACAAGGCATAATACATGTTTTTTTAAAGAACACAAGTGGTAACAAATTTGAATGGGATGAAGCTGCTGGCATCTAGTATAGATCTACTATGGAGTTGGTCAAGTACTTGAATAATAAATAATGAATAAATAGATTGTATTAATACACATCACTAAGTTGTTTGTATAGGATCGTGGAATTAATCAATGTATATTTTGATGGGTTCTATATAGTATTGTTTTATGCGTTTGGGGTGTGAACCTTTAGATCTGTATCACCTCCTTATCATTATTTTGAAAGACTATGCCTCAAAAGCGAACAGCCGAATATAAATAATTTAAAGTACATTGGTAGGGAGTGAGCAAGATTGTATCAAATGTCACATAGATTCTAACTTGGGATTGATATAGATTGTATCAGCAACCCTTTTTACAATTGCGAGAGGATAAAGAATATATTTAACTAATAAACAAGTTCACAAACACAATAAGGTAAATTTTATGAAATGGATTTAGCTCAGCTTTTACATGCTTAGCACGCAATTCTTAACTGACTAGTGGCAGCTGAGTGCATCATGTGGCCTTATGTGTCCACATGAGGTTACGTTGGATAAGGATTTTATGTAACTAAAATGTCACACTAGATAATTAGTAAATAGAAAATAGCAATGGAATACGGTAGTAAACAATATCTTTATGTGAATGAACGAGTGACATAACACACTATACTATCAAAAATTTGATTAAATCTATTTTAATAATGCTGGATGGGTGGTGGATTATGTGGGCACATCAGTACATGTGAAATTAAATGTTAGGTTTGATGTATTGTTGGCAACTCATCATTTAAAAGGGCAGCGGGCTTGGAAGACACTGGTAGAATGGTTATACCATCATAAGCCTAGAAATAATTCTAAATGGTGATAGGATGTGTATAATGACTCAGTTTTTGTATTGGGTTTGTGGATTACATGATTTTGTTAAGCAGGAAGTTTTAGCTAGCAGGTTGATGTGAATAACTATTTTAGAGTCAAGAAGACAACCAACCCAACATCTAGACTTGTGTGCTCTCTCTTATACATGCAGGTGCTTCCAATTTGATTCTTATCATTGCCATTGTTCTATTCGAAACCTTGGATTACTGCTATGATCACTTTCTATATGTTTACTGCACTTCATTCCTCTCCCTATTGGTTGAGCTGATGTGTGTTTTTAAACATCTATGTTCTGTGAGCATGTTTGCAAGCCTGCATTCTGTTATGTGTTCATGAAAGAACACAAGAGTTACATCATCTGAGCAACAGGGTTACTCGGAGAATAATGTCTGATGAAGGGTACACCATACAGGAACTAACATTTTTGCCTTTTCCTTAAGAGGAAAAGAGTCTAGAGTCTTTCAACAATAAGCAAGTTAATATGCAAGTTAGTCTGGAATGAACTTTTGATGGGGTTGATGGACAAATGAACAGCCATCAACCACTCAGCTGATTAAAGTAAACAAACACAATATGGAAGTGAAAAATAAACATATTCAAATTGAAAAATATGACATTCTTCATTAATTAGCATTAAAATTCAATTCAAGTATTTGGCAGAAATACATAAACACACCACTTTTCTACACTCACTCTCAAACTCCAATTACCAACATGCTTTACTCCTATCTCAATTTCTAGACTTTCCGGCAATCTTTCTTACAAGTTGCACTCACTAGCTTGCTTGCAAGCTTTCCTCACTTTCCCAGCTTCAGTCATCTAAAGCTGAAAATGCTCCTAACTCATGTTCGGACTGAATATTTATCTTCCTCATTCTTGCTCATGGAATTCAACTGGAATTTATTGTGAGAAAACAAGTTGCTTAAGGATCAAGCAAACAAATTGCAAAGCATCATGGAAAAAGGTCAACAAGAGATTCTTAGCATAAAATGTGCACTAAACCAAGCCACAAGAAGAAATGTGTCAAAAGCAGCTGAGGGAAGAGACATTCCACAGATCAAAGAAATCCAATCAGCAATAGAAAACATGGAAGTCAAAGAAAATAGCGTTAAGGGACAAATTGAAGAGGGCCACGAGTAGTAAAAGAACCAACGGACAAGCAAAGAGAACTCAGAGAATCAGATCAGGTTGCAAATGAGGGAAGCAAGAGAGATAGGATAGAGCTGGAAATATAATTATAAAAGGACTGAGAGTATGGGGAAGATGAGAACACTAGCAAGCTAACAAAAGACTTTCTGGAAGACAAACTGCAACGGGCGGGTCATATCTACCAAGCAAGCAGAATTGGAAGAATGATAAAAGGAGGGAGGAACAAAAGTATAAGAGTTTTCATGAAAGGAGTAGAGGATAAGAACAGCTTATTAAGAAATGAAAGATTTCTCAAAGGCATACAATTTTGCTTAGATGAAGACCTAACCCTAGTACAACTAGAAGAAAGAAAGAAATAATGGGGGAAAGTAATATCAACAGGAATTTGCAGGAAAAGGGGCATGGTTATATAATGGGAAAGCTCAGTTCATTCAAAAAATGTCACACAATAAATATGGAGTTGAGGCCCCCTTGGCGCAGTTGACAATAACAAGTTGGAATTGTAGAGGCTACCTTTGGAGGAGAGGTCCCATGCTGGGGCCCATGGTAGAGGGAAAATACATTATCATCATTTTCGAGACGCATGAACATGATGGCTGCAAAGTTCTGAATTTTGAATGATATAATAAAGTTTCAGTTTGGAATGAAAGAATTGAAATTGACAAAGGACATGGAGGCGTAACAATTTTTGTAAGAGAAACACGGGGAAGAATCATAAAAGTGGAAAAGGAAGACCCAAGCAAGCAATATATATGGCTGAAAACAACTGAAAATGAATGAACAGTTTGTCCTGCTGCCAATTACTTTGCATCTCTTGGTTCAAAATCATATAAGAAACAAAGTTTGGATTGCGGAGATCCATATAAGTCATTAAAAAGAGACATTAGTTTATATCACCTTCTGGGAGGTCATTCTAATAGGAAACTTAAATGCAAGGATACCAAATAACCAAGCTCTTCATTTATGAAACAAAGATGGGGTGAAAAGCAATCTGTTGTGGCTAAAGGAAGAAGAAGAAAATCAGCAATGGGAAAGGGTCTCTCAAGATGCAAGTGGAGATGCCACACACTCTGAGTATGGAGTAGAATTGCTGGGGTTATGCAGTCTTTACGACTTGATCATATGCAATGGCATAAGATCATGGCCGAATTCAGGGAACATCACGTGTAAAACATACAATGGTCAAAGTGTGGTTGATTATATTATTTGTTTGTAGAGTATTATATCGAGATTGATGGAGGTGGAAGCTAGAAGCAGCCCTATAGAATTGAAATTTGATCACAACCCACTGTATGTAAACTACGTTGTTTGGATACGGGTACGGGTACGAGTACGGGTACGATTCGGGTACGCGGGTACGTCATTTTTCAAAAACCTTGATTTGGATACGTCGTGGGTACGTCTCTCTCTATATATATATCTATATATATATATATATATATATATATATTTAAAATAATTTTAAAATTAAAAATATAATTTAAATACTACCTAAAGATATAGTAAACTGTAAATTTAAAATAAAATATAAATTATAATATTAAAAATGTAAAAACTAAATAGTATTTACTTTAAATTTTTAATATTAAATTTTATTTTATTTTTAATAGTTATATTATGTTTTTAATATTTTATTATATATATATTTTTAATATTTTATTATATATATATTTTAATATTTTATTGTATATCTTATTTGTTTTAAAATATTTAAAGTTTTTAAAACTAAATATTTATATATTTTTTAATTTATAAATTATATTCTATATTTATATATTAAAATATTATTTATTTTTTAATTTTTTTAGTTGTTTTTAAGTTTTTAATAGTTATTAATTAATTTGATCCCGTTATTTCCCAACTTGAGCATCCGGAATTGTTTGCGGGCACAGGCGCGGAATTGTTTGTGGGCAAAGGCGGGGAACAATCTCTTTCTCTATGATCCAATGGCTCTCAAACCACTTGGTGATCAAAAGGGACCTCAAGCTTGATATGTTAGTTTATTATTCGAAAATCCTCCTCTGTCGTTGATCTTTTGAATCAACGGTTCTGCTTCCTCTTCAACATGCAGGATTAGTTTTCCTTTCCCAAGATGCTCCTGTAGCAATTTGCCTTGGAAAGTTTGATTGTGAGCATGATGCTTACAATTTTAACTCCTATGGAATAATAATATGGCCACCCATCTTCGCCATGTCCAACATTTGACACCCAATACTTTCTTTATCCTTTTATCTTTCCATCTTTGAGTTTTCCTGCCATGTTTTCTATTCATTATCTATTCCATCATCACACACTGCTTTTTTAAGCTTCTTCTTTCGCAAGCTCTTTGTTGCTCAACATCAACCTTGGAAACTTCATCTTTGCAAGGGCTAAATTTCCTGCACTTTAACTTTTGATTATTCTTGGCAGGGAACTTAGACTTTTTGAGACCCGGCCAATTTTACATTTTAAATAGCAGATGCCTTCACTGTTATGCTTTCATTTTCTTTGAATTTGTACTTAGTTCTCTTCTCATGGACCTCTGGCATGCACTTTAATGACACTTTAAATTTCATGCATCTTTCTTCTCAGTCTCATTGGCATGCATTCTGATGTCGCTTTAACTTTCACACTTCCTTCGTCTGTCAGTTTCATTGGCATGCACTTTGCTGACACTTAAATTTCCACACTTCTCTCGTTTAGTTTCAACATAGCACTTCTAGCTGTTTTACTAAGTTCATCATAATGCACTTCTACAACACACTTAAGGAATGGACACTCATCTTGGCCATATCCAACATTTGACACCCAATTACTTTTCTTAGCCTTTTATCTTTCCATCTTTGTGCTTTCCTCCCATGTTTTTCATCCAACGTCTCTTCCTTCATCACAGACTGCTTTTTTAAGCTATTTCTTTTGAAAACTCTATGTTGCTCAACATCAACATAGCACTTCTAGCTGTTTCACTAAGTGCATCTTAATGCACGTCTACAACACACTTCTGGCTAAGCCATTCCAAAATGGATTTGATCTTATTTGGATCCTGCAATAATCCTTCAGACAATCTCGTCAGAAGAAGAATTACTTTTCACCCTTTATCCTTATTAACTACACCTCTATCTAGCCAGTCTTGTACCCACCTATCTGCACTCGGTTTCACCAAGGGATTCAATTCTATAGGAGCCTTCTGCTCCACTCTAGACTACTCTTTCTTGTAAGTCACCTTGAATTTCCAGCTTCCTCTAAGGATTCTTTTGCTGAAACTAACATTTAAATGCTATATTCTCCCACTTCTTCTTTCATGCTCGAACCTGTTAAAGAAAATAATTTTCCAACTTATTCTAGGGAATACAAAACAGTGGATGCAGAGTTAGACATGCAGCCTGCATATGAATTTCCACAAGAGACAAATGTACATGCACGGCCAGCCACACAAGAAATTATCTTGGGAACGGAAGAGAACAAACAAATGACTGCGATGGGAACAGATTTAGAACTTGAGTTGGCAAAACTAGCACTGAAAATATGTATGGAACATAAGGTGGTATTTGCATGGACCTATAAAGATTTAAAGTGAGCTTTTTGAAGGAACTACACATACATCACATCAAGCTAATAACAGGTGCAATTGGTTAGATGAAGAGCCTAGAAAACAAATCCCCGTTAAGCAGACTAAGTATACGAGGAAAGAATGAATGTTAGAAGAGGGGATAATTCTGAAAGTATCAACTTGTGATTGGGTATCACTTGCCGTGATAGCCCCATAGATAAACACAGATAGATTGAGGATATGCAGAGATTTTTGCAGCCTAAATTTAATAATGAAAAGGGACAAGTGCCCTATACCTTTTATGGACACTGTTTTGGAAGGAGCAGGTAGCGAGTTATACTTATTTTGTGATGGATTTTCATTTTTCAGGATATAATCAGATTTAGCCAAGGAAGATAAGTTTTAAACAACTATTGTATTTGAATTTGGTATATAAGCATGTGATAGGATGCATTTGAGCTATGTAATGCACCAACCACATTTGAAATGACCATTTTGTGATAGCTGATTACCTATCACAAATTAAAAATGGTGAACCAGCTGCTGATGATGGTGGTAATTCTGAAATTCATGGTTGTTTCAGATTGCGGTGTTACTGAAATGGTACTAGGATGTAGGAGAATACTTATCTAGGGGAACATTTGCAGAAGATGTACCAATAGATCAAAGAAGCAAAATCATTCTAAAATCCAGTTGTTTCAGTTGATCCATGGATTGTTAGACTATCCAGGTAAAGATCAATTTTTATGCAGATGTGTGCTAGAAGTGGAATCGGTCCTTAAAGAAGCTCATGAGGGTGAGACTGGAGAACATATGAGTGCCTAAGTGACAATAAGAAAAATATTACTAACGGGATTGTGGTGGCCAACAATTCATCGAGATTGTGGCGAGTGGGTCAAGTCACACAAGAAAAGTCACAGAATTGTGAGACTAGTCAAGGAAAATTTTCATCCACTAAACACATCCTTGCCACAAGAACTGTTTGAGAAATGGGATATCAATTTTGTTGGATATCCATCAATAAAAAGGTGTAGATAATTACTATTTCAACAGAATATCTTACAAAATGGGTAGAAGCAAAGGCATCATCAGCTAACACGACTAAATGTGCAACAAAATTTCTCTTTAACTGTATTTTAACAAGGTTCAGATGCCCCATGAGCATTTTAGTGATAGGGGTACACATTTTATTAGTGAAGTTTATAGGGAGATTAGGGAGATGACACAAATCCTAAAGATTAAAAATAACAAGTCCACCATATACTATGGAGGAGCAAACGGTCAAGTGGAAGCATCAAACAAATCCATAATCGCAATCATTCTTAAAACTTGTGGCGTTGAAAAATATGGTTGGGCAGAAAAACTACCAACAACATTATGGGTATATAGAACAACAGTTAAAGCAGTAATGATTTTTGCATCTTTTCATTTAATGTATTGGTAGGAAGTTATGGTACCTGTGGAATTTGTGGCATGTAACTTGATGGTATTAATAGATAATCCACTAGGAGATGAAGAAAGTAAAGGTTGTTTCAGTTAAACAATTTAGAAGAAAAGAGGTTATAGGCACAATTGTGAATAGAAAATGAGCAAAAAAAGATGCAAAGATCAGCATGACCTAAACATATGAATAAAATGCATTTTAAATCAGAAATGCTTGTATTAAAATGTACACGAAAATTGAGTAAGAAAGGTAAAAAATTGAAAATGCATTGGGATGGTCCATACCAAAATTTAGAAGTTTTTGAGAATGAATCTATGCAACTCGAAAACCAAATGGTACCAAGCATCCCACATTATTTAATGCTTTAAAGCTGAGACACTACCATTCAAGAAGGGAAATTGGAGTGAATTTGATAGAAATAGAGACTTAAAAAACAAGAAAAAAAATGCACCTGGTGAGCTCCGAACATAGTGATCGATTAATGCCGGACACATTATGGATTCACCACCAGATGTAGATTGAAGGCCACAATGAGGAAATCTATTGTGTGGCAGCCGCCAAACAAGAGCTCGACGGTCGCTGAATAACATAATGCTAGTGAACTACAAGTGCTGCAATTGGCGATTGCCAAACAAAAGAAATCAATGAAGATTGCCAAGAAAAAAAAGAAATTTATAGACGTTGTCTCTAAAATTTCCTTAAATTTTAAAACTTGAATTTTCAAAAATTTCATGTCTAAGTTTGTCTTCAAGGAAATTTTCCGTGTCATATGTTAGAGAATCCGAGTCCTTATTGATACTTGTTCAAATTCTTGACCTTTGCCATGCTTAAAGTCCTTTTGTAGTTCATTTTGTCGGAGAAACCAAAACTTTGCTACATGTCTGTTTTATGCCAAATCCCTGATTTCCTTAGTCTTTTTCACTAAAAACTTTGCATAGTTCAAGTTGTCGGGTAAATTGGATCCCTTTTATATAGCTGTTCTGTAACCCATATCCACTTGTCCCAACCAAATTCATTGAAGTGTTTTTGTCTTGTTCATTTTGTTAGAAAAGGCAGAACTTTCTTCCATGCTCATTTACAAATGAGGAGCGAGATTCTCAAGTCTTTGATCAAACAAAAGAAAAACGCTTTAGCAAGTTAATTTGTAGGGTGCATCAGACTATCAGTACATGTCTTCTCTCGAGTCAACTTGTATTGAACTTTTGATTCTCTTGACTTTCCACACCCAAAAGAATTCCTAAGCACAAATTAGTGGGCAAAGCATATATTTTTTGCATGTCTGCTCTCAAGCCGTTTTATAATTAATTCTAGATTTCCCTGATTCAACCAAATAATTTTTTCTTGATAACTAATATGTCCGGAAAATTGGACCTTTGCACTCGCATCAATCACTTTAATGCTTGTAAAGGATCCTCGACTTCCCCAACCTGCAAAGCCAAAAACATAAACATACAAATTTGCCTGCACATGCGCATCACCCACATTTATTGCTCTTCTAACTAAATTTACCACATGTAAAATCCTATAAAACCCTCTACCCACTCCTTTATTTGTAATTCATTCCTCTTTGTTGTTGTTTCCATCCTGCCCTCATATTCATCCTGTTCTCCACCTCCTTGCTTCGTGCGCGTTACCCGGGATTTCTATTTGCGGGTTTTCTTTGCCTCCATTTCATATGTCACTCCTCATCCCGCCACAAATTTCAGTTTCAAGAGAGTGGAGCTGAAAACTAACATTGAATCAAAGATTGAACATATCTTAAATACTAAGATAGGGCATGTGGATTTGAGCGATTTGTAGGAGCGGTTATGATAGCAAGAAGGGACTGTAATGTATACGAGATTATACCACAATGGGTTTGTCCAGCCAGCGAGATTTTTAGTGTCTATTAAAATCCTAGAATTAGTGATTACATGCACCAATCACTATGCCCTTGAGGCATGGGAGGCAAGAACAATGACTAGAGAGGTTGCGGCTCGGTTACGCCTAGATTATTTTGATGAACTCTTGGGCATCCTACCCTATTAGGAGGTTGTAGAATTAAAAGTAGAAGAATGAATGTCCTATTGGGAGCAACATACATACAAATGCTTGAGTGTGATTAATAAGAGTTGGTTGAGGACCAAGTGGCAAGGCATCAGGGAAGTTTTGAAAGTGCCTCACCATAGTGACTTCTATGAAGAATTTGGGGATATGATCACTCTGCTCAATGGGGTAGCAGGAAGCTATGAGGCTAGGCAATTTCAATTGTGGATGGATCAAGTCATCTCAATTATGATTGAAGGGAAGTAGATTGTTGATGAAACAAGCATTATTAGTAACTCCATGCACAAACAAGTCTGTGAATTCAATAGTATAGGCCAATTATATATGACCTCGTAGTTGGTTTATGTCGTTGACCAATGGAGAATATCTTTTGGTTTGACAAAGAAGGGAGTTATGAAATCTGGGTACCCTGTCTTCAAATTCTACTCACAATTGGAAAAATAAGGAGCTACGAATGTCAAACGGGTCAATGATGCATTTGTGTTCTATGTAATCGTAAATCTTCAAGGGGATCTAAGCAAAAGGATTTCTAATATTGGAATGGAAGTAATAGCCACATGGGCGGTTTGGCTCGTTTATTTCCCTACCTTAACATATATCAGAGTCTGTGGTGTTTTTGCTCAACCGTTCCAGTTGCTGAGACATGTAAGTAAGAAAATTCAGCTTATTGATTATTGCTAGTAGTTGGCCAACACCCATCAATTTCTCGCTTCTAAGCATAATTTTGGTGTACATTTCCCCATCAAGATCTAACCTTACTTGAGCAACAATGTTAACATTGCCAGAGCACTAGAACATAAAATTGCACAATACAACTCACTCCCCTATGAGAAGAGCCTCAGTTGATAGAGGAAAAATTGAGAGTATTCTAGGAGGGAGCCACATACATGTCCCATAGCTCAAGGACTATTGGGCAAATTGTGAGAAGGATTTAGAAGTCAGGAGACAGGACTACAATAGGATGACTTTGGAGCATGTCGAAGAATTCTATTTGAATGTGATTCCATATAGGGTTTACTAATAAAGGGAGCAATACATAGCATTCACTCTACCTTCAAAAGAAAGTATTCCTAGAACCAAGCTCAAAATTTGATTAGTCCCTTCCAAAAGAGTCATCACTTGAGAACATGACTAGAACAATAGTTAGGAAAGATTGTGTTGATGGGTATTTCGACACACCAACTTTAGGGGCAAAATGCCCTCTTGTTTTAAGCCTTTCCATCGGGCTATAGTATGAGTTACAGATAACCTTTCACATGTTTGGAAATATGCATTAAAATAAAAGTGAATTTTCTATTCGAACAAATAAATTACTATTTTATTTAAGGTTTTTAAAATAAATGGATTAAAGGAACAAAAGAAATTGAGGAAGTTGCTCCCAACACCATTAATCTAAAAGATTACAGCAATTAAAGATACGTTCACTTGTAAAGTCTAATTCCCTGTATGAATCATGTAACCTGTTTAACATCAACACAGCAAAAGCCCAAATTCACGATAAAGTGTGTGAGAAATTTAATTAATCAACTCTACTGGTTAAACATCAAAAGCCCAAATAATCAGTCGCATTTCGTAAACATAGATGAATTTTACGAGTAACAATCTCAAACAGCATCACCCCAAATGGAAATTTAACCATAAAATTCAATGAACATTTATATCTAAATAACAATAATGCAAAATTAAAACAGCATATGCTCAAATTAATTACACACCATAACAACCAGATCATGCATTTCCAAAAGAAAAGATTAAGGAAATCATACTTTAAAACCAAAATACCGTTTTATTTGCGTTGTCTCTTTTTTTGATACATGTAAAGATTATATAACCGAAATCTTCTTCTCCTCCTTTTCAATCTGCACCCTCTTTACATTCAAATTGTCATTACACATTTATAGAATGAGGTACAAAGTGGAATAAGGAATGTGAAACGAATGGTTGTGACCATGTCTCTTCAACTTCCACTTGCTTTCTTGGTCACTTTGTCTTGTTGTGTTATGAAAGTGCAACAAATTAATTTAATATTAATGGGTTGTTGGGGTTTTCTCCGGATTCTTTTGTATTTTCCAACTTCAGCTTTGAGATCTTAAATTAGCCATACTTCACTAAAAAATAAATATTTATTTTCCGACAACAATTCGTGATTTGCAAATCTTTTTCTCTTTGTGAAGCTTATCTTCCATTTCAAAGCTTTATCGTTTTGTGGTGCTCTATAACGTACGGAGATATTCATGGTCATGTGAAGGTCTTTGAAGTTTATGATACTTTTCTTCTTTGCAGTGCTCTTTGCAGTTTAGGACACTCTGATTTTCGTCCCTTTGTGATGCTTAGAACTTAGAGCTTGCAACAAAAAACATAATGCTACCTCCATTCTAGGAAAGCACAGAAAACATCACACAATATAATTTGATAGGAGCCAAAAATAAAGAATAAATCACAGGATACTTAAATATAGGAATATGAACACCTAGAAATACACAGGAAAAGCATAGAACCCAAAGCATTTAGAGGTTAAAGTAGAGCACAAAGAAAGAAACTCAACATAACTCGGTAAATATTGACAGTAAACATGAACTTCAAAGACTTGAAGCAAGTGAAATCACTCTTAAAAAACCATTATTCTTACTAATTCATTCATTTGTGATGTAGGAGCATCTGGGAAATCAAGCAGTCTCGCATCATCACCCAAAAAGATCCTCAGTGTTTGTGTGCATTTGGGCCCAATTGGCAGCATGAAGACAACCTACTCAAATCATTAGCACTCCAGTAGGCTGTTTGAAGAGGGAAAGAAACAATTTTAGTCATGGAGATAGAGAGTTCTCTGTCTCATGACAAAACCACTAGCAAACATAGGTTTGTGTTAACCGGTGGTTATGAAACCACCGCTTTGCATTAAGCAAAGGTTTTGCCTGCAGTAGTTGCACAAGTTGTGTAATAACCTAGAAAATTTCGGTTGTTCATTTTGAGCATGTCCTTACATGAAGGGGATTCCAAGAGTCACTTCATGGGGCACAAAAGAAACAAAAAGGATTTGGAGAAGGCATGCTGGAGTTAGGAGAGACTTGCCAAGACGGTGTGGATGTTTGGGTAGGAAGCATAGAGAAGGAAAAAGATGTGTTCAGACCATGAAAGGACTGTTGCGTGTGATTCTTTCCCTTGTGTTGTAATCAAAGGGAGAGTGATTGAGTGTGTGGTATGTGTAACCTATGTATTTCCTCGATAAGATAAGTAAAAGAAGTTGTTTGATTTCCAGTCTCATTCAATGTGTGTGTGGTTGAGGGCTGCAAGGACAAGGTTCTAATTCACTTGACCCCCTATCCTTGAGTGCATCAATTGGTATCAGAGCTGGTAACAACTCAGAGACAAGTGAGAGTTGAGTGTTCTCTATCTTGTGAAGGTGGGTAGAGAACAAAGTGTTGAAAGAGTGGTCTAGAGATGTGTGCGACCTGTGTAGGTTTGGAAACAAGATATTGCAGCAGTAGGTTCAGGTTGGGGGAGGGTCTAAATGCCTACAAGAAGAATGGGAAGGACTGGAGTAATGGCTGCCAATATGTTAGGAAGATTAGATGACATTGTAGGGATGTTGAGGGTTATGTAGACAAGATTAACTGTTGTTGAAGAGGATAAAAGAAGGGGGTTTGTCCCAAGGGATGATGCGAGTGATGCAGAAGACGAAGAGTTGGGAGTAGAAGATGTGGGACAAGCACCTGCAGAGTTGGATCAAGGAGAAGATAGGTTTGTTAGAGCTATCTTGAAGATTGAAAGAGGAATAAAGATGAAAGTTCCAAGCTTTTTATGAATTTTGAACCCCGAGGAGCTGATTTTCGCTCACCGAGATGAATGAGTATTTCGAATTTGATGAAGTGGCTGACCAAAGGAAGGTGAAAGTGGCTTAGATTAAGTTAAATGGTCATGCAGCCCAATGGTGGAAGGAGGTATAAATCGAGAGGAATAGGAGGGGTAAGGACAAGATTACTCGTTGGGAAAGGATGGTTGCAAAACTGAAAGGGAAATTTCTGCCTGCAGATTATCAGTTGGAATTATTGATGAGGCTACAAAACTTAAGGCAAAAGGACCTAAGTGTAGGGGAGTACATGGAGTTCTACTAAATCACAATCTGGGTTGGTCACAGTGAAGGACCAATAAAAAGTGGCAGATACATCATTGAACTGTGGTTGAATATTCAAAGATGAAATCAGCCTGGTAAGGTTGCATACGGTGGAAGAGGCATACCAATATGCTCTAAAGCCAGAAGAAAAGTTGCCTAGAAGGCATCAAGGTGCATCATGAGGAAGAGGGAGATTCAGTAGTGATAGAGGTCAGAAATCTCAAGAAAGTAATCCACAATGAAACGAGGAAGGGTCTAGCACTTGTCAAGTGCCAAATCAACAAGCAAGAGGAGGAGCCACCTTTGGAAGAAGAAGAGGCAACTATGGGCGAGGGAGAGGGAGATTGTTCAATGGAATGTTGTACATATGTGGGGACTTTGGTCGCCATGCTTTTGAGTTCCCTAATGCTCAATTTGATGTTGAATGAAGAAGAAATGAATGTAGCATGCAAGCTATACAAGTAGATGAGGAATCCGTAGTATCACCTGAGTGTACGAAAGAACTTGAACAAGGAGAGAATTTGCTAGCAAGGACGAAAGTCTTGAAAGTTGAGGGGAAGAATGATGAAACATGCCAAAGAATACATATTTTCAGAGCAAAGTGTAGGATGAAAGGTAAGTGTTGCAATGTTGTGATTGATAGTGGAAGTTCAGATGATTTAGTGCCCATTAAAATGGTATGCAAGTTAAATTTGGTATGTACACCTCACCCAAAGCCATATAGGGTGTCTTGGTTATTGGAGGGCCATGATATCACTGGAAGGGAATGTCGTTTTCTTTGATGCCTATTGCATATTGGTAGGTACCAGAACAAGGTTTTATGTGTTGTCTTGCCTATGGATGCATGCCATGTTTTTCAGGGAAACCCATGGAAATTTGCTAGCGAGATGTTGTATGATGGAAGAGCTAACACTGTGAGTGTTAAAAAGGATGGGCAGATGTACACTAAGTCCCTTGTAGGGAAGAGGAAATGAGGATAAGCATAGGATCCATCTTGTCATCTGCATTGAAAAATATGTTTTTTCTGCAAGAAGAAAACGAAGTGGACCGTGACTGTCCTAGTGTAACAACAATATATGATCAGGTAGAAGAGATGGCAGGCCCTCTCTTACAAACAATAGAGGCAAAGGAGGTTTAAGGGTAGTTTATTGCAGCTGAGAAGAAAATGGAACAACTAATATTGTTATCAGTATAGGTATGTACAACAGATGATGAAATTTCAGCAGAGCAAGAGGAGGTACTAAGATTAGGCAGGGAAGTTAGCTCAAGGTTAGTAACGACTCAAATGGAGATAGTGTGATGGGAATTTGGTAGAAGAGGACGGTCTCTAGTCTAGCCACCAATCTGGGAATACCTCACATGGTGGAAGTGCACGTTGTGGCTTTATGCCTCAAGTCAAAAGGATGGTTCTAACATCTAACCCAAATTTATGAGCACTATTCTCACAAACTCTTACCTCAGGTGTTTGATGCAAGAGCATCTAGGCAATCAAGCAATCTTGCATCACCCAAAAATATCCCTAGTGTTTGCTCGCATCAGGGCCTAATTGGCAGCATTAATATGACCTACATAGAGCGTTAGCACTTCAACAGGCTCTTGGAAGAGGGAAGGAATGGTTTTAGTCATGGAGACAAAGTTCTCTTTCTCATGATGAAATTGCCAGTTAATGCAGTTCTGTGTTTACTGGCAGTTTCATGATGGGATAGAGAACTCTGTCTACATGACTGAAGTCATTCTTTTTCTCTTCCTACGTTAATTGGCGGTTACGAAACCATTGCATTAAGCGGCAGTTTCAACTACGACAGTTTCACAAGCTGGTCAATGGCCCAAAAACTAATGGTTGCTCATTTTGAGTGTTTCTTGACATGAAGGGGATATCAAGAGTCAGTAGACGGGGCACAAAAGAAACAAGAAGGATTTGAAGAAGGCAGGCTAGAGTTGTAGAATGTTTACAAAGATACTAGTTTACCAATAATAACATGTACAAAATATTAATTCTGTAACATACCATTGCACAACAGAGTGTCAGAATAATAGTTGCTTTGTATTCATGAAGATAAATCTCATTACAATTCATAAAACTTAGAGAGGACTTGATATGAGTGCCCTTTCCCCGACAGATTAACAAAAAGACCCAATGGTTGTCGGTTGAACAACCATTGACAACCAAACATATTAATGATAGTCATTAAAAAACTACCCGAAGTCAAGAATACAATCACTAATCACATGCTGAAACCCATACAATTCTAATATAACGGTCTAAATTATACCCACCTTGAAACAAGGAGTCCCTTCCAACACAACCCATAGACAATAGGAGAAAAATAAGAGTGGAGATGGAAACAAAGTTCCAACTATACCAAGTTGCATATAGAGGGGATGCTCCTTTGTGGTCATCCTTCTTTTGCTTAGGTGTAGGAACACGTTGTTCCCTCTTGGTTGTACGGTCCTACTAATCCCACGTGGCTATACATGCTCCCTCTTGGCTGTATGGACTTGTTGCTTCCTCCTGGGTGTGTGGGCCTACCTCTTGGTTGTACCATGGGTGGGTCGGCCCAAGTGGGTGGCCTCTAGGTGCAACCACCAGGGGCGTGGCTGCAGTTGTGTGGCTGTCAAGGGTGGTCGCTAGTTGTGTGGTCCCTAGGTGTAGCTGTCTGGTGCGTAGTCCCCAAGTGTAGCTGCTAGGTGTATGGCCCCTAGGTGCATTAGTTTGCTGTTGACCATATGGTGTGAAAGCTCAGACTAGCCAGACAATTCCATTTTAATTATTTCAATGATTTGAAATGGCCTTAGCTAAAATACTTTAAATATTCTCGGCTTTATTTTCCGCCAATCATTATTTTTCAATATAAGTTCTTCCGATAAAAAATACATGTGCAACCATTAATTGTCACGCAACACTTCCTTTACCTTGACATAAATTTCGCAGCCAATGTGCCATTACTCTATTCATCCTTGTTGAGCATATCTTGTATATGACTGTACTTCAAAAATAGGACGCACTTCACCTTTTATTAAACTTGTATTGCTATACGCTACATTTAGGGCCATTAAAGGTGGTGTTTTGGATGTCAAGAAGGCTACCCATTCTGTTTGGTGGGTCAACTTATCATCGAACTTTGCACCGCTGACAATGTGTTCTCTGAACTCCAACTGGTAAGCTGACTATGATGTTGACGGTTCACAAGGACTTGGCATCACTGACATTTGCTTCTGCCCATCTTACTGCAAGCCTTGGCCTTCTTCAAACTCCATAATCTGAACACTATTGCAATCAACGTATAACACTTCATAGTCTTCCATTTGCCAATGGAACAAACTGTTGAGGGAGTTCGTCTCATCATCAGAGAGTGATTGTAACTCCAAGACTCCATCATTCGGCTTCATTGTGCTTTGGTTCCAAACAGCCAAAGAGTCATCGTTAGAGTTTGAATCCGATGAGTTTGATGAGGTTGCTTCTTCACTAACTGCCTAATTCTTCAAACCTGTGACATACTTCTGGTCTTTTTTTTCAATGGGATCCGATATTTTTCCAGTTATGGTCAGCTCGGCTGCTATCAACCAACCCTGACCAAATAGCGCGTCATAGGTCTTTTTTTGCAATGAAATGACCACAAAATTCAGAAAAAGGGTTGGATTCAAATAATTACATTTTGTCTCATCAGTACACACTAATACCTTACTGCCATGTTGATCTGCTCCTACCAGTTGAAATGTTAAGGCCAAATAGTTGGCTTCTCGATACTCTTCCAAGTTTATTCTGGAAGAACATTCATGCTAGAATCAGTGTTGACGATAGTGTTTGTCAAGTTCTTGCCCAAAATTTCCCTATGCATAAGCTAAGACACAAAGTCACCCAGGAAAGCTAAGACACAAACCATGATGACTATAGATAATAAAGGAGTGATGCATGGCAGTTCACTACTGCATCTTTCGAGATGAACTGAATGGATATGACTGCTGATGACTATCAAATCCAAGACATTCTCCAAAGAAAGCCCACTTGATAGGGATAAGTTAAACAATTGAAGGCAATTGTACAATCCATGATCAATCAGATGGAGTGGGATGGAAAATTGAAGGCTGACTTAAAGAGCAGATCAATCAACTGGGACCGTATATTCAACATCATTTAAGTCCAGTTAAGAGCACACAAGATCAAACACTTCGTTCATTGCTGGACCTGGGTTTGGATAAAAATGCTCTTCCTCTGGTTATTGAAATTGGTAAGTATGCAGAGCCACTAAAAAATGGATTGAAAATCTATTGGTTAGAACTTGGAGGTCTCAGGCAACTGATGAAGCAATGAAAATTCTTTAGAAGCTCACAACTGAACACAAAAGATTCAAGGAGTTTGAAGATGATGCAACATTGTGGGAAAATAAAACCCTTGACTTCAAGGAAATGTCAGAATCAAAGGCCGAGATGTTAGTTACAATTGGTGTATTTCAAGGTACAAACTGAGATGCATCATGTGAATTGTTTGAGGTGGCTAAATTCAGAGTTGAGATCTTGAGATTGAGGACCAAATCATTCAGAGATATTGAAGATAAAAACCTCAATGTTATGTTAGAAATTCAGGGGTTTGTTGAGAAGATCACTTGTATATTCCTTGATATTAAACTACAGTGGAAATCCTCCAGGGATATTAAGGAAGATTTTTCTATGTTGATCAAAGAGAACGTTTCAAAGTCTACGGATTTCAATAAAGACTTTACTAACAATCGCATCAAGGTGCATAGCATTATAAATGATGTAGAATTAAAACATCTAAAACAAGGAAAAATGCCTAAGAAGAATCTTGAGCTGTTGTACTCATGGGATACCATGGCTAGATATGTAGATTCACTTGATGAACAATTAGTGAAAGATGCCGTTGGCAAGTACTGAGCCTATAAGATGAAGAAAAGAGTCTAATCGATTTGAGTAAAGATGGTGTGTCCCACTCTCCAAAGGGCGACTCATCTCTTTTGATAGCTAATTCAGAGTGGGGTTAATGTTTGGATTTAATCTATTTTTTTCAATTATCGTATTTAAATATTTTAAATGGCTGTTGGAAAAGTAGTTAAGGTAGTTATATAAATACCTTTTGAAACTCAAGTTATATATAGAGTTTGTAATGAAATCAATGGAATTTTTGCCATTATAATTTTTGGTAAGCAATTGTATACTTGAAAACTTTGAGTTTTAAGGAAATACAAAAGTGAGTTTAGAACTTATTAAGGGAGCCTCTCATTAATATAGAGGAGGGACATTGTCACACGTGCTGTTTTAAATCTATTTTGTCTCATTGGCAAAATTATTTACCAACAATAAGGCAGTCAGTAACACTAGCACAGGAACCTATGAATAAGTGCCATGTGCCAAGTGGCACGACTATGAAGAAGACATTTTGAAGCAATTAAAGTAAATTAAGAATAATACCAACTTGGATGATTGGCAATGAAGGGAGATGTATGGCGAACAATGGAGAGAGAGATAGCGGTTCGCAGTGGTTGTATTCCTCATGAGCAATCCAAAAAACTTTATCAAAACCTTAATAAAAGATTAGAAAGTAGCGAATAGAGAGAGGACACCTGGTAAAAACATTGAAATTCAAGAGCAACAAAATAGAATTGAGTTTGCAGAGTAGATGAAATATAAATAGTAACCAAAGTTTGTAGAAAAATACTGTGGAAGCAGACTAACCCTTTGGCTAAAATGGCAAAGGCAACAAGAACGTATACAGGTGGGTGCGGTCAAAAGGAGCAATTATAGGGCCAAACGCCGCCTGCAGCTAGAAGTTGTCAACCTTCACCATCCTGGCAAGCAACTTCCACAACCTATACGACAAATTCCATTGGTAGAAACAAAGAAGACCAAAGGGAAGAAACTAGTGGAAGGTGGGCAGATGGAAAAATGAATGATGGATATGGCAGGATTTCTACTAATTAAGACAAGATTTCACGATTGACACAGCTCATGAATGCATTGCACCTTAAAGAGAAGTAGGGGTTTCACAACTTAATGACATCTTAGTGATGCCAATTAACTACAGCGCTCATGATAATTTAGCAACAAATTATAACGATACCAAGCATTCACTGATACATCACGACGAGGAGATTAAACTTAACTCAGAATTGCTGAATACATTTTTGGTCTATAAATGGAAGGTTTACCTATCGTAAATCAACCATTGGTCAGAGTACAAAGAGAGAAATTCTTGAGGGATAGTTGTTATGGAGGAGTAGATGTGGACACAATTATAGATAGGGTTTTCAAGGGGGCCGTGGAGTTTACATTGACAAGATTGATTGTAATGTAATGGACATATGAGATACTAATTTGGTGTCTAAGATACATTCAAGGTATCAAAAGTGGTGTAAAATACAACCAGGTAGAATTTGTATAAACAAAATTCCATACACAGCTGGTAAGATGTAAACAAAGTCCAGAAAGTGAATTTCATTGCTTATTATACACAACTCATACTGGATATATGTCCTACCTATCACCAGAGGTAGAGTTAGTGCCGTCAGTGTGCAGAGTCAGAAATTTGGGCAAAGGCACCTGAATTGTATGAGACATATGAAACCCATAAGATTAAAATGGAGAATACATATGTGAAGCGCAATCATGTAGGAGCTGATTTTGCAGGAGTAGTACTTGCCACAGGGATAGAGGAAGACATCACCAACATCCAAGACCATGCCAACACCTTAAGCGAAAGCAGCTTGCAATATTCCTATTGGAAGTGAAGCTGCAACATCCTTGCAAACTAAAGGTAAGTCCTTTAGCTTAATGAACTATGATATGTTTAAAAAGTCCAAACCTATGCCACTTCCTAAACACACGATGGATGCAAAAGAAAGGAGGAGATATGGGGAAATTGTAAGTATTGGCATAGAGGTCCAAGGGCTATCATAAAATGAGGAGGAATTGGTGGAAGAAGAAGAAGACATTGAGGATGATTTTGAAATTGATATGTCAAAATTTAAACGACCAAAATTTAAACGACCAGGCAGGATATAACTATGATGCAAAACTATTCTTATCAATAGAAAGCATTTCACCATTACAGCACTTGGTGAATAATGTGGTGCAATAAAAAATGTGGTTGAAGTCCATAGTAGATGAAGGTAAAATGGATAAACCAATTGATGTGGTTGAACTAAGTAAGCTTGCAGATCAAACTGTGCAATATCAAGAAACAAGACATGAAGTATTGACAAAGAATCTAGCAGTGATGACCTCAAAAATTGTAAACAAATATAAGGCACTAAGGTGATTGTACCAACAGTGTTAGAGAATGAAGATATAAAGCAAATTAATCAAAATATTGATTCCTTGTTCAATAAGGCTGGTTAGTAATATAAATTGAATGAAATGTTATTGTCCAACTGGTAGAGGAGAAAGTGACAAAAAAGAGGCAAATATTGCCAAAATACAAGTTGAATTGGAACTTGAGAAGGTTAAGCAAACCTTGGCAAAAAGAGAAGTTGCTAAAGCCAAAGTGAAAAGAAGAAAGAGAAATTCTATCAATGCCCATAGATGACCAAAACTAGGTCAATGGGACTCGAGGATCCAACAGTTAACAATAGAAAGTTCTAGGAAGAGAGAATCCTAGAAGCCAAATAAAGGAATAAAAACACATAAGACAAAATAAAGCAGTGTGCCACTAACCAAGATGGTAATGAAATAAATACAAATAGCAATGAAAGACAAACAAGAGCTCCCAAAAGCATGTGGTGATAAAGACTGGAAGGCCTCATTGAATGTCTGTGTTTGTCCTTGAAGTGGAGGAACTGTCTGTGTCATGCCCCATTTTGTGCGTCCTCCTATGCATTGCAATGGATTTGGTCATTGATGGGTTGCGTACCCAATGTTGCTCTTGAGATGTGTTTTGTAGTAATGTCTTTTTGTCTCTGAGGGATTTGACTCAATTGCGATTGTTTGCATTTACGTTGATCTTGGCAGTTGTGCTGATCAATTTGTGATGAGGATCTTTTTATGGCATGCTTCGAGATGATTCTATATTTATTAATAAATATGATTGTTTGACATCTAAGTGGTAGCCTGTTATTCTTGGTATATATACATGTAGATTATATTAGTTTTGATTAGTTGTTAAGAGCAACTAGCTAGCATTCATGTTACAACTAAGGATTATATTGGCATGCCTTTGACCACATTAAAAATTGTGCTCTCTTTATCTCTCATTGATGTGATATGTTTGTATTGTAGTCATGGCTAATGAGAATTGAGATATATTGATGATTAGTCATGACATTATTTGGATGTGCTGTGATTAGCTTACATGGTTATTGTTCATGTTTTCTATGGATGTAGAACATAATTATGAGATATCTTAATATGTTATTGTAATGTCCCCTTCTAGCTAGACATTGTACTTTCAGCATGATTAGCCTATTAGTGGCCTTCGTAGGTTAATACAACATGGTTAGAGGGTCTTCTTCGCAGATACCCAAATGGCAGTTGGTTTCTTTGGGGAAGTTACGACATATTCTGGAGGTTTTCTAATGATTTATTAGAATGTTTCTATTTTTAGAAACCTCATGTTACAAAATGATGTTATATTTGTACTTTATGTTATAATTCATTATTTTATATTAAAGTGCAAATATAATATATTAAAAGGGAAAAATAATAATAAAATATTACGATGTTTCTAGAAGCTTCCCAAATGAAGGAAAGAAAAAAAAAGTATAAAGGGAGGTGTGGGCTGCCATTATGGATTATCCCCGATTTGATGTTGTCCCTGTTGTGGTATGCTTGTGGAGCCTAGAGTTTTCTGCAGTGAATCAATATGTCTTTGGGAATGATAACTCCCATTGATAGCATAACCGAGGGAGTGAAATATTTCTTGAAGGGTTGCATTTTGGAGGTGATATTTCAGTCATCTTAATTGGATCAAACTTTGTGGCCATTGGCCAATTTTGGAGAAATCAATTAGGTGAATTTGTGGAGATTGCATAGCTATCTTTTGGTGTTGGTTTCTATATAGCTTGGCATCGGTTTTCCTTGGTTAAGAGAGCAGATTGCATTGTGGAGAAATCTGATATAAAAATCAGATATTTACAGTCAAGGAAGGATGCCATTAGGAGGGACGTTTTTGCTTGTGGGGGTTCCAATTTGCATCGATTATTTGCTTGGCTTGGTGCGCCTACTTGGTGCATGGAGACGATATTAGATGTTTGAGACAACGCATATTCATTGCATATTCTTTTTAATTTGAGATTAGACCAGAACATGGGCGACTGGCTTGGGAAATTCGATTTGGCTTGGGAGATCATCCTTTCACTTGGAAATTGCTTGCTCCTTCATCTATTCTCAAGGGCGCCTCAATCCAACCAAGTTTCATTGCATACAATTCATCCTTTAGTATAGTTTATATTTGCAGCTGTAGGTGTGCATCTTTCATACCAGCATACCATATAATTGTAATTCTTGTTTATGCCAAGAGTCTTGGCTAGTCTAGTGGAGCATTGTATCAAATCATCAATACAAATAAGAATCACAAGTTGCTGGTCATTTATAGTTATCTTTTGAGCATTTGAATTGAGATAGTAGCTTGCATGGCAACTGTTCGACTAAATGTCCATTGGCTGTAGGTGATTAGTTTGCTTTGTGAATTCATCTGATTGCATAGAAAAGAACAAAAAAAGAAGTCATTCTTGCATCTAGAACTTAGCATTGTCATTCTTGCATTGTTCTATAAACATCTGAAGCTTTAATCCATCGTCATTCAAACAAATCATCAAACTGTGACAAAAACCAGCAAGAAGCACTTTGCATACAAAGTGTTTGAAAAAATTACAAGGCAGCAAATTGAGACAATTAAGGGCAGATTGGGCAAGGATTGTTACAGTTATTTAACTTGTATGGATTAACCATGTGATTTGTTTTGAGTTGGCTCTATATGTTTCATGTTGTCTCCCGTGGTAGATTACATTGTCATATCCACGTGCGTTATTGGTTGCTACTCTAATGACATGTATGGATGTTGACATGAGTTGTACTACTATGGTTCCAAGGAGTAATGTGGGGCCAAGAGGCCTATACTAGCTCTCCTAGGAGTCAAAGGAGAGTAGGGGGTTATGGGGCCTAAAGTTGACTCTCCCATGTTTTTGAAAACCAATATGCATTTTTCAATACATCAGATTGGAACCTTTCTTCGAGCAGAGGTTTTCTACTAGAGAAACTTCTCTTTGATAAACTAACGAAGAAGCAACTTGGGGCCCTAAGTGATGCATGTTGGCTTCCCTTCCTTTATTTCTTGTTGGAAAATTTATCGACGTGAAGGAGAAGCTTGGGGCCTTGGGGTTGCACTTTGGCTTCCCATTTATATCTTGTTGAAGACCCTGCTTAAGGGAACAGAAGATGTCTTCCTCTAACAGAGGTTTTTTCCTGCTATGAATATTATTCTTGCTTCATAACAGTGTTGGAGTTTTTGTTGGTTTTCTTGTGATTTATTATGATACATACGCCTTCAACCATGTGACCGTAGCAGTGCTCACAAATTGGTATGACTGTATTGTAGGTGCATTGATTTCATTATTTGTTATATCATATTTTATATTGTGCGATTGTTTTGATGGGTGCAATCAGTGTACAGGGGATAGTTTTTCGATGGCAGAAAAGGGGACAAGGGGGATTGACCATGGACCCAATGACTTGTTCCTATCCTAGGCATGGCATTAGACCATGTGCTTAGCATAAATGTCGTTGCCCTTACCCATGTTGTATATGTGTGGATCACTTAATGATTTGTGATATTTTTCATGTGAATTGCCAACCATCGGATAGTGGGCTACCTAATGTCTTGACTAAACATTTCTAACCCTCATCTAGCCCATGTGTGATTTGGCCCCATTCCAAAGATCTTGGAATCCGAATAGCCTTGGAAATGAGTTTTTAAATGAATTTTGTAATTTTCTATTGTTGTTTTTTAACCAATCATTGTGGTATTGTGAGGATGATGGTGGGAATCATTGTTAATGTGATGCATGTTCCGCCTGCCTCCTTTTTATTTTTTTGGGGAAGCCATGAAGGTGGTTGGAATACTTGTAGTCGACAATGTCAAATTGCTTGATTCACCCTAGAGTATCATAATGTTTTAGATCTAGTGATAGTTTTGTGGGTCCAGGTTCCTTGGGTATTGTTTGCTTTTGTTCAGGATTTGAGGAGCCATTTTTGGGGAGGGCATATACCCCATCCAGATGTAATTGCCTATGGATAGAGTCTTCTTGTTCCATGAGTATGGGACCTTTCGGCCGATTACTAGCCATGAGTGCAAGGTACCTTGAGTTGGGTTCTTTTTGAGTTTCTCAGTTGAGATAAGATAGGATCACACGACAATTGGTCATGTGAATTGCGAATTGCCTCTGGTTATTTTTATTTTGCAGACCGGTGTTTCTTCTCGTTAGACGACTTCCATGAGGAAGTCTCTATAAGGGGAGGGGATGTTAGGCCCATTTTCTGCATCCTCTTGTGCCTTGCAATGGATTTGGTCACTAATGGGTTGCATACCCATTGTTGCTCTTGAGATGTGCTTTGTAGTAATGCTTTTTGTCACCGAGAGATTTGACTCAATTGTGATTGTCTACATTTACATCGATCAATTTGTAATGAGGACCTTTTTAGGGTATGTTTCAAGACGATTCTCTTCCTTATTTAATATATATGATTGTTTGACATCTGAGAAGTAGCCCGTGATTCTTGGTAAATATACATGTAGATTATATTCATTTTGATTAGTTGTTGTGAGCAACTTGCTAGGATTCATGTTTTAGTTAAGGATTATATTAGGCATAACTTTGACCGCATTACAAATTGTATTCTCTCTTTATTTCTCTCTTTCTAATTGATGTGATATGATTACGATGTAGTCATAGCTAATGAGGATTGATATATATAGATGATTAGCTATGAGATTACTTGGATGTGCTATGATTAGTTTTATGGTTATTATTCATGCTTTCTATGGATACAAAACATAATTATGAGTTATCATAATATGTTATCTAACCTTGTATGGACTAACCATGTGATTTGTTTTGAGTTGGCTCTGACTGATTCATGCGGTCTCCTATAGTAGATTACACTATCACATTCACGTGCGTTATTAGTTGCTACTCCAACTACATGTATAGATGTTGACATGGGGTGTACTATTGCGATGCCTAGGAGTAATTTGGCGCCAAGATGGTTGCGTTAGTTCTCCTAGGAGCCAGAGGAGAGTGGGGGGTTATGTGGCCCAACGCTGACTCTCCTCGTGTTCTTGAAAACCAATATGCATTTTGTCAATACATTAAACTAGAACCTTTCTTCAAGTAGAGGGTTTTTCTACTGGATAAGATTCTCTTTGATAAACTAGTGAAGGAAAAGCTTGGGGGCCCAGGGGTTACATGCTAGTTTCTCTTCCTTTATATCTTGCTAGAGAATTCATGGACATGAAGCAGCAGCTTGTGGCCCTAGGCGCTTCATGTTGGCTTCCCTTCCTTTATATCTTGCTGAAGACCTTGCTTAAGGGAAGATAAGATGTTTTCCACTAGTAGGGGTTTTTTATTGCTATGAGTAGTATCCCTGCTTCACAACAGTCTTGGAGTTCTTGTTGGTTCTTTTTTTGTGATTTAGTATGATACATACATCTTTGACCATGTGATCATAGCAAGGCTCACAAATTGGTATGACCGTACTGGAGGTGCATTGATTTTATTATTTATCGTATCATATTCTATATTGCGTGAACATTCTAACGGGTGCAATGAGTGTACAAGTGACAATTCTTCGATGATAGAAATGGGGGCAAGGGGGACTGACCATGGACCCAATGATCTGTTTTGATGCTAGGCATGACATTAGACCACGTGTTAAGTGTAAATGTTGTTACTCTTACCCTGTATATGTGCGGATCACGTAGCGACTTATGATATTTTGCACGCGAATTACCAACCATAGGATAGTGGGCCATCTAATGTCTTGATTGAACATTTCTAACCATCACCTAGCCCATGTATGCTTTTTCCCCATTCTAAAGATCTTGGAACCTGAATGGCCTTGGAGATGAGTTTTTAAATATGTAAAAACTACCAAAAATACATTTATAGCAATCCAAGTGACCAGCTTTAACTTGTGTGCCATGGGGACTCTCTAGGAGGCCCTCTATCCAAGAATGGCGCCTTTTAGGCTACTTGGAAAGGGGTGGAGGCTGCATAGTTTTGGGATGACACATGTCCTTCCATGTATGGCCGCAGGATTTAGCAACCCACTTTTCCTCAAGCTATAATCTTCTACTACTTTTGATCTCCTCATTCATGCATGCTAATTACAACAGAAAAGAAGGGGAGGAAGAAGATGAAATGTAGGAGCATAGGACAAGCAAGAAAAGACCTTGCAGAAATGTTTTAGGTAGGATCTATACTGTCATCATGTGGAAAAGTATGCAGAATTTTGGTGTTATTGTTGTGTTGAAAATGTGTGAAATTCTTTGTTGAGAGTGTGTGAAATATTGTGTTGAATAATATGAATAAGTTCTGATGTTGCTATGTGTAAACTCCTATTATGGTAGGTCTTTACTTTAGGGGTGTTGGAAGGTGCTCAGGTGGAGCTTGGGGCCTAAGTGGGGCTGCATGCTGGTTCCCCTAAGATTTTGTGATATTAAAGTTAGATGCCTGCAAGCTAAAAATTATCAAATGCAGAGAGTAAATCCTGCAAATTTACTTCTTGTTTTCTTTTTCCCCTCCATCCCAAGTACTAGACTACCCATTGGATTGTGCTTAGTAATCTGCTGGGTGGTTGTGTTGACTAAATTTTATGATAATCTACCTGCAACTAGTTATCTTCATACCTGTGTTTTGGGTCATTAAGAATCCTTAAATCTGTTTTTGGGTCATTGAGAAGCCCCTTTGGGCTCGGGGGTTGATGAGGGCCATGGATGCCTAATGACATTACATGGCTAGGAGGTGAGCACTCCCTTTTCTGCTTGTTGGATTATATTTGATATAGAAGCTTATGAAAACTGTGAGAAAGGAATTTGAAGAGTTGTTTGCAAATTGAAAAAATTGTGCTTCTTATTAATTGTTTGCTATTGCAAGAAGGAAATGTACAAGTTGTGTTAAAGGTTGAATGTCGAGATTAAATTATTATTGAAAGTATGGACTGTGTTTTGCTATTGCAAGGGAAATAAAATGCTTAGGCTATGCGTTTTAAAGTTGAATGCCGCAATTGAAATATTGCTGAAAGTAAAGAAGTTAGAACCCTCCAAGTAGTTGTTAATGGCTTGTATATGCTCTATGAAAAGGAATATTTTGATTGTCTTCTTGTACTTCAAAATATTGAAAAGAAGAAAATAGAATTTGCTGTCTTACTAGGAGCATTGTTTGGAGAATGAGGTCCCTATCTGTAATCTGTCATTGATTAAATCAATGTAAATTGTTGCGGACGAAAGAATTTGATATTATGATTAAGGATCAAAACATCAACATAAATTATTGGCTTTTTTCCTTGAAATGTTCGAAGGGTGATGATTATTTTAAATAGAGATTGGGTCTTTGCTTTTCTTTAATTTGACATTTCAAGTGATTAACTTTCCATGGAGTTCTATGTTTTAAATATAACTTAAGAGAAATATTGGTTATTTTCTGCTGAGTGATACTAGAATTTGTTTTGAGATAGCTGCCTTAATCTAATTGCTTACATGCAACACTTCCTAAATAGTGGCAGAAGGAAAAATTATATTTGCATAACAAGATTAGACTCTTGTACATAGGAAAATATAAAGCGTTGAAATAAACATTGAAATAAAACAAAAACAAAAATAAAAATTTGGACAATGTGTTAATGGGAGCTTCAAAATCTGAACCATCATCAATCACTATGAAAAGATAGGATAGTGCTTGTCGGGGAGTACCCTATGTTGGAGGGGCCAAGCAGGGAGATTCTATGTGGAAGCAAAGCATTTCCTCTAGAATCTCCCCTTACATCCAAGGTCGGTGTACCTCTCGTAATAGAAAATAAACTCGTAATATGAGTCTGCCCCTATGGTCGGGGGGGAGGCCGGTAAGTAGTAGATCAATGTCTTTGGAAAGTTGTAGAGTCATGGCAATTGGAAGAAACAGAGTCACGATGTTGAGGGAGAGCAGGCTAGAGAGTAGGTTGGGGGATTTGAGTAATTTGAGTAGTAATGGTGTGCTAAGAGAAGCACTGCCTAACTGAGCTATCAGCTCTGATGTGTGAGGTACCAGTTTCTAAAGGCCTTTTAGTGGTGCCAATAGTTGCACTGCAACATGAGTTGCTCCTAAGGTCACAAAATTCCCGTAACACTTATACAAAATGCTAGCATAAATGCTTATGGGAATTGAAAACATTGAACCATTCTTTGGTTGCATGTGAGGAGGAGAATATGGATCTGAAAAATTGAACTTGAAAAGTTGAGATTTCCACCATAGGAACAATTTAATTTCAAGGTATCGATGCCACCTCCGCATCGTATCACAAAGGGAGTGGAGCCATTACTTTCCAAATCACCTTGATCCCATGGATCACAAGTGCAATAGGGACTTTGAGAAATCATTGGAAGGGACTGAAAATTTTGCATATTATGAGGTTCCACCTAACACAAACATTCAACAAAATCCTTTGTTGCTAGATCCTTCACCCCAAGAGGACTTTTGTCTCAGTATGACACATATTGAGTAGTGGTCTTTGTGTGATATGGCTTTGGATATGGCTAGGGTACTGTCAGGGAGGGTTGGGTATACCCAGGGTTGTACAAACCAAGGCGTACCCAACCCTACCATAGTGAGCCGGCAAGAAAGAACACTTTTTTAATTTTTTAATTTTAACTGTAAAAACTCAATGCTGGACTTTAAAAAACAACAAAAAATTAATAGTATGTGCAAACCCGGGCATACCCAACCCTACCACAATCAGCCCCCAAGAAAAACACTTTTATTTTTTTGTTTTAACTTTAAAAAGTCAATGTTGGACTTTTAAAAACAATAAAAAACTAATATTGTGACGAGTACAAGAAAGGGGCAGCAAAGTGTTGGGATATAGATCCAGAGATTCATGATTTGCATTCTTCCATTGGCCACCTTTCATTGCCCTACACAAAGCTAGAGAGTTTTTCGTATGTCCTACATAGTGGAGCAAGTGGGAGTGGCACTGCTACTGCTTGTGGTTCTAATGAACCAGAGGATGGTGTTGATGCTCTCGATGAAGAGCAATATGAATATAATGAATATGCTAATTTCTTTTGATTTTTGTGTGTACATTTGCACTATGTACTTGTTCTAAGTTCGACCATTGAATATCATGACATTTGGCATTGAATTATCAGTAGTGTTTTCAATAGTTTTGTGGTTAACATATTTTGTTTACTCTATGCATATTATGGGGTTAATTTTGCTTATTTGGCTATATTTTTTAATTATTTTAATATATATAAGCAGCCGATCTTGGTACTGGTACTGGTATGGGTTCAGATACGCTAGTACAGCAATTTTGTTCAGGTACAGCTTGCGTACAATTGTGTGTAATATATTTAATTATTTTAATATATATAAGCAGCCGATCTTGGTACTGGTACTGGTACGGGTTCAGATACGCTAGTACAGCAATTTTGTTCAGGTACAGCTTGCGTACAATCGTGTGTAATATAGCTTAGACATTTAATTTATCAAGTCTTTCAGTATGGCATAGGAGTTGGCAAAGGCAGTCCAAGTACAAACATGTGGGACAAGCTCATTCTGCACATTGAAGACACCACACTTCCTCCCTAGAGCAGCACAAACTTGACACATGTGAGTCTATCAATTATTTTAGGCAGGGTAGTGTAGAAAACTTAAGAGTGTACTTGGATTAAAATAGTTAATGCCAAATGACCTTATGATGATTGAGTTGCCAAAAGGCATTTTATTATAATTAATACTGTGATCGTTATGAAAAGGTCATCACCAACGGAGTGACATTTGATGATGATCTTAGAATCACATTTTTGTTCACTCGTTTTGATATTGAAAGATCGTCATTTGCTTGTTATTTATTGCTGGTCTTTGCATACATAGTTGATTCTATTTGCTGTTATATTCTATTGTATAGCTCAGTATATTTGTTCTCATATTATGTTATTGTTGTTACATTGCCTATTGTACTTTTTGACTAAGCTGTAAGAACACACTTGGCTGACACAAATGATCACGATGGAAACAGATTTAACTCCTGAAATGGCAAAAGCAGTATTGGAAATATTAACGGATCATGTGGTATTCACATGGAGCTCTAAAGATTTAAAGGGAGCTTTGAAGGAACTTTGTGTACACCACATTGGCTTAATACCGGTTAGATGAAGACTCTACGGCATGAATCCTTGTTTTGTATCTTGAGTTCATGAGGAAATAGAATGAAAGTCAGATGCAGGGATAAAAGTAGCAACTGCTGATTGTGTAGCACCTGTTGTGATAACCCCAAAGAAAAGTACAAATGGATTGAGGGTATGTGTGGATTTTTGCAGCCTAAATGTAGTAATAAAAACAGATCTATTCCCAAAACCTTTTTATGAGCACCATTTTGGAAGAAGTTGCAGGAAGCGAGTTATGCTCATTTTTAGATGGATTTTAGGCTATAATCAGATTAGTATAGCCAAGGAAGATAACTTAAAAAAAAACTATTTTATTGGAATTTGAGATGTGCATACATTAGGATGCCATTTGGGTTATGTAATAAGATAAGATAAATATATTAATGTCCAACTAATGACCACAAAAGTAGGTCAAAGGGACTGCAGATTACAGAAATGTGTCAGGGAAAAGCGGGAAACCATATATGAAAGGACCAATTTGTTCATTTTTAGAGAAATTTTGACAAAGGATTCAAAAATCTTTTTAGATGATTGGTGTATTCATGGACTGAAAGATGAACATTTTTTAGAACTAGCTCAATGCATGCATTTGTGTTAGGAAGTACGATCGTCTTTGAATCTCAAAAAGTGTCAGTTATTGTACCATATGGAAAATTATTAGGGCACATGGTTTGCAAAGTTTGTATAAAAACTAATGTAGGGAAACTAAAGATAATACAGGAATTGCTTAGTCCTAAATATATGGGGCGAGATTTTTTTTTAGGAAATATTGGATACTACCAAAGATTCATTAAAAGATTTTCAGGTTTGTCACATCCATTGGACTATTTGTTAATGAAGTACAATTCTAATGGGTCGAAAAGCAACAAGCATTTGAAAGATTAAAAATAATGTTAATCAGTGCTCTCATTCTGTCACATCCAGACTGGTTTAAGGAATTTCATACACATATGGATGCTTCTAATTATGGAATAGGGAGTATGCTGGCACAAGAAGGATCAGAAAACTAGATCACCCATTATATATTGCTAGCAGATTTTTGCCTACCTTCTCCCCTTTATGAGCCTATAGTTTTTCCTTCACTACTAGCCCCGTATGTTGTGCTTCCCACCGACTTTTTTATATGTACCCCTTCGCTTATATAAGATAAGGGCGAAAATACAAGACTGACTGAAGCAATTAGGTGCAACATCTAATCCAGCTTTGTAAGTGTTGTGCCCAAAATTGCACTGGAGCAATTGGGCCCTTGTCTGTATCAAAATTTATGTCCTTAGCCAGATTTCTGTCTCCATGTATTCCTTTGGAAGGTCAAGTTCATGTACATAATTTGCTAAGTCCTTTGTCTTGTCTTTGTTTGGTGAAGGTGTTCCTTCCCTTAGACTTTTTAGGCCTTTTGCACGAACACAATGTCCGACGAAAATAGGTCTTTGGACTTTTTGTCTCGAACAAAAAGTCCAAAGACTTATTTCCTTCGAGCATTTTGTTTGCTACAAAAGTTCCGAAGGAATTCAATGTCTTATTGCTTTCGGGCTAAGTGTTTTACAAAAGTTCCGAAGGGCTATTTCATTGGTTTCGGGTCATTTGTTTCAAACTTTTTGTACGTGGCAAAAAGTCCAAAGGGCACTTGCCCTTCAGGCATTTTGCCCGCACAAAAAGCTCGAAGGAATTGTAAGGTCATTTGTTTCGGTCTAAGGTACTGTTGATGCTGTGGATTGCACCCTTGACAGAACGCTGAGCTTCTGTCTTTCATGTGGCACAATGGAGACTCCTCTCTTGTCTGTGGGTTTGGCAAAACTGAGGGGAGAATCTCTAGATAAGAGCTAGCTCCCTTTGATGCATCTCTGAGTTATTCCAGTATTATTGCTAATATATAAAAGGGGGGTTGAAAAGAGAGAATGATTACTGAAAACAGAACCTAAACTAATACGGTGATGCACCAAAAAAGTTTGATCTACTCTTTTACTTACACTTCAGACTAGAAGAAGACATACATACACTTTATCTGATCAAAAGACTAGACTACAGGGAGCTTAACAAGGAGGCTTAATGAAGACACAAAAAATGAACTTACCACAGGCACTGTAGGAAAACACACTGTCTGGTAACCCTCTTCTATCTCTGCACTACAGATACAGCTCTTCTTGTTACCTGCAGGAATGGTAACAAGGTTAATACTCAGGCACACTCAGAGATATATCCAGCGAAATAGAGGTAAAAACACATTCTATTGATTCAAGGTGAAATTTTGGCAGGGCTTTGCCTTACAAAATCAGAGATACTTTCTCCAAATGAGAGTTTACAATATATAGAGAAAGAGAAAGCAATGGCGGTTCTTTCCACAAGTGGCCCATGTTGCATTTAATTCATTGGGAAGAGGAAGTCCGGTGAAGGAAACCATGCTGCGGCAGTCCAAGTCTTGACTTTTGTTGATTAACCCATATTAAATGTTACTGCAAGGGCATGGGTCGCACCTTTCTGTTTGGAAACAAGACCGCTCCTTAAAGAGGTTCACGCGGTTGTCTGCTCATTAATGCAAAATGAGGAAAAACAGGGTGCGCCATTCACTTTTTGCGCTTCTTGATGACCATTTTATGAAGACTGTTCCACCCGCAGTAATAACTCGTGCCGACGCTTCCTGTGCCACTTGGACTGTTTTGTCCATATCTGTGCTTGGCTCCTCGGGCTCCTTTCTCGGCAGGTCGCTGAGTTAACTCTTGACTTTTGTCTTTTCCCAGCTTTTGTCTTTTCCTGGCCCTTTCGGCTCTTGGGGCTGTTTTCTGTCAATCCTGTGGCTCTTTGGGCTCCTTTCTCGGCGGTTTCTTCCTCTTGGCCTTAAGCCCTTTGAATTCCTTCCGATTCGCGCTCAATCATTTAAATATCAACGGTTATTTCATTGCCGCAAAGTTGACGTTCGCGCGTCCGTCACCATTTGAAAGCCAACGATTATTCCATCGTCTTGAACTTGACGTCTGCGGGCTTGTTACCCCTTTGGTAATTCCTTCGGCTTCACTTTCCGAAGTGTTCCTTCGGACTTTTTTCTGAAGGATATCTCCCCTTTCTTTTCCTTTGTTCGGGCTTTTGTCGTTGAATCCTCCCAAAGGGAAGGTGTCCCTTTGGGGCTTGGAGAAAGGTCCCCCTTTTGGCAGTCGAGAGTCCCCTGCAAGGGTAATTGCCCTTCGGGCTCCTTCAGGTTGCTTTGGCTTCTCAATTCCTTCGGGCATTTTGTCCGAAGGAAATGTTCCCTTCATGTTCCAGCGCTTCTTTCTTTTGGTCGGTCCTTTTCTTCGGACAAATTCCTTCGGGCTTTTTGTCCGAAGGAATTTGCCTTTGCCATTTTGCCGCGGATTTCTTTCCGAAGGGTAATCTTCCGTTTGGCTCCTCACCTTTGTGAATTTCTTCGGACAAAATGTTCGAAGGGATTCCTTCGGGCATTTTGCCTGAAGAAATTCAACCTTTGTTTTCTCCTTGGATTTTCTTCGGACAAAAGTCCGAAGGAATCTTTTATCTTTTGCCTTGTCTTTCTTCGAAGGAAAACTCTGCCCTCCGCAAGGGCGCCTTGGGTCAAAATTACCCTTCGGACCCTGCTGAACGGTCCCGTTTGCACCTGACTGCCCTCCGCAAGGGCTGCTTGGTCTCCAAAATTGCCTTTCGGAAGAGTTATAAAGGTCCTGCTTGTCGTCTGGGTGCCCCCCGCAAGGGCACTTACCTTTCGGGCTTTTGGAAGCGATCCTTTGGCTCTTTGGACTAGGTTCATTTTGCCGATAAAAAGCCTTCTGAAGCAGTTTTACTTGCTCTTTTGCAAATTCCTGCATAATCACTCCTTTCAACCCCGCCTGTTCTTTCCGTACCAAATGCTTGAAGTTGAGCCTTTTGCATGCCAAAAGGAAAAAATGAGTTGCAAAAGCATATTTCTGCATTATCCTTGATGTCTGAGCGTGGAAATGGAAAGAAAAGAAAAGGGAGACCGAGTTTTTGCCCACGGGACCAAAAATGGCCAACAGGTACTTTCCAAAAATCCCGAAGGGCTACTTTGCCTTTGCAAAATGTTCGAAGGATTATTTCATTCAGACATTTTGTCCTTGCAAAATTCCCGAAGGGTACTTTCAAAGGCCAAAGGACACTTCTTTCGAAGGGCCATTTTGCTTTTGTAAAATGTCCAAAGGATTATTTCTTTCGGGCATTTTGCCCTTGCAAAATTCCCGAAAGGTGTCTGCAAAAAGTCCAAAGGATAAGTCTAGATGGCGAAGGACATTTTCAAAACTCTCGAAGGGCACTTTCTGAAGATGGAGGACACTTTAAATAGTTCCAAAGGGCACTTTCAAGAGATCGAAGGACCATTCCAAAAGTTCGAAGGGCATTTTTGTAGGGCAGGTGCCCTTAACAAAAATTTCGAAGGGTATGTTCAAGTGCTTGAAAGATTGTTTCGGCAAAATTGTTGCGGGGCAAAGGTCTATTTCCTTCGGACATTTTGCCCGAGCAGAAAGTCCGAAGGAATTGCATTTCTTCAAGGGAAGTACTAAGGTCAATTTTTGTGGGGAAATTGTTTTAGACAAATTGTTCGAACAATTATCTCGACAATGGCAAAAGAGCTAAGTGCCAATTTATTTCGGCAAAAGTGCAGAGGTTCAATTCCTTCGTGAGAATGGCTTGGACACATTTCTTGCAGGACAGTAGTGCTGAAGCAAACAGGGAGGCCAAAGACAAAGATTCAGATGAAATTGCCACGGAACAAAGTCCCCGAAAGAATATTTCCAAATTGCAAGTGATGGGCTCGCGGACCTTTTTGACTAGCGTGCAGACGTCAACTTTAAGTTGCAAGAACTAGCCGTTGGGATTCAAATGTCCATGATGGTCGTGCGAGCGTCATTTTTTAGACCCGTGAAGTAGTCGTTTGTTTTCAAACGGGGCATATCCAACGGCACACATTTGTTCAGAGTAGGATGATCTGACAGTGCGTGATCAACGCTGAATGGTGAAAGGGACTCGGGAAGCTCGCCGGGTTGCCAAGTGGCATACCCTTTGGGCCAAGGAAGAAGCAGATCCAATAACGCTCCAACTCTTGGATCATGATCCGACGGAGCGCGTTTGCTCGTCGTAGTGAGATTCGACGAAGCGAGGACGATGTTGAAATGTCAAAGGCCAAAAGAGTCCCGTGAGGATGACAAGTGTCATCATCTCGGGGACTCAGATAGAGATCAACGACTTGCAGACCCTCCCCAAAGGTCTCCAAGGCCCGAACGCCTGGGTTTGTAAAAAAGCAAAGTAAAAAGGGTGGAATAAAGCTGAGTCATTGTATTTTCATTTGCTTTGCTTGTCCAAGTTCCTCCATGGGAGGATATTGTAGGGTTGCAAGATCCAAGTGGGCCACTCTAAGGGATGATTACTCGAACAATCATGGATCTGGGATATTCCTAAGAAGCAAGTTGTTCCATGGCATACATAAGAGGAAGGGCAGCTATCCAAGTAGTTCCAGTTGTGCGAATGAGCGGTCAAACGGCATCTCCAGGCGGTTACACAAAAGACAAATGGTTTGTTTGGCTCCTTAAACGAATATTCTTCTTTCAACTTGTGTGAGGGGCATTTCCAGCCAAGAAATCAAGAAGGTTGTTGCAAATCTCCATCATTTCTTGAAGAGGCAGTTAGAGAAATAATTTTTCAGGGAAATACATGAAGATTCCAGGCGTGGTAAAGTGGTTTTTTCCAGCTAGGAGCATCTTGGCGGAACTCGGAGGAGTGTTTTGCACCTTTGCAAGTTGCAGCTCTCATCCCCGGATTTGAGGGTTTTTGAAAAATGTATAAATAGGAGGCTTGTCTTCTATTCAAAGGTTGGTTGTTGTTGGCAATCGGTTGATATAGGTCGTTTTTAGGCGTCCTCTTTCCCCAAGTCTAAGTTCTGCAGGAATTTTTTTGGGATCAATTGCTGTGTGTAGACTTTGTCTCCCTTGCTAAGGTGGTTGCATCTGTACAACCATTAGCAAGCTTTGAGAGCATATTCATGTCTTCCTTGTCAAAGGAGCAATCTCACCATGCTTGTCCCCATGGCAACATTCTGAAGTGTTGGTGTTTGTAATATTTCTTTTCAAGTTATTGAAAAACATTCGTGGTTCTCCACTATATTCTGCTAATGAAATGCAATAATATGTTTTGCAATTTCTGTTGATTGGATATCTGGTTTGTGTTCATTACTGGTTGTCATTCTGAGCATTTATTTAGGTTGTAAAACCCTTTTTGCAGTTATATCTGGAAATGCATTGTTGAATACCTTTTAGGGACTCCCTGGGTTCATGAATTTAGCAAGAGAAAGTATTTGAGTTTCTAGTTTTAGTGTATGTCTTAGTTTCTTAGGGACCATTTGGTGTTTATCATTATCTTGCAGTTGAAATGTTTTATGCATCTTTACTAGGAACATTGTCATGAAATACTATTAAATACTTTGCTGTTTAGAAGCCATCAACACACCACCCTCCATTCTATAATCAACTATAAATTTGTCCTACCCTATCCTACCCTGCAAATAACACACTCTGTTGCATATTATAAGTGTTACTTGCCCTGCAAATGCATAAGATCTTGCCTATTTGGAATGTGTTTGCAGTTTGAGCTTTAAATTGTAGCATTGCAATCTGTTGTTTAGTTTCTTGTGTTGTTGAATATTTTATGAAATGAAGATTGCAGTCACAGTTTCATCTATCGTTAGTAGCTTGTGTATGACATAGAATATTTGTGCATTTCGTGTGACAACCCTTCATGGGTGAAGTGTGCAAACGTGGTTATGCTCTAGGTCATATTTGTTCTTTATGGTAAGAATCCCCATGGAGATTGAAGTGTAAAATCCCTCCATGTGAGCAAGCTACCCCATAGGTTCTCTCACCTTGGTTTAGGCATAGCCAAAAATAGTAGGGAGCTGACCATACCCTCAATAGGTGCCTCTCAGCCATTTTGTCCAGTCTGGTCCATTCTTGATGCCAAACCCTCCCCCGACTACGACATTCTAGCGTGTTTCTCATCATTGCTTGCCATTTTCTTCAAGTGTGCAAGGCTAGATTAGAGAGGTGTACAACCGGGAACCACCAGTAAGTCTCTCCAATTAGTGTGTTATTGTCATAGGATGCTACACCCTTTACCTATGGCTTGTATTGGGATATGTGTGGCCCACTTGTGGTGCACATTACCTTTAACTTAATTATTTGTTAATCTTTAGCAACTTGATCTTTATGATTGAAGGATTCATCACTTGCAAGGCCCATTTGTGGTGAACATAACCTTTGACTTAATTATTTGTTAATCTTTAGCAACATGATCTTTATGATTGAAGGATTCATCACTTGCAAGGCCCACAAAACTAGTTATACCTGTTTGACCCTCATTTCTGTTTAGATTGGTTTTATTACCACCTATGTTAGTGTGAGGCACTGCTTTATTTTGTGTTATGTACTTTTATTCCTTTATTTGGCTTCTAACATTCTTTGTTCCTAGAACTTTCTGTTGTTAACCACTGTATCCTCGAGTCCCATTGACCTACTTTTCGTCTTGTGGACATTAATATAATTTATTTTCTTTCTAGGTTGCATATTGGTTGGAGTAGTCGGCATTTTTGGGTTTATAGGTTTCCCATAGCCTAATTAGGATATTTTTAGGAGGTAGTGTTATGATATTAATTATCATATATTTGTATTCTCTTATTATAAGGATTTGGGAGGTTGCCCCCTTGAAGTGGCTTAGTTCTGTATTCAACTTTTCTACTCTTATTCCACTTTATTGTGTGGATTTACTCTTATGTGCGAGTGAATGTGATATCTTGTTTATGTGATTTATTATATTGCTATTTATTGTTGTGATTCTTTTTTAGGGATATAGTAAATTCATTACAAGTGGTATCAAAACTTCAATTTGGGCAAGGTTTTGTGGTGCACTATAGCAGTGAAGGGAATTAAAAAAACAAGTTTTTCGAGCAGGTTGGACTTTCTTTGACCTAATTTGGGTTCAAACCCTAATTTTGAAAAATCATGCACATCTTGCAAACTGTTTCAAATTTCTCTATGATTTTTCTAGGGTAGTTGGGGATATAATCGAGAGGCTACAATATTATTTAGATTTTTGTGATCATTTTTGAGTGAGTTATTGTGATTATATAAAATCGCTCTGCATGCCACAATTTTCAGAATTTTTCATATTTTTCTTACATTTTCGGAAAGCTTGTGAAAATTTATTGTGGGTCTGTTCTTTGACATTTTGGATCTTAGTCTGATCTAGTTCTAAAACCTTTCAAAGTTTGTGCAAAGGTGAAAAGCAAACTCTACGTTAGTCAAGCCATTGCATGGTAGGGCAACAAACTAGAGGTAGAGGAAAAAATGCATACACACCAAGGAAGACTCCTAACAAAGAAGAACCAAATTTAGGGATGCAATAGGAGGGACTTCCAATGTGGAATCACTTAACATGGAGGATAGAGTGCACCAACTCGAAGAGAGGTTGAAGAAGGTGGAGTTGACTATGGGCAGAAAGATGGATCTGATTCATGCCCACGCATCAATATGGTCCATGGGGGAAAAATTAGATGAGATCCTCAATAAGATGGCCTCATCATATCAGTTGGATTTACAACTTCCTACTCACATTTTTGTGGGACAACCCAATCTTGATTTAAATACATAGCCTATGACTAATACTACTTTGGCATCTCGCAACTTTATACTGAAGGTGGACATGTGTAAGTTTGATGGAAAGGAACCAATCATTGGATCACCCAGATGGAGAATGTTTTTGAACCACATTAGGTTCCCTATGGGAAGAAGGTTACATTGACATCCTTATAGTTGGAACTAGTGCAATTCCTTTGGTATCATTGGCTTTGTGATCAAAAGAAAAAGAAGACTCTCAGCATGACCTGGTCGGTCTTCACGGAGGAACTATAGGCACGCTATAGTAGTCTGAAAAAGAATGACTTCAACCAATTGGTCAAGCTATGACAAATAGGTCCAGTTAGAGACTATATCCAATTTCAAACACTATCCTTGAGAGTGGATATGGTTATAGAGGTGAACATGAACCACCTATTCTTGGGAGGACTCAAGGAAAACATTCAACATGTGGTACACGTATTTAATCTGTGCATTGTATCCAAATCCATTATCTTGGCATGCATCAAATATGGTAGCATCCCCTAGCTTGTAGATTAACACCAAAGTTCTAGCAAAATGGAGGAAAAGCTTCTAGCCAATAGGAGACACGAATTTCCTAGCATCAAATATGGTAGCACCCCCACACCATCATTCCCCCAACCAACTAGATTAACACCTGAACAAATTGAAGAAAAAGGTAAAAATGGTTATGTTTTAATTGTGATAGCAAATATAGTAGAAGACGCAAAGGGAGCATCAAAAGATCCACATCTATTGGTTGAGATAGGTAGGCCTCACAACTTCATCAACAATAATTGTGCAAAATATAAATTCCTCTACATTGAAGGCATAATAGAAGAAGAAGAAGAAGAAGAAGAAGAAGAAGAAGAAGCCGCCAAAGGAAGCATCAAAAGATCACGTCCAACTATTCCTTTCCATGCACGTTTAGGTATTAGTACCCCACAAACACTCAAGGTAATGGGATTCCTGAAAACACAAAGGGTGACAATATTGGTTGACTCGAGGAGTACTTACAACTTCATCCACATTAAATTAGCTGTATGTTTGAATTGTTGTGTACATAGTGCCAAAATTTGAGGTCATGATTGCAGATGGGGATATAGTCAATTATTTAGGAAAATGCCGTAGTATTAATCTTGCTATGGGGCACTATATGTTGGACAGTCCTATGTTTGCCATTCCCATGGGAGGCGCCGATATTGTGTTGGGAGTCCAATGGCTCACTTCTTTGGGCATGATCGAGATGAACTTTAAAGAGCTGTTAATGCGTCTCCTTTTTGAAGGAAAGACATTCAAAATGAGGGGGTTGCAAGCCAAATTACCACATATGGTAAACTCTCATCAAATACAAAAGCTGCTAAAAAAGGGGTCAAAAGAGTTTGTAGCACAATTAGTTTCATTAGAAGCAAAATAGCCAAATGTGCCAACAAGTTCAGATCTATAGGTGATAGTGGACAAGCATTCCATAGTTTTTTGGGATATGCTGAAAGGGTTTCCTCCAAAAAGAGATCATGATCATGCCGTTCAACTTGTACCAGTGAGCCAATCACCCAACATCAATCCTTACAGGTTCCTGTATGTGCAAAAAAGTGAGATTGAGATGATGGTACATGAAATGCTAGAAGCAGGTATTATTTGTCGTAGTCAAAGTGCATATTCTTCTTCAGTGGTGATGATGTGTAAGAAAGATGACACTTGGTGTATTTACTTGGACTATAGAGAACTTAATAAATTCATTATAAAAGATAAGTTTCCTATCCCTATAATTGATGATTTGCTAGATGAGTTAAATGGTGTTTACTTTACAAAACTAGATCTCCGATAATGGTATCATCAAATCAAAATCAGAGAGGAAGATATGCCTACGAGAAATTTTTGAACACATGAGGACCATTATGAGTTTTGCGTGATGCCTTTTGGTCTCACAAATGCCTCTTCTACATTTCATAGTTTGAAGAATTCCATCTTTAAGCCATTTTTGTGAAAGATTGTTTTGATATTCTTTGATGACATATTGATCTACAACAAAACATAGGACCATATGCACCATGTGGATTAAGTTTTACAAATTGTCAATCAACAACTGCTTTAAGCAAATCCTTCTAAGGGTTTGTATGGGGTCAAGGAGGTAGAATTTTTGGGTCACTTTGTCTCTCATGAAGGAGTCAATGTGGATCCTCACAAGATCAAGGTCATGGTGGAGTGACAAGTACTTAGAACACTCAAGAGCCTCTAAGGATTCCTAGGACTCATGGGATATTATTGTAGGTTTGCAAAAATTATGATAGCATAACAACACCAATTACAAGCCTTTTGAAGGACTCCTTCCAATGGAATGAGACAACAACTAGGGCATTTGAGAAGCTTAAGGACACCAAGTGCACCACTCTGGTTCTGGCTACATCCGACTCTTCCAAAACCTTAATTGTAGAATTTGATGTGTTAGGGCATGGTATGGGTGCAATCCTTATGCAAGAGGGCAGACCCCAACTCAAAGGTAATAATTTGCTGAAGCCCATTTATGAGAAGGAATTTTTGGCTATTCTTCATGCATTCAAGCAATGGAGACCTTGTTTAATAGGAACTTATATTAAGGTGAAGACAAATCATGACAGTCTAAAATACTTCTTAGAACAGTGGTTATCATCAAAGAACAACAAAAGTGGGTCATGAAGATATTGGGGTAAGACTTTGAAATCATCGACAAGAAAGGAAAGGAAAATGTAGTTGTGGATGCACTCTCAAGAAGGAATGAAAACATAGAGCCCTAGTTGTGTGCCATGTCCATATTGCAGAAGGTTAGTTGGATGAGGCAAGATCCTAATGCATCAGGACATAGATATTCAAAATCTCATTCATCAACTTCAACAAGATCGAAGCACTTCAAGTATATGTTGTGGCATAAGGATAGGCTATACCTATGCAAGAATTCAAAATTAAGCATAAGGTTCTTGAAGAGCTCCATGCTTCTCTGGTGGGGGCATTTAGGGTTCCTGAAGACTTATCATAGAATCAAGAAAGATTCTTTTTGGGAAGAACTGAAGGGCAAAGTACAAAAGTTATGATAAATGTTTGTTATGTCAACAAAACAAAGGCAAGACGATTAAGATTATGAGTTTTTTTGCAGCCTTTATATATTCCTAGCTGGTGATGGGTGGAGGTCTCCATGGATTTCATTACGGGATTTTCAAAGCTGGAAGGGAAAAGAGTCATCATGGGAGACATTGATTGACTCACAAAATATGCCCTTTTTTGTGTTTTTTTCACATCCTTTGGTCGCCAACATGTTGGCAACAACATTTATGGAGACAATTCAGAAGTTATATGGGACCCCAAAGATTATAGTAAGTGACCATGACCCCATATTTAATAGTAATTTTTGGATTGACTTATTCTCTTTTTTTGGGTACTCATTGGCTCACAGCTCTTCATATCATCCCCAATTTGATGGGCAAACATAGGTGGTCAACAAGTGTTTGGAAGGGTGTTTCTTTGTTTATGATAAGCAGACACAATGGGTTAACTAGTTGCAATAGCAGAATGGTGGGTTAACACTTCTTTCCATACTTATTCAAAGATGTCCCAACTTATGGTATCGTATAGATATCCTCCATCATCCATTACCTTATGCTTGAAAGTGAGACCCAGAGTTTGAGCAGTTGAAGATTATATTCATCAACAACATGGGGTACCCTTGAGTCTCAGGGAGAAATTGGCCATGTCACAAAACAAAATGAAACAACAAACATATCAACAATAGAGTGAGAGATTTTGAAGTAGGTGATTGAGTCTTTCTTAGGTTTCAGCCATATAAAAAAATGTCTTTGAAGCATTAAAAGAAGGATAACAAACTAAAGTATTATGGTCCTTATTAGATCTTGCAGAAAATTGGAAGTATGGCCTACGAATTGGAGTTACTGCAGTCAGCTAAAATACACTCTGTCTTTCATATGTCCTATGTGAATAGTCATTGGTCTGAAGAGTCTAGCACATACAGTTACCAAAGCTTAATGAGGAGGGAAGAGTCATCTTGGAACTTGAAGAGAGTTTTGAGACACGCACTAAGTGGATGTGAACAAGGATAATCATAGAGTATTTTATCAAGTGGAAGAAACCGCCCAACGAAGGTGCGACATGGGAAGATGAAGCTTTACTACAAAAGCATTTATGGTTGGTTAGCATCGTGGACAATGTGGTTTGAAGAGAGCAACATTATATGCCCTTAACCTATGGCTTGTATTTGGATATGTGTGGCCGATTTGTTGTGTGCATAACCTTTGACATAATCATTTGTTAATCTCTAGATTGCATATTAGTAGAAGTAGTTGGCCTTTTTGGGTTTATGGATTTTTGATATCCTAATTAGGGTATATATATGAGGTAGTGTTAGGATATTACTCATCATATATTTGTATTCTCTTCTTATTGTAAGGACTTGGGAGGTTGCCCCCTCAAAGTGTCTTAATTCTATAGTTAAGGATTTTGCTCTTCATTTCACTTTATTGCATGGATTTGCTCTTATGTGCAAGTGAATGTGATATTCTACTTATGTGAACTATTTATTATATTGCTTGATACTCTGCTTTAGGGATATAGTAGTTCATTACACAAGAGCAAGCAATGCAAGAACTGAAGGAAGAGCATGTTTAGTTGAGGGATGAAATGTAATTGTATTCATTAGATGTAGGCCCTTCTCAAATTGGCCCAAGTGATTCTCATGCCAAGGAAAATGAGTTCATTCCACTATATATTCCTCACTCGGACATTGCCAACCGTTATGGGACTTTGTCTCCATTTTTGAGAGCTTGGGACCCATGGCATAGGCTCTTATCGATATTTCCAATGTGGTTTAGGATCTGGATGTTAGCGTATGAAAATCACAAGTATTGTCGATTATTTGATGAGGCAACCCAAATTGCAAAATTTGTAGTGGAGTGTCCTTGGAGTTTGTTTGGATCTTTGTGAACCCAAGATTGTTGGAGCCTAAAATTCTTGAGATGTCTTACCAGTAGCTGCCGACAAGGACTTCAACCACCGTTGCTCCTTTGTCCATTGTGCGTTCGAGTCCTTACCCACTATCAAACATACTTTCGAATACTAGTATTTTATGTTCCAGTCGACTATGTGTGAGTAACGCTAAATTGAGAATGAAAAGGACAAAGTTACTCTAGAAAATGTAAACCTGATGAGTCAAATGGTGGAGCAACATGCCCGATTTCAAGGGCACCTCAACCAACAGATTCAACTTGCACAAACTCAAACTCAAAAGGTTGCTACATATAAGCAAGCAATGACACAAGTCTAGTCTTGAGTGGTAGAACTTGAGTTGGTACATAGTGCTAGTGAGCAATTGAAGAGAAAGTTGTAGGAGGCCATGCATTTCGTTAACTATTCAAGGGAGTATGACATTGTGGTAGGACACCATTTGAACTAACTTATGGAGGAGGAATCTGCACTTATAGAGGAATTGCAGTAGTTGAAGTTACAGAGAGCAACCTCTTTTGGATCATGTTCAGTCAAAACCATGGTATCTCTTGGGATGTCTTCCTCTTCCCCTCCACCTCATTCTTCTTGATTTTGTATGGGTTTTGTTGGAAGGGACTCCGACTTATTTTAAGGGGGGATAAATGTAGATGGGTGATGTTAATAAAAGCATAGTTTTGGTAGTGGACTTTGTTATGTTGTTATTATTCTTTTGTTAGCTTTAGGTAGTGTCTTAATGACTTTTTGGTTATGTTTGATTGTAGTTGATGGTTGTGTTTTAATTGACGACCATTGGGTCATTTGTCTTATAATAGAAAGATGAATGTTTGGGTATGGGTGTTGAAGTGACAGGTCGTCCCTGTACCGAACAATTGTAAATACTACCACATGCAATAAAAGTGTTATTCTATTATGTTTTGATGTGCTATGTACTGGTTTGTACTTATAATTCTGCAATAGTATTCTTTTCATAGTGTGGCTTTTTATAGAAATCAAACACCGTACACTTCATATTCTTGTTCTAGGCATAAAGGGCATGCTACTTTGAACTATTCACAATCCATGCTATAGAGGTAGGTAACATTACAATTTTTCTCTCTACGCTTGGAGGATTATTGATAGCAATGAAACTTTTTAAATAATTATTTAAGGGTCTCTATGTGCAAGGAAAGCTACATGTCCTATCTCACACACACTTGACTTCCCACGGTCGGGTTGAAGCAACTTGAGTTGACAAAGAGACGGGCTTCAAGGATTTTGTCAGCTGTGTTGGTTGGCCTGTTGAGCTTCTTGTTACAAGCGTTGTCTTTTTTGACGGGCTCTTTGCTCACAAAAATACTCAGTAGTCTTGTAATGAACGTTGAGGGCTTGGAACTGAAGAACTCGGAGATGTGGGTAAGGCGTGGAACACAGGACAAGTTGAGGAAGCTGCTGGTCAAGATTGTTTTGGTTTGTGGGTTCAAGGTCAGGTTGCATCACACGAGGGATCCTCCCAGCTCTGAGGGGCTGATCTTGCACAAGAAGCGTCATCAAGTGGCGAAAATGCAAGAAAGGAGTGGGCTCAAAGCAACATTTACCTCCTTAAAGTTAATCTAGTACTGGAAACTAAAATCTAGACTTCAAGAAAGAGAAAAACAAGCTCACACGCAGAAGCAAACTTAACTAACAAAAATTTCTACTCCCTTAATTGAATTATGAAATAGAAACTGACAAATTGTGTGTTTAAACTATTACTAGATTTGTTCAATCTGCACAAGCAGCATCTATCTCTATTTTGAAATCGAAAAATAAGGTAAGCGATATGTACTTGATGTTGTTTTTGTTTTGTTTTATGTATGGCAAACTCAGATTGGAATGTGGCAAGTTAGCTTGACACAATTTTATAATCCACTACATGATCTTAAAAGATGCTTTGGCTGAATATAAAGTGAATCTAAACTATTTACAACCTAAACAAACTTGTCTAGGTTAGTAATGACATACAAATGTGATGTAGACGAAGACAAAGTGTCTAATAATATGCCAGGACTGCAAATAGATTGATCAAGAATACTCAAAGTGGACTGAACCAGGTTCAAAGGAGCAAGACACTGAAAATTTTCAAGACAATCATGAAAACAGCAAAACCAATAAAACTGTCAAAGGATGCTATGAAAGAAACGTGATAGATGACCAGGACCAGCAATAAGCAAGATGAATATAACTGAAAATTCACTCATGCAAAGAGGGAATGAAGATGAGACAACAAAGAGACCAAACCTTGTTGAGAAAATGAGAATAGGAATGTCAGAAGAAGTAGTCTGAAAATGAAAACAACACCATTTCAAGCAAGAAAGTGGTCAATCAAGTGGGACAGGAAACAACGAGAAAGATTCAGCGATGTAGGCATGAAAACACAAGAGAACAAGTCTGACAAAAAGGAGAGATGGTTCAGAACAACAAAATGTATGGGACAAGGAAGTAGCCAAGCAAGAATATGATGGAGGAATTACGTCAACCCATAGGTACAAAAGCTATGAGGAGGTGAATGGACAATAAAGACATCTTCAAAAGCTATAACAAAAAGTAATATCAAGTTTTCAAGGGGTTTGATGTAGTTACTATGAGGAAGTAACACCCGGACTTCCAAATACCTATCAAAGACAGAGAGTTCTTCAATACATGAAATCAAAAAAGTCTGGAATTACCTGTAAACGGCAAGGATCAACCCACAAACTATACTATGAGGATTATGAGCAAGTCAAAGGTAGAAACTATTGAAAAGTTTCACCCTAACCTTGCAAAATCCAGTAGAAAGATGTTGGAAGACAGCTCTCAGTATATTCTGAACCAAAAATATTGTTAAACTAAGACCTGAAATCAAATGAAATAAAACTCCCGACTTGGCAAGCTTGCTGTGACAAACCAAGGAAGAATGCCATCGGTGAAGCTGGATGTGTTTAGGTTCTGACCTCCAGGAAGATAGCATCATGTATCCATTTGAAGAGGCTCACTATGCCAAGTGAATTAAATTCCAGGCATTTATTTAAAGCTGTAAAACTAATCTAATGAATGGAAATAGCATGGCTAAGGTTTTATATTGCAAAGGGACAGAGAATGGGCTGCTCTTATGATTTTCCGATCCTTTGAGAGACAAGAATGGGTGTATAAATATACCAAATATGTGTTGTTTTTGTTGGGCGAAAATGAACAGGCCTGGAATGGAAAAGGGACTATCTGAGGCAAGGGAAGTGTTTCACTTTTGGATTTTGACGTTTCGTTGCCTGTATGATCAAGCATGACGAAACTGTCACTTTACACAGGTGGTGGTTTCATTACCACTGCTTGCATATAGTGGCAGTTTTGTAACCGTTGCAAATAAAAAAGAGGTAGAGGAACCGAGAGGAGATGAAGAAAAGCTAATAGGTTGATCAGGGGCCAAAGCTAGCTAAAGATGTCAACAGATGTCGAATGGGGCATGCCAAGTGGCTGAATGGGGCTGAGGAAAGAGACAAAACATGTTTTACTGGTTGGAGGTTTATCAATCATCAACAGACGCAAATGTTGCACCACAATAGTTTTGTGTACTTACAATATCTCCCTTGATACATGCAGCCTTTAGTGCCTATATATGTGACACCCTTATATGCTGTAATCATCTAATTTTCATTATATATACATTATATGAATATACTTCTCAAGATTTTTGTCATCTCCATCATCGAACATGGATGTTAGGTGAGGTACTGGGTGGAGTACCTTGCTAAATCTTAATTTTATTTATTAACCCCTTTTAGCCCAAGTCATTCTTGTGAGGACATCGTTTGACTTTGTATTGGCCTTTTCATGATGATTGATGAGGAAGTCAGTCTCTCGTCTACTCCTGACTTTGATGAAGTCTAGAGCCTTGATCTCCTTTGGCTCTCCTTTCTTGGCTCTATTGGTAGGTCCCTCACGACAAGGGAATCCTTTCATAGGATGTTATACAATGCGTCTTTTTATAGTCTGATATGTTGAGGCTTTAGTTTGGGTTATGCCTCTGTTAGGTTCTTTTTTGTCTTGAATCTAAATTTTAGTTATAGATTTTGGGTTTTTGATTATTGGAAATCTTTAGCACTCCTGATATGCTATTGTAACTTGCTGGGTCCCATTTACCTATTTGTGGACATTAATACGATTTCATTCTTTTTTTTCTCTTTGAGAGAGGGCCACATATAATTGGTTTTCCTATGTAATGAAGGTGGAGAGAATTCTCAGTGCCCTCTGTGGTAGACAATAACATTTGCAATCTACCATTTATTTGAGTTAAATTCCTTATTCAGTAAACTCAGTGTTTTCAACAATCACTCTTAAGTATTATAACTGTGGGACTGTTTTTTGTTGATTCTAGGCTTGTTTCTAGAAGCAACCTTCGCTTTATCAATTTCAGCCTGAATGCATTTTTCCTTAGAAATTATAACACTGTTTCATGTATCTGCCCTTTCAAGCATGGCATTAATTAGGTGCATTTCAGTATCCACTCTTTTGATTTTTATTCAGCACTGGGCATTGTTTGTCGTCTTGAGATGTCTCATCAACTGCAATGTCTACAATAATTCATGGGAACACTCGTCTTAAAATTTGTGGGTAGAGACTCTCCTTTAAGTTCAGAACACAAAAACGCTATGGATCAGTTTTTAGATCACATAATTTTGCTTGTCTATGTGGATATGTATGATAGGAAAAGTGAGACGTTCTTGTGCTGAAACTGTGTGCTAGTAAAGCGTTCCTACTTTATTCACAATGTTTTATTATGTAGTGTATGGAAATTTTTTATTTTCGGCCATTGCTGTGCAATGCCAAATTCTGTTCTTTCTCAAATAGGAGGATGCTTTCGAAACTTAATGGGATATGCAGTTGACAGTTAACGTGTTTGCATAAATATTCTTCAAATATAGTTTTTCCCAATTCATAGCTGCTATTTTGTCCTTTTATAAATTCAAATATTCATGTGCAAATGCCACAATTTGGAACTATACGTAGGATTTACTTTGTTAAATATTTTTCAAAAGGACACCTGTCAGGTCTTGTTCTTTGCTTTATCACTTATTCAATGTGCTTGTAATTTATAAGACCTTACATTCATAATACTGGAATCTCACAATTTGAGTTGTTATTTGCAATGGAAACCTTTGCCTACGCAGGTTTTTACGTGCAAGAAAGTTTGATCTTGTTAAAACAAAAGAAATGTGGGAAAATATGCTGCAATGGCGCAAAGACTATGGTGCAGATACAATTGAACAGGTAGGATTATTCCCAACAAATAGATATAAATGTGCTTTGCTAGGCACTTCTAAATGCAAACGTAGAAACTCACTTATAGGGCTGGAGTAGGATTCAGATTCTCGGTTTGTGATTGGTCAAAACTGAGGTTTTCTGAAAAAAGCGATCTAAAATCAGTGAGAGGTGGGATTGAATGGTGCATCATATAGACTTCTAATCAAAAAATTGGTGGGCTAGCTTTTTTTTTCAAAATATACGATATCCAAATTTGTATATAGCTTTGCTTGAGTCAATACCTATTTATCCATATTGTTTAATTCCACTAGCTTGATATATAAATGACAACATCGTGCTAATTTTGGAGACATCTCACCCCAAAATGTTGTAGAGCGAATGACGTAATGTAAGTTTCATTTGTTGAAGAAAAGTACAATGTTCAATAATAAAATTTATAGCTAGCTCTCAACTGTCTATCTTACATGTAATATCTTATAATGGAACATTCATTGGGTCTATAACATTAATTAATCTTACATTTACTGTTAACCTAACCGTAAGTACTGGCTTTAATTGCTAGTATAGTATAAGAGGACAGTATGAACATATGGCCATTATTAACACACAGCATTCACAGTGTTAAATGCAATGCAGCAATACTAAAATGTCTTTTAAAATTTACAAACTTATTTCTAGATAGTGCTTTGGGGAAGGTAGTTGCTGCTGGATTTGAGTAGCACAATGGATCAACTCAATCTTACCATACCTTCCCTGACTCAGTAGTGCCTTCTCGTTGGAATGATATTGGTGTGATTCTGGTGAATGGAGTGGTGACCATGTGCAGGTTGTGTGGACGAAGTTCTTGTTGAATGTATCGTTCTAGTCCTTTGGTTTGCTTTGAAAGTCTTCAAGCTTGTACTAACTTGCTGGTGATCATTTCAGGTGGTTCTTTAGTCTTACGATTGTTTGAGCATCTTTTAAATTGCTTATCGAGTTTTAGTTATATATATATATATATATATATTTTTTTTTTTCCTTAAAATTTATCAGAAATCCATTATTACCTAGCCCAAAAAGGGCAACATTGAGCCAAATCAGGCAAATTTAACAGAGATACCATGCACCCAGGGTTTGGTATTTTGCAGATTCAAATATATATAAATACAGAAAACAAATATAATCCTCAGCCCAGAGTAAAACTGCAAACAGGCACTAAATTCTTACAAGCAAATAACTAAATTTTATAAGCAAGAGCTACATCTAAAAGTAAAACACATCACAGGCTTTCCTTCATTGTTTAAATTTGCTCATTATATTGAAAAATTAAAAGGATTTAAAAATAAGTATTCCCTTCCCTGATTTATTATAAGCTCCCAACTTCACCTGGCTGACACATTCCCTTCATGCTCTTCTTCCTCCTTCCTCCTTCCTTCTCCTCTTTAAATGGCCAAGCACACATTTATTCTATGGATTTCCTTTAGTGCCATAAATTTTAAACAGGGAACAAGGAGCAAATAGGTGAGATTAAATTGTTTTAAGTGAGATTTGATGCCAAACTCCCTTCAACACTCCATGACATAATCAAAATTGAATAACATGCCAACTTTTCTCCCAATTCTCTACGCCACTCTCCACTTTTAATTTTTAAATCATGTACATGCAAAAAGGGGAATAAAGCTAGTACTGAATTACACGTCCCACTAAGCCTTTATTTATTTATTTTTATATTTATTATCCTCGTATTTATTTATTTTATTTTTTTAATATATATATATATATATATCAATGTTGCAAGGAGACACATCCCCTACCCCCTGGGATGCGTCTCAGGTACCGGGACACATTTTGGGTATGGGAGACAGTACGAATATGACTTTTGTGCCCTGAGACGTTCCCCTACCCGTTCTCGTGTCTCTCGCCCCGTCCCATGTCAAAATATCGTGTCTTGCATCAAACATTTTTAGGTTTAAAAAAAATGAATGGCGGCACACGTTTTTAGGATTTAAAAAAAATGAATGAAGCAGTGCCGTTTTGAATGGCACTGCCACTCATGGCACTGTAGAACGGCAATGCCATGAGCGCCACTCAGGGCATTGTTGCTCGCAGCAGAGCAAGAATGGCAATGCCCTGCATTGCCTTGAACAGCACTACCTTTTTTTTTTTCTATGTTGATACTTTATAACTTCATTGTTTTTTTTAATATATATAAATAAAAAGAAATAATAATTAAATAATAAATAAAAAGAAATAATAATTAAATTATATATATATATATATTTATTTATTTATTTATTTATTTTTGATTTTATATATATATATATAAATAAAAAGAAATAAATTTTATTTATATATATATATATATATATATATAAAGAAATAACAATTAAATTATATATATATATAATATTGATAATTAATTAAATAAATAAATACATTTATATAATTATATTTTGATAATGATATAGATATTAATATTTATAAAATAATTGAATAAAAAGAAATAACAATTAAATATATATATAATATTGATAATTAATTAAATAAATAAATACATTTATATAATTATATTTTGATAATGATATAGATATTAATATTAATAAAATAATTGAATAAAAATAAATAACAATTTTATATATATATATACAAGACTGGAATAGAGGAGCCATTTTTTTTTCAAGATAAATAATTTCCAAAACAAAACAACACTACAGGCTATATATAGCATGAACAGAGAATTATTTACCATAAACACCCTTATTCCCAACCCACAACGGGCAGATATATATATATATATATATATATACAAGACTGGAATAGAAGAGCCATTTTTTTTTCAAGATAAATAATTTCCAAAACAAAACAACACTACAGGCTATATATAGCATGAACAGAGAATTATTTACCATAAACACCCTTATTCCCAACCCACAACGGGCAGATATATATATATATATATATATATATACAAGACTGGAATAGAAGAGCCATTTTTTTTTCAAGATAAATAATTTCCAAAACAAAACAACACTACAGGCTATATATAGCATGAACAGAGAATTATTTACCATAAACACCCTTATTCCCAACCCACAACGGGCAGATCTGAATCACATTAAACATTTTTCAAGCAACCCATCCATCGGGAGATTTCTGAATTTTGTAGAACCATAGATATCTACAGAAATTCTAATTTCTCAGCCTAAAACATGGCATGAAGATGATCTCTCTCTCACACACAAATAAATAACTAAAACTTGATAAGCATTTTAAAAGATGCTTTTATGTATATATATATATGCAAAGGGGGGAGGGGCTGCAGCTAAGCCGACCCCAGCCACTCCCATAATAGGGAAGGGGAGGGGTCAGGCCAGTTGGCCCACCCCCAGCCCTTTTGCAGGCCTGGTCGACAAGCCACGGCCAGGGCTTAGGCTCAGCCGCCAGCCAAGGCTGAGAGAGCATGTGGCTTATTTTCAATATATATATATATATCATCAGTTTTATCTAAGCCGGTTTGGTTATGAACGTATACAGCTTGATAAGTAATTGGATTTAGAGATTTATTTTGGAATTATATATTTGTAGTATGGAGACTTTGGGATGAAATCATTGCATGTAGTTGCAACTTTGAGTGCCCGAGTTCGGCATTTAATTGTGTAACTTCTTTAAATGATATGTGAATAGCTAGTTTCTTAGACTAGCATTAAAGGAGAATCGCAAACTGAATCTTATTGGGAAAACCGTACCATTATGGAATTACATCTTGATTTGTGCATAGCAACCAGATTTTGTTTTTTGTGTTATTTCGTATTGCAAGTCTTTCCTGTAACATCATCACATGGCTAATTGCATCTAGGATAGTAAGGAATTCCCCTGAATGTGATTTGTTAGTACAAAATCTATAATGTTTGTTATTATTGATATAGTAGTGAAGATATAAATCTGATGTTTGTTGGAATGCTTGAAGACGAACAAGCTTAGTTTGTTTCCCATTGGGCGACTTATTTATTTTTTACCTTATTGTGTCTGGTTTGTAGAGTCTTCACTAGGATGTCGTTTTGCTTAATTCGTTAATTAAATTGTTTATTAACTTGGAAAAGAAACGTATTTAGGAGGGAAGAGTCGCTTGCTCAGCATAAAGCTGACCCCTTGTTGTCTATGTCGCAGTGCAGGTTGAGGAGACCCAGTACAGTTATTTTCAGAGATATTTTGTACTGTTGTTAAATAGTATTGTGTTGTAAAATAAGCTGTTGTATTATATTATTCCTATCCAAAGTTTTGTGAAAAAATTCGTTGTAATCCAGATTGGAGAAGGCTGTAGGCTTTGATGTATTTGTAAATGCATATGTTTACTGTTGTTGATTTATCATGTGTTTGTGTAAACTGTAAACATATTATATGAACGTGAAATATTTCCTTTTGATATTGTTTTATAATTAGTGCTTATCGTGTTTCAACAAATGAATCTAGTACTTACTATAATCCAGGCCTTGGGTTTGATTAGTTCATTGAATCCTTGAAAATATTAATACACTTTTGGAGTCGTCTAAACCGGAAATTAGCCAAGAAATAATTACCCTATTGAGATTTATAAAAAAGTATTAAAACCAAGCCAAGTTGATTATCTCCTAATTAATATTGACGAAAATAAGAGATTGTTGTGCGATTATCCAAATTATAAACATGTAAAAGTAATGCAAATTTATCAGGGCTTGTGATAATAGAATAAGATAGGAATTGGAATTCAGTGTAACAGATTAAGCTTGCAATTGAATAATGGAGAGATTCCTTTGAGGAAATTGTTTGGATATGAAAAATCTAGTAACGGAAAGTTAAACATCTACAGATACATTCAACCTTAGAGTTAGGCCACTGTGTTTTGTTGAGCTTGGACCAATTAGTTTGGTTTTATGCCGGCTTTGGGAGTGTCAAAAGATAAAGGAATCAATTTAACTCGGGATCAATCATAGGAATTTGACAGGATTGAAAAGCAAACTTAGCAATGTAATTGGGTAACTTTTAATTATTAAAAAACATGATAAATCCATCCCAGAATTCACTTACTAAAAATAGCAATCCTTCCCTAAAACTGACATGAAACCTTGAAACCAATTCTAGCTAGCCACGAGAATTGTTAGGTGAAGCCAAGAAAATTTAGTCCTTTTCAGAGCCTTAACGATAGTGCCTTTTTGAAAAGTTTCACAGATTTTTTTTGCTGATTCTGGGTTTGACTTGCGGAGTCGCTTTGGAATGGATGTCAAATAAGTTGATCAGTTTCGTATTTATGGAAACCAATGGCTGTTACCTCCTAATTTGAGTTTCATATAATCATAGGATGCTTTAGAGATTTGATTTATTGCATCATTTGATATTTTTAATAAGTCCTTGCAACCTGTTTTTTTTTTTTTTTTTTTCTGGGAACGACATAATTTGTCGTCAAGTGTTGTTTGGTTTGGTATTCTTTTTTTTTGTTTAGTTCGCACTGGATCTGAAACAATACTTCAGTTGTGATATGTTTAGTACACAATTAGTCTATTGCTTTTGAAAAATTTATTTGTTTATCGGAGTGCTCATTCTAGCATCGTTTTATACCCTGTTGAGCCCTTTTAAAGCTTTGTAGCCTTAAGAGTATTTTTCCCTGTTTAATTCGAGTGTTGACTCGATTTGTTCTTGTTGTGTTTATTCTTATATTGTTGTTCGTGGGTGTTACCAGAGTTGCAATGAGTTCCTTCTCTATTTGCAAAGTTGTACTTATAAGAGTTATTTTCCGGCTAGGTCATAAGGTTCGTGGTGGTTTTGTAAAGGGAACCGAAACCTATCTTTTCTCAAGTGTTAGTGCGTGCTTCATGTAGCTTGGATTCACATTGTGTTAGTTGTATATTGTTAGCTTTCTTATTTTCTCTAGAGTCTTATTTTTCTACCCAATGTTACCTTATCTATGTAGCGGGGTCTATAGATTGTTGGTACCCGAGTCACTAAGAACCGATCCAATTTGTATTTGAGTTTAGACTTTTGGTGCATTTTGCATTTTGTGGTAGATTGAAGTGTAGCCGTTTGGGTCATCACTGTGAAGTGATGTTGAGTTTATGTGTTTTCTTGAGTTTGTATTCTTTGTTAGTGTTACTGCCACTGTATGCATAAGCGGTATTGTGTTTTCTAAAGTATTAGGAAAAAAGAAAAATTGTGGTATTGTTGTGTCCGAGATGTAAATTTTGGGCATTACAAATGTAAGTTTCATTTGTTGAAGACAAGTACAATGTTCAATAGTAAAATTTATACTTAGCCCTCAACTGTCTATCTTATTATGGAACATCGATTGGGTCTTTAACATTAACTAATCTTACATTTACTGCTAACCTAACTTTAAGTACAGGGTTTAATTTCTAGTATAGTATAAGAGTACAATATGAACATATGGCCATTATTACTACACAACATTCGCATTGTTAAATGCAATGCAGCGGTACTAAAATGTCTTTTAAAATTTATAAACTTATTTCTAGCTAGTGGTTTGGGGAAGGTATTTGCTGCTGGATTTGAGTAGCACAATGGATCTGTTGGGTGAATATTTTGTCATCAACTAACTGATGACAAAATGGGTATATCAACCACATCACAAGGAGATTTACGCCACAAAAAGTGTGGGTTTACCACATCTGGACGAGGTGAATCTCTCCTCTCATCAAGGGGAGGTTCTATATGAATATTTATACGCTATATGTATATATATAAGTAAGCAGAAAATAATACTTGGGGTAGTATAACAGCATCCACCTCTCTTTTTTCAGAGGTGATGTCCAAGGAACAAGAGAAAGAAATCCTGGTCGTTGGCCAATAACATTCATCTTCTTTCAGGAATGGTATCCAGCCTAGAGCAGAAAATCCCCTGAAGTAGATAACAAAGTTAACAAGGAAACCCACGTAAGCACAAAGTCTTCCGTTGTCTCCTTCGCTGATCCGGAATACGTGTAACCGTAGAGTGAAACAAAGCACAAAGTCTTCGCCTAAAACTACAAAGGATAAAAGGATCACCAAGATAAAAGTAGCTCAAAGTCTTTCTTCTATCTTTTAGAAACGTACTCAAATAATATCAACACACATTTTGCTGATTAAATCAAATAGATAAGAGATTATCAGGGAAGAGGACATAAGAACCACTTCCTAAATAACACAAATTACTTCAACACAAAGTCTGAAATAAACCTGTTTTTCATTCATTCAATGAAATATGATTTACAAGTTGAGCACAAAGTCTCAAGAAGTGTCTCAATTTCAGTAGAGTTTTTGCTCCCAATTATCAGAGATCCATTTACAAAAGAGGTCCCCTCTATATACAGGGAGAAACTTTCAAAATTAAAAAGATTAAAATATCTTAGTCAAAGATGAGTCATCTTTGACTTTTGAGATATTTTTCCGGATTTTTTACATGTAATTACATATTACAAAAGTACACGTGAAAATGTCCCAAGCCAATTACAAAGTGCATTTTGAATAAAGCACGGAAGAACAGCTTCAATCTTTATTTCCAGTCTTCTTCATGGTCTTCGACTTCTTCAGAGAAATTTCAGTGATCTAGAAGAACTTTTGTTGAAAAGGCGTCGATGAAGAGGGATTCTTTAGAGAAACTGCAGTAAGAATCATGATTGTGCAATCAGGAAAAAATTTAGCAATCTGGGAAAACTACACATTTGAGTGATCATGACTAGGGAAACGCGCTTGAAAACGCTGAGGCGAGAGCAGGTCGAAAAGCGGAAGAAAATGGGGAGGAGGCGTGAAAGACGAAAAGAAAGAAAATTTCTCCGGAGTTAGAGAAAACGGAGAAACAGGGTGCAAGAGCGGCAAAATTTGCCGTCCTGGCATGTGGGACGGTCTGCATGCACATGCGACAAAATTTGCCGCTTGTGCATGTGAGATGAAAAAGGGCACAGGCGGCAAATTTTGCCGCCCGTGAAAACTGGTAAGAAAAGATGTAAGGGTGGCAAAATTTGCCGACCTTGCACTCAGGTGTAACGGCGGCAAAATTTGCCGCCGTTGCAAGAGAGGGGAAACACATGGCTAGGGTGGCGAAATTCGCCGCCTTGACATAGAGGAAAAGGACTAAAGGCCGAATGGGGAGAAAGGGAAGAGGAGAGGAACTCAGGGATGCATGAGTGGCAAAATTTGTCGCTCCTGCATAGAAGAGACCAAAAATGCAAGGGTGGCAAAAATTGCCTTTCTTGCATGACGGATGCAAATACTTGTCACGTTTCGCTGAATCATAACATGACATGTGACGTATTTCGCTGCACTTAGTCTTTTTTCATCGGGCGCTTTTCCGCGGGCTTTTCTCTTCAGTCGGGCTTTTCCTTTGCTTTCTGCTTTTGTCTTTTCCAGCTTTGTCTCTTCCTGCTACGATTTGAGCTATCGGGCTATCTTTCCAGCCAGTCGCTTGGACCATGTTGAACCTTGAACCCGTTGAACCACTGAAAGTTCATCGGTTCATTGGTTCATTCTGTCTCTTTGTTTTATCGCTCCTTGGTTGAACCATCCGTTGAACCACTTGTGTGCCGCTTTTCCTTTGATTGAGGCCGCCTTTGAATTTTTGAACCACTGCTGCCCGCCCTCTGCAAGAGCACTTGCCTTTTTCGCTTTGGGGCAGCCCCTTGAACCTTTCGATTGAACCAACTTTGGTTCAACGGTTCAATTGTTCAATCTTGCGTTTGAAGCCATCTTTTTGTCTAAGTCTTTTGATCTCTTTGAACTGATTGAACCTGTTGAATCCGTTGAACCAATTTGGTTCAAGGTTCAACGGTTCATTCCTTGCTTAGTAGCTTGTCGATGAACATTTTTAGTTAAACCAAGGCGTTGAACCAATCTTGAAAATTACTAAGCGTTGGAAACTTGTTCTTTTGATTGAACTCCCCTGTAGAAGCCTTTGAACCTGCTAATCTCAATCATGTTGAGTTCGTAGAAACATATCTGCAGAGTCCGTAGATTTCTGAGAAAGCTTTGAAAAATGAAGAACCGGAATGCTCAGAACAATTGTTTGAAAGGGGAAGAGAGGATTTTGATCTGTAGGACCAAAATAGTTCAAATGTTGTCCCAAAAATGAGTGATATTTTTGGGGGACAACAGGATCAACTCAATCTTACCATCTTCCACCTGTTGACAATTGAAATGATGATGCAACTTATATCCTTGGTCCTCTCACGATAGACAATATTCTTTGCAAGCTTTAATTTACTTAACCTGTCACAATATAATGGTGCATGCAGTTGTTGTACATGTAGGTCTCTAGTAATTCTTCTCATCCACACAGATTCACACAATGCACTGACTGTTTCTTTGTATTCAAACTTTGTAGAAGAAAGATCTCTGATAGGCCGATTTTTACAAAGACAAGAAATTGCACTTGATCCAAGATTGTATGACTAACATGCTGATTATTTTCAACAACTGCACCTGCCATGTCTGAATTTATAGTTTATGGTTTATATGCCCTGTGAGACTGAAATTTTCATCTTTTACAAACTTATTGTGATCATTCAAAGTTTCCAACATTGAAATAAGTGAAGAAAAAGTAACGAGACATATAGAAAATCATATATGCCATTCTTAGCTATACATAGGGTTCAAACATGTTTTGGTAGTTTGTACAAGACCTGAAAGGAATTATGTAGGGTATGAGCATCAGGAAACCTATTATAGATAGCCACCCCTTGATGTTCATTGTTGTTTTCTCCATAGGGCTCAAGCTGATTAGTTTTAGACTCGATTGACCTTTGCATCTGATCACCCTTGATAATCATATGATAAAATGCACAAGGGTTGGTGGTACATCCTACCAGGGTCCTTCAACCAGAGTAAACACAATCTGAGGTAGATGATCTCAACTAGCCTGACAGAGACTTATGTTCAAGCCATCAAAACCTGGGAGGCATATTGTTAGTCAATATGCACTATTCCACAGAGAAGTTCTCAAATTAAATAATTATGTGCAAGTCTATAGAGACCCAGAATTTTGGGATACAACAGAGAATTTCCTAATGGTAACAAGCTACACAGAACTTCTCAACAATTTCTTACTGATGGCAGAAATTCTAAAACAATATAAAAGTGGGATTTATAGGATTGAAAAGGTCTATGCATTTATGCATATAATTTTATCCATAGTTGCAAGTTAAGTCAAAGTCTCACAATGTAGTATAAGTGCCAATTCCATGAGTTATTTTTGCATTTCTATCATAATCAAGATGTTTCTGAACATTTGCTGCAGAAATTACATGATTAAGAGACATACCTGACGAGGGGAACGTCTAGCATACAAAATATTGATCAACACTTGAGTTCTAGATAAACAGTGCAGCTTCAAGAAAGTATTGAAAAGGTTTTACATTAGCTGCAAATGAATTTTTGGATGCCGAAGTCCACTTGATTATAATTTTGTCATAAACATGAACAACCATGCAAACTATGTAATATAAGTGAAAGAACTCTAGAATATAGAAGAGAACATTGCTCACAAGTCTGAAGAATAGGAATACTTTTCATTCAATCAGAGCATAAGACGATTCCTTTTGCCCATATTGACCAATTATCTTGAAATATATTAAGATTGCTTGTTGTCAACTTCTAAAAAATGTGCAGGATATTCCTCTGGAATATGGCAGGTGCATTATACAGTTCAAACATCCTATTTTAGGCATAAATATCATTTTCTACGACAGAAATTCTTTTCAGATTGTCATTTTATGTAAAGTGAATGGGATAGCATCACTAAATCCCATTAAGGAATGAAAAAATCTTATTCCCAGCAATCTCTACAGGCATTGAATCAGTGAAGGGAATGGAGAATGGATCTTTAGGTCACGACATTGAGAATTTCAAAATTGACACAGATTTCGATGAGTTGCCGCCTTCAAATTGATCAACATGGGAAAATCCTATTCACTTGTGGTGACTTTGAATATAATCACTGTATTCATCTTCATTTTAATCTCTGCTTGCACCTTCTTTGTAATATTTAGGATTCATTGCATGTGGTGTTTTGTAGATTGGTTGTGCCTAGGGATCGAATAGATTTCTATGACCACATAGTTCAAGTGGCACCCCCTTCAGTTCTCAACACCTAGTTCAGATGGCACATCCTTATGTTCAAGGAATAATCTGACTGTTGCGGTCTCAAAAATAGGGTCCTTGCATCTCCAACATTGATCAGTCGAGGTTTACGATTTGTCTCCAAGTTGATCTTCATAGTGGCAAGACCCATGTACACAACGACACATTTTTTGTTGAACAAACACATCATTTACTATTGCCTCTCCAATTTGGAGCTTTTTGAAATGGGGAGGGTAGTTGCCCTTGGGTATGATATTTTGTTCAATTTTCAATAAATAGGTGGTCCTCAAATCGTCACAAAAAACAATGTTATATCTTGCAACTTCAGACTGTGAGGGTGTCCAACAACCCTTTATGGTTTTTCATCTTCCTCTTCAATCTCTATGAAGAAACAAGAAAACGAAAAGATGTCATAGTCCTTGAGCACCAGTGGAATAACCCACTATCAGACCACTATCTTCAGAGCAATCCTTGAGATGCAAGATGCCTTACTCCATTGGATTCTTAGGCTCCTCAGTAGGATGTTTGCCTGATCTCTGAGTTTGAACGGGATGGTTCCTTGCTAACAACTTACTTTAAATATATGTTTGCTCCCTTACCTTCTTGTTTGAGGGCCAAGCAACCACATCCTAAATGGTGTGTGCCCTTGGTTGTTTGATCACTCGATGCCATTGACAACCCAAGGGTACACATCATAATTTGGTTATGATAAAGAGATGGCAAAAAAATCAATGACAAAAATTTGGCCTTCAATGTCCACTGTTTGGGCAGCTAAGATTCTCAGAGGTTTGATTCCAAATTCATTGGCCATCCTCAATCTAAATCCTAACAGTTTAGTACAAGTGTTTTCAACTTGCACCGTGTGTCTTCAGGCAAAATATTGACTCCGAACCTTTCATCCATAATCATATTAATCAAAAACATGCTATGAATGCCCATGTCTACTAAGGTAGTTCTGTCAACATTCACCATTAAGGCTTTGAAGTCGACAATTTATTTTGGATTTATTTCCTTGTTCAATATGAAGGGATAATTGGTGAAGAACTATATGAAGATTTGGTATGGGTTGCAGAAGGTGATTGAATTTTGCAGGGACATGTGTTTGCAGTACCTGCTCTACAACAGAGAGGTCACTGTCGTGATGAAAATTGAAGATATCTGTTCATTGTGCTTCTATTGAGCTTGTTTTGCAGGTATATTTTTTTTCTACTGTTTCTGTTTTGACTTCTCTCATGGATGTTTGGAAATTTTCATGGGTTTCGAGCATGCATTGCTTTTGTGTGACTAGGCGAGGATACACTATTTTCCTTGGTTAACCATGTTTACCAAGGTAGTTCTATCAACATTCACTACTAAGGCTTTGGGGTTGACAACTTATTTTGGATTTATTTCCTTGTTCAATATGAAGGGATAATGGGTGAAGAACTATATGAAGATCTGGTATGGACTGCAAAAGGTGATTGAATTTTGCAGGGACTTGTGTTCGCAGTACCTGCTCTACAACAGAGAGGTCACTATGATGACAAAAATTGAAGATAGCTGTTCATTGTGCTTCTATTGTAATTTGAGCTTGTCTTGCAGTTATTGTTTTTTCTACTGTTTCTGTTTTGATTTCTTTGTTCATGGATGTTTGGGAGTTTTCATGGGTTTCGAGCATGTGTTGCTTCTGTGTGACCAGGCCAGGATACACTATTTTCCTTGGTTACCCATGGGTAACAATTGTGTGGCTTCTTTCTTTTCCATTTTGGTCCAGTTGGCATCTGTGATTTGGTGGATGGTTCTTGTTGTTGTGGCTGCCCAGTCTGCACTACCAACACATTAAGGAAAGTGTACTAATTTCGCAGGGGCAGTCACTTGCAAAGTTTTCCCTTTCATTGCACTTCCTGCATTTAATCATTGGTCTGTTGCTCACATCACAAGTAGTGTGGCTTCCTTCCCTTGATGAATTTTACTTTCGTTTCCTTGTCTTGAGTTTTGGTAGCCATTGCTTTTTACATCCTTAGCTTCTTTGCGGAACTTCTGTTAATCCTCCTTTGTCTTTGCAAAATTTATTGTTAGTCATCTATCATTCAAATGGCCCTTTGTGTAGAAATTAGTTCACCAGATCTCTTTCTTTTTTTTCTCTGTATCCTTCTTCCATTCCTCGATGTTGCATCGTATCCTTCCTCAATGCTGGCATGAAAGAAGTCTCCCTATTGTTGTCATCTTTTGAATCACTGGTGGCCCTTGTTGGTGTGTGAGTGTTTTCTTTACTTTCTAAATTTATGCTTTGTTATACGCTTCATCATAAGAGTCAGGCAGGAGCATTTTCATTTTGCTATATGCCATCTTTCAACCATTGTTTCGTCAATGCATATGCTGAGTGTTTCTTTAATTCTTTGATAAGCCTCTTAAATCATTTGGTATACATGTCGAGTCAATTTTGCCCCACTTGTTATAAATCCCTGCCAGTACTTATTGTCATCCCTAATTCCTTTTCAAATGCAGTCCTGAACTCTTCTCATTTTGTGAACTGACCCTCATCAACACCATGTACCGATCGATGGCTGCAGTTTTCAGGGTGGTTGGAAAAGATATTTGCTATTATGCCTCATCTCTCTGTCTATTGATGGTCTATATTGTTTTGCATGTGTTGCAATGTCATACTGGATCTTTTTTACATCATCAAAAGATTTCCAGATTTATCTGTCTGCAGGCAGAACTTGCCATTGTGTTTACCATAAGAAAGAAGGAAGCAGAGAAAGAAATTATATTAATGTCCAGAAATGACCAATGTAGGTCAATGGGGCTCAACAGTATAACTAGTTACAATAGAGAAGAAATCGAATAAGAAGACCCTAGGCTATGGAACGTGAAAGACAAAAACGAAAGTAAAGACACAAAGAAAGAGAGGGTAAATTCAAAATGGTTAAAACCTTGAACGACAAAAGTATAATCAACCAAGTGAGGGAAGGTTCCTCAATGAAGCAAAGAAGCTGAAGGTGAGGAAGAACAAAATGTGTGACCAAGAATAAAAAACGATGTTATCACATGTTTGTAGCAATGCTTGGGCCAGGATAAGCAATGGCATCATTGCTGACCACTGTGGAGTTGCAAATGCAAGACCTGATAATGTCCGTCACAGAATGGCTAGTGTTATAGGTTTCCGGCTGGACAATTCTACAAGGAAGCAAAGGTACTCCCCCTAGAAAGGTGGCAGTACAAGATTATATAATCGAGAATCAGTTTGTTTCTTATTCAATATATTCCACCACATGTTTCACTCGATATGTGGTCTGCATTATCCTATTTTCTTTGGTAGAATTAGTGCGAGACATACTTATGCTTGAAGTCTACTGTCAATATTGACAATCCTGTCAGCATCCCCAACTCCTACCAGGCCTTGAGTGGCCCTTGTGACCTGCTCCTTGCAATCTACACTCTGAATAGGATCTGATCCCTCCTCTTGTATGCATACATTTAGGGCACTTGTTTCATACTGTAGAATTAGCTCTCTTGTTAGAATTAAAGCACTCAAAATCATAGAAGTATTAAGAGCTAGAGGTCACAATATGAATAAATGTTAGTAACGTAACATTAGACTTAGTTTGGTTAAGGAGGAGTTTGTTGCACAACTTCCTCCGATACATATAAATAAGACTTCATTGCTGCGATTGGACGGCTTCAACCATAAAAAGCATTCAATACTTCACTCTTGTTTTTTTATGTGGATGCTTAAAATAAAAACATTGGTATTTGAGTCTAAGACCAAGAATCTATGCTTGCGAAGCATGAGTGGGGACCCTGCTTTGCAATTGTGGTTTGAGAAGATAAATAAAGAGACTTGAAGGTTAATAAAGAAAACAAACTTTATATATTTTTGATCAGATGTGAAGATTAATAAAGAAAATAAACTTCATAAAATTTTGATCAGACCTGAAGATTAATAAGGACTTCCTTGCATGATTTCTTCCTAGGCATATAAATACATCTTCATTGACGTGGTTGGATAACTCCAACCAAAATAAACTCTCAATTATTTGCTCCTTTCCCTTGTTTTTTTATGTGGCTTTTTCTAAATACCAATACCAATATGGTATTTGATTAGAAGACCAAAACCTTATGCTCGTAAAGCATAAGTGTGGACCCTGCTTTGCTGTTGTGAAGAAAGAAGATTAATAAAGAGAATTGAAGATGAAGAAATTAAAGAAACTTCATAAGTTTTTGTCAGGCTTGGAGATTAGCAAAGAAAAGAAATTTTAAAAAACTGTTGTCCGACTTGAAGATTAATAAAGCGAAGAAGCATCATAAAATTTTTATCGATTTTCTTATTTTTTTTGTAAAAGAATGCATACTCTGACTTTTGCTGCTGCTGTTTTAGTTTGAGACAGACTATGTAATGTAGATTCAACTTTGCTTCTGCTGAATCTTTGGAGAGTGCCATGTTACCAAATTTGAGTGATTGACTGATGTTATGCAGATTGTGAAAATTGGCTCAATTTCTGATTTTTTGAGGAAAATGTCTCATCATTTAAAGTCATGCAGAGGACATGTTGTTTGCAACAGTAACAGTTCTGTCTAAAACAGCCCTAGCCATTGTTGTGACATATTCATATCTCCTGCTGGCCACTACCGCTGTGAGAACTTAAGTGCTAGATGGCACCTATATTGGTAAGAAATTTGCCCGATATTTACATACAGAAAAAATTATTGTCATTGTTCCATTTTGATGATGATTGAAACCACAATAGTGAAATTGAATGGAAACAACATTCATACTTGGGGTGTCAACAGTCAGTTGCACTTATTGCACAGGAATATATGGGGAAAAGTTGATGGGTTTGAACCAAAAGCTACACATCTGGAGAAATTAAATTCTAATTGAGTGGCAGAATAGGGATGGAAAGACAAACTTTATTATTGGGCTTGGAGCATCTCATTCTAAGTTATATCCCCTCAACTTGTTAAAAACTTCAAAAGAAATTTGGGATGAATGGAATGGGCTATCTGTATCATAAACACCATTAAAATGACCATTTTTTTTTTAGGCCTAAAATGTGTAGCTGTACAGCTATGTCAAGTCACATAAATGATTTGAGGTTCTTTAGGAAACAGTTAGAAAATGTGGGAGGAAAATTGAAGAGGCAAATGCTAAGAGTCTTTTAAGGCTATTTCTGCTCTACTGTAGAGGAAAGAAATTGAGTAAAGAGAACTGATAAGATACATTGTTTTTTTAAAAACACAGAAATTAACGAAAAAGGTAAAGGTCAGCAACAAAGTTGAGAAGTACATTGGCATTATTGTGAAAAATAGGCCATATAGCTTGGAATTGTAGACTTAGAAAGAAAGAAAGAATTTATATTAACATTAAATATTTCAAACTTCTGCAATCCTAATAGTTATAAAAACAGAGTTCTGGGAAAAATTGCATAGAGATTATTTAAATTGATGTTTTGGGCCACACTTTGTTGCCCATCATGAGGACGATTGATTTTGGAATACAAATTGGAGCTCCTTATATAGATAACTCATTTTTACAATAAGAGGTCGAGATGCCCTTGCAATTCAAATGTAATACAATGAATGCCATATGGTTCTTATTAATACATAATACGAAAATATATATTTTTTTTAATCAAATATTGGAAATTAATATCCCAAGCATTAATTATTTTCATAGCGGATCATTAAACTTTCTGAGTTTGTGAATTGTTGTTCAAATCTAATCCTTCATGTCTGTTTAGTTTATTAAAATGCTTTCTAATTTCTCTTTCCTCCTCAACTTTCTCTTCATGAAGTGGTCTTGTTTTGATAATTTTTTTGTGTCCTCCATTCAAATGTCGTGTAATTTCGGTTGAATGTTCTACTAATGCTGAGCTGTTCACCTGGAAACAATGAATATTTGCACGAATTTCTCGAATGATTTTTCTAGATATTCCTACTTGTCTCTCCAATGTAAGGAATGGCACATAAGGAATCAATACGATAAACCCCACTATAGAGTTTTGGATCAAGTGGGTCTTTAGGAGACTTCGGAAAAAGTTTCAATTTTGTACTGAGGCATTAAGATAGGCTTGATGTTGTTTTTCTTCAAAATCCTAGCTATCTTGATAGCAATCCCTTCATTGTAGGGTAAGAAAGCCTAAGCAAAACTACCCAAGTTATGTTGATCTTCTTGTGTCTCATGATTCTTTTTTGTGTTCAAAATCCTATTTATTTTCTTCCTCTTATAGCCATAACTCATGAAGACTTGTTAAGCGTTAGACTTCTTCCTTATGATCCTCATTAACTAACTTGAAATACTTGGTGGTGAGGGTTGTAAGGACATCCACATTCTGAGGAGGATAGTGATGAGACAAGGCTGAGAGATATAGATCCATGCGAGTGTTTTTTTGCATACCTGTCTTGCTAGGAAGTTATCTTATTTCCTTGTAACACATCCAACAAGGTAGGGAACCATTCATCTCCAATTCTTTTGTAAATTTGATGTTGTCTAACAAGCTGTCAATGTGAGCGTGGAATTCCTCTAGGCTATCTTTGCCATGCGACTACTTAACATCAGTGTCATCAACATACCTCTTCCCCCATTTTGATAGTAGGTGAAAGAGGTAAGAGCCCGTTCTTCAAATCTATCCTTGCGCAAGTTAGCCACAATGGTGACAAGGGAGAACCCATGGCAATGCCTTCTGTTTTTCAAAAAAACAATTCATGAAACTGAAGAAAATTTGATCTAAGCCATAGTTCGGCAAACATTGTCGTTTCCTCCTCCATGATACCCTTGCTGATTTTGATTGTGAGCAGAGGAATCCTGGTGAACAACGAAACAACATCAAAGCTGACCATGATATCATTGTCTTCTACTGTCCGTGTCTTCTACAAAATCCACAAAAAGAGGAGCACTCTTTACATATGGAAAGCTTCTTCCAACGAATGACTTTAGCTTTTTAGCAAGATATGCTGCTAGAAAATAGGCAGGAGAGTTTCTGGCATCTATAGTTGGTTTTAACAATGCCCTAGTGAATTTTTTGTTGGCCATAGATTCTTGGGCTCACTTCCTTGTTTGGCTCCAGCTTTTCCTTCAAGTCATTGCCTAAACCAGAACTCATTATAGATGTTTTGACTTTCCTGATATCTCGGTTGATCAGACTCTTATTCAGATGTATAGCTTCTGCTGTTATTGAGATGATATTCCATTTTTGCCACGTATTTTGCCGTGTCCATTACCACAGTTGTGCTTCCCTTACCTGCCTTGGTTACAACTAGACCTGGATTTTATTTCAGCCTTTTTAAGGCTTGGATCTCCTCCCTTGAAATGCTACTCTTTGGAGGCTTCATAGATTTGAGAGCAACTGCATAGTTTTGTCTAACCACTTCTGCAACCTCACTCAGAAGATCTGTGACCGCTCTCTTGATACCAACCACCAATTATTCAGATGGTATATGCTTTGGAGTAATTGTGAAGCCTGCTCCTTTGCTTAGAATTCTGATGGTTGCATCATCCGAACTATGTCATCATAGATTCACCACCAGCTCACCATAGAAATCCTATGATAAATTGCTCTGTGGAGACTGCTGAGCTAGAGAGATCTGAACACGATTCTCCTTTCCAGAGTATACAAGAGAGGCTTTTTAGGTGGAACATACAGTGTTATAAGAGCTAGTATGACACAAAAATATAATCAGTTTTAATAGAGAAGAATTAGATTAAGAAGATCTTCCGACATAAAGGGAAAGAAAGAAGAAAGAAAAAATATCGACATTGATAGTGTTAACAGAGATGATATTACCACTAATAAGACTGACAGAGATGACAGAGATTCATAATAATTCTCATTTTGGCTAGTTATATGTAATGTCCCCCTTTTTGGCATAGGTCGCTTGTAGACTCTTAGCCTGGGTTTGTTCCCACAAGGCTAAGGAAAAGAAAGAAAGGGGAACGTTGGGGGGCCATTCAAAGAGTAAAAAAGTGAAAAGGTACTTTTAGTGTTCTAATTTTTAGTTGAGTTGTGCAAAAAGTGCTTTGAGTCTATTTTCACTTAAGTGGGGGACCTTTAAGGGTCATGGGAGCCCAACCCCCTTAAAGAGGTAATTCAATAAGTAATTTTCTTTATAATTTGAAAAGTAATCTCCCTCCAATTTGGGCGCCACTTTGGGGGATGGATATTAAAGAGAATTGAAGGTTCATTTGAAGGGATTATGCATTTTGTGATATTGAATTGATGATCAAGTATGTCAAGCTTGTTCAAAGTGACTTGAGGACGAAAACATTCAAGTACACCAAGGGTTTGGGGACAAAAACCTCAATTCTTTGATTGATGGCAACTCTATTCAAGGGCTGTAATTGTGCTTCAAATTTGCATGGTTGCATGTAATTGGTCTTATAAAGGTGTTCTGAAACACCACCTTGATTCGAAAGATTGGCAAGCACCTTGGAGAGTTTGGTGGTTGTATTTTGCAGGTTAAGGAGGTGAGCGACTTGCTTGTGGAGGTCGTTTGCTGGTTTGGGAGACATTCCTAGGGTGATCAATTGGTTAGAGGGTTGAAGACCCCTCATTAGGGGTCTACCTTGCTTTGAAACCCTCTTCTAGGGTTTGGAGGTATTTTTAATAATTTATTTCAGGTATCCCTTTCCACTTACAATGGGTCACAGAGGAGCTCAACGAGGGCTTGGATTCAGAAGCCTTCTTTTCACTTCGACCTACCTATGGCAGAGGAAGAAGCCATTCAGTTTTCCACATTGCATTTAGAGGGAGCAGCCCACGATTGGTGGTATCATGGTTTGATCACATAGGGACATCATCCCATACACTCCTATGAGGAGTTCAATAGGAGATTGATAGAGAGTTTGATAGGGCAATTCCAAAACTTCATTTTCGTGATTTAGCTCAATTGAGGCAAAAGGCCTCAGTGGATGATTATGTTTCAGAGTTATAGAGACTTTCAGTCATGGTGACTGACATAGCAAATAGAAAATTGGTGGTGTTGTTCATTGAGGTCTTGGTTGATTCCTTGCGGGGATTGGTCAAGGCATTTGAACTACCTTTATTTGAGAGAGGCCATACAAAAGGCCTATGATTTGGAGTCTACTCCAAGGGGCAGATTCACCCCTTTGGGGCAGCCAAAGGGTACCTATTTCCCACCTATAGGGCAGCATAGAGGTGGCGGTTTGGGACAGTCAAGGGGCAACTACACAAGGCCTCCAAAGGCCACTCATGAGGGAGCATTGATTAGACCAAACCAACTGAGTTTGGGGCAGCAAAAGGAGCTACCATGCAGTAGCTATGAGGTGAGAAATGAATTGAGGAAGAAGGGTCTTTGCTTCACATGTAAAGATCATTGGGAGAAGGGCCACAATTGCCATGGTAAGGGGCAAGTACACTACATTGAGGTACTTTCTGAAGAGGAGAATGAGGAGGAAGAATTTGGGACAACCACCTATGAGGAAGGGACTTTGGAGATAGAAGGAGAGGTGGAGTTGAATAGAACTTTGGCATCACTTTCGGGAGCTCCTAGGTACTATCCTTTTAGAGTGAAGGGATCATTGAAGGGTAGACTGGTCACTATACTCATTGATAGCAGGGTAACCCACAACTTCATTGATAGAGGACTTGTGGCATCATGTGGCCTACAACCCGTAGAGTTCAAAGGGTTTAGAGTTATGGTAGCGGATGAGTTCACCATCCGTTGCACCACTAAGGTTCCAAAGCTTAGTCTCACTTTAGAAAGGCATATGGTAGAGGATGATTTTTATGTGGTTGGCATTGGGGAGACCAATGTGGACCTTGGCATTCAATGGTTGCACTCTCTTGGTGAGTACACCCAAAAGTACCAAACCATGGAGTTGAAGTTCAAAGTGGCTAATAATGAGATCATTTTGCATGGTTTGAATGATAAAGAGTCCCCTTCATCTTCAGCAAATAACATGATACGAGGATGTTTCATGAGCATGAGAAAAAAAAAGAGAAAATTGAAGATGCTGCTGCCATAAGACATCATGTACAGCCCTTTGTTTCCAAGTTAGAACACTCTACAAGGCAATTGGTAAGCTTGATAAATTCTGATTTTTGTCATACATGCTTTGGAAGGGTAGACAAGGAATTTGATTTCCAAGGGCAGTCCCAAAATTGCCTTGGGCAGCACCCTTTTCCACGTTGCAAGGGTAATAATGAGGGTGTCATGAAGGGCATGAGACCCCTCTTGATTTTGGAAAGGGCTCAAGTTGTGAACAGCTGTTTACAAGATCTAATTTTCAAGAAAGGTTGGTCCTCTTTCTTCCTAGAGAATTCTGAAATCAACTTGGCACATTCATGGCCTTTTTCTGGCACAAAAGACAACTCATTTTACATATGGCAGCCAAGAAGAGGAGCTGGAAAATTTGGTATGAAGTCTGAATTTTGTTGCTCAGAAATTTCTGAGACGACAAGGCAATTCCAGCCACCAAACATGATCACAAATTTGCACTTTCGGAGCATTCTACAGCTCATGATAGGAAGGATATATGCTTGAATAAATTCTGAATTTGATCACTCAGAAAATTCTGAGTTAGAGTGGCAAGTACAACAACATTGTGAAGGTAAGAAGTCTGATTTTTTTGGATGAATTCCAGCCCACAGTATGTTCTGAAAACACTCATGATGGGGCACTCTTTGCTTGACAAAGAATGGAAAGGCATGAGGAAGGTACAACACTATCTTGTGTTTGGATCGAGGCTTTTATTTGATTTATATGATGTTCCTCATATGCACAGAGGGTTTGATATAGGGAGGCCAATGAGAGGTTGCATGGCACATATGATTAGAGATGTCTCCAAGGGAGATTACATCTCTAGGATACTTTCTTTCAAGGTGTGTTTCAAAGAGAGTTTGTTGTTGTTCTTCTTTTTCAAGCTTGGAAGGGTCTCCCATAGCATGTAGGAACCACTCAAGGTTTGTTGGGAGGTGACCACCTTAATGTGCAAACTAGAAATGGAGTACAAGGGGATTTTTCCATCTGGGGCAGCAAGGTAACAATTTTTGAATGTAATTTTTTTTTATCATCCTTGGCTATATATTGTACTTCATAAAGGCATAAGAAGAAGGAGCTTCATCCTCTGCCGCTTAATATTGCAAGGGTTGGTGGATTGGGCTTATAAGAGGCATGTGGGAGTTGTGATGACACCTCTAACCCTTTGGGGCAGACAAGGGATGAACAATTTGCATACATGGGGAGACTCCTCCAAGGGCAATTGCAACTTGATGTCATCTCTTCACAAGGTATGTTGCTTCATGAATTCAACTTTACTATCTGGTTGCAACTTGGTAAAGCATGCCATGGCAAGTAGGGGCCTTTAGAGAACCATGGATTGTTGACCACCCTAGTATGCACTTGATATGCAAAATTCAAAAGGATATATTCATAGTGGGCAGTGAGAGATCACTTTCTAGAAAATTTTCTTTTTGCATCCCTTGGTTATACAGTGCACTTTTTAAGGGCACATTGATGCCCATTGGAGGCACAAGCATGAGGGGCTTTATCAAAGGCAAACCGGTATTGCATGGGTTATCTTTCTGGGAACATGAGGAGCCTTTGAAAGGTTGTCATGTCACCTTTAGCTTTTGGGGGCAACCTCCAAAGTACATGTACAACAAGGTGAGAATACAATTTGGAGCTTCTTTTCCTTGGGAAGCAATTTCAGGTGGTGTTTGTATCATGAAGATCATGGGGACAACCCCATGGCTTTTGCAATTGCTCAAAGACAAACATTTTGGGTGGGGAGGACTGTAATGTCCCCCTTTTTGGCATAGCTCGCTTGTAGACCCTTAGCCTCGTTTTGTTCCCACAAGGCTAAGGGGAAGAAAGAAAGGGGAACATTGGGGGACCATTCAAATAGTAAAAAGTTGAAAATGTACTTTTAGTGTTCTAATTTTTTAGTTGAGTTGTGCAAAAAGTGCTTTTAGTCTTATTTTCACTTACGTGGGGGACCTTTAAGGGTCATGGGAGCCCAACCCTCTTAAAGAGGTAATTCAACAAGTAATTTTTATTATAATTTGAAAAGTAATCTCCTTCTAATTTGTGCGCCACTTTGGGGGATGTATGTTAAAGATAATTGAAGGTTCATTTGAAGGGATTATACATTTTGTGATATTGGATTGATGATCAAGTATGCGCAACTTGTTCAAAGTGACTTGAGGACGAAAACTTTCAAATGCACCAAGGGTTTGGGGACAAAAACCTCAATTCTTTGATTGATGGCAACTCTATTCAAGGGCTGTAATTATGCTTCAAATTTGCATGGTTGCATGCAATTGGCCTTCTAAAGGTATTCTGAAACACCACCTTGATTTGAAAGATTGACAAGCACCTTGGAGAGTTTGGTGGTTGTATTCTGCAGGTTAAGAAGGTGAGCGACTTGCTTGTGGATGTCGTTTGCTGGTTTGGGAGCCATTCCTAGGGTGATCAATTGGTTAGAGGGTTGAAGACCCCTCATTAGGGGGCTACTTTGCTTTGAAACGCTCTTCTAGGGTTTGGAGGTATTTTTAATAATTTATTTCAGCTTGGCGATTTGTATTTGGGGTTAATTTGTAGGGTTTGAGGGCCATTCTATGCCCTAGATTATTTAGAAATTTATTATATTATTTTTCTAATATTGGTGACTTGCATGGGAGGATGTTGGAGGCCTTTCGAAGGGCAAAATTGAGGGTTTAGTGTTCAGATTTACTTCTGTAATTTTTTCTAAGTGTGGTGACTTTCTTGGAGGGCTAATTAGCCATTTTGATGCCATAAATGTGTTTATTGGAGGCTATAATATTTTATATAATTTTGAGATGATTAATTGTGACTATTTGTAAGGGTTACAAGGCAGAATTGAAGAAGGAAATGCAGCTGTACCAACAAGCAAAAATCAAAATTATTGCAAGGGTGATATTCAGTCATATTGCCATTTCTACCTTGCCAAAAGAGGTATTTTGTTTCAGCTTCATATTCAACAATTTTGGGTTGCATTGGAGTGTGTTCGATTGGGATTTGGATTCTTCTTCCCAGCTATAAATAAATTGTAAAATTGTTAGGATTTGTGGAAAACCCTTGTTTTGGTTATTTGTCCCAATTTGGGGACATTACATTATAGCTGCTTAGGGTGGTCTCTAGACTTGCTCAACATGGATGGTTTTCTCGTTGGTGTAAGTGGCATTGGTAGTATTTTAGAGTTACACGGGTGATGGCAGCTTGATGAAGACCAAAATAACATCCACCCAGCTAGAAATAAATTGTAGAATTGTTAGGATTTGTGGAAAACCCTTGTTTTGGTTATTTGTCCCAATTTGGGGACATTAAATTATAGCTGCTTAGGGTGGTCTCTAGACTTGCTCAACATGGATGCTTTTCTCGTGGGTGTAAGTGGCGTTGGTAGTATTTTAGAGTTACGCGGGTGATGGCAGCTTGATGAAGACCAAAATAACATCCAGATTTGCTCGAGGAAAGTTGAATGGCAGCAAGTAATATTTTATTAATAAATAGCGAAGATTTATTTGTATCAACAAACACTTGCAATTTGTCTTCTTTTGCTTTTTGAATCATAAAAATCTTTACTAGGAAAGTATTGCCACTAGAATTGTTTTTCCAATATGGCGAAAAAACCGTTATCCGAATGAGAAAAGTTAATTTTGAATTTATTCAAGTTTAATTGTAGGGGATGAAAATTTGTCGTTTTGAATAGTTAAGACTCTAGTCCAAAATCTAGATAAAGCTGAGGAGTCTTTGACTTAGCCTTTGAGCACTATGAAATTTCAAATCAAATTCATGGTGTGGTTCTTGACAGCCTTTGGGGAGTTCATTTCCAAATGGGCTTTTTACAAGGGAGATGTAATTTGTTCACCTAGAAGCAATTTTGATGTGATATTGTCATGTCCCCTTCTCGGGTTTTAGAAAGAAATGAAGACCCTTAGCCTATTCTTTTGGTCTCCCACATGCAAAGAAATGGAGGGAAAAAGGGGAACATGGTGTTTTCTTCAAGTTGCCAAAAAGTGACTTTATGTCAGAAACTTATTTCTAATTTGAATTTTAGAAAAGGAGATTTTCTAATTTGAGCAAGTCAGCCCTTAATTAGAAATTATAAGGAGAACCACTTTTTGAATATTTGAATTTTTCCCCCACTTGGAGCGCCCCACTTGGGAGTTGGTTTGGAGGGAAAAAGGTTTAAAGGAAGGTGGCGAGGTTCATTATTGTGGGCAATTATCATCTACCATTTTTATTTCATAAGTTGAGCATGTTTGCTTCTACTTTCAGCTATTGAGAACGAAAACGCTCATCGGCCATCAGAAATTAAAGACAAAAACCCATGATATTTTGTTGGTGGTTTCATTCAGGGATCACAATTGAGCGAAGAATTTTGGATAAGGCATAGGGGATATATTTGAGTGTGGCGCAACAGCCAGGGCATCCCTTGGAGGTTGGCTTAACAGTTTTTTTGGGAGTGGCAACCAATTCGAAGGGACTTTGTAGGCTGACATCACCCTTGTGGGTTGTTATTCAAGGCTAGACAGTATTTGGGGTCAACCTAGACATATCAAGCGCTGATTCATGTTTGAAACGGTTAGTAGGGTTTGGATTCATATTTTTTAAGGGTTTCCTTGTGGTGTATATATTTCCTATGATATTTCATGGTTCATATTCATAATCTGGTAGTTTTAGTCTTGTAAGTTCATTAAAAATCAGATTTGATAATGTGAGGGTTTCACCAACGAAATTGATTGAATTTCCATATTTTATGAGAGTTTCTATGAGGTGTGAATTTTATTTTCATACCTAAGTAGATCTTTTTAGAATTCTGTAATTTCTTGTTAGGGTTTCAGTAATTTCAGAATTTTGTAAGGGTTTTCGACAAATTTCAGAATTGTTTAATTTGGCTCTAAAAGGGATATTACAGTGGTATTAGAGCCATTTTTTTGTCAGCGTGTGAACCATGGAGTCACTACATAAGGATATTATGGCCAGTTTCAATTTATACAAAACACTTCCAGCAGAGATTTTAACAAAAATCTCTTATAAAAACTTTATGGAGTTGGAGTCAGAGAATGGAAAAGGGCACTACGAGGAAGTGTGGTCAGATAAAGGGAAGAATGAGTCAAGGTCCGAACCTCAAAACCTTATTGAGGAGCAAAATGAATTCCACATGCAAGTTGAAGGTAAAGATTCTTTGATAGTAGAGATTTTTTCATTGACTTCTAATGACTGCATGTATTAGCAAAGGAATGAGGAAGCCAAGGAAGAAATTGTGAAAGTGAAAGCACCATTCGTTGGTTTCCCAAAGAGTTCAACAGAAAAGAAGTGAATAAATCATATATACGAGGCAAAATTTAATGATCCACCATCAACAACAAAAGTGGATCCTAGTGTTGAAATGAAACCAACTACATTACAGGGAAGTGTAGAGGATGTGATAAGGACCCAGAAAATTTGTGATGAATGGCTAAGAAGAGCTAAGGAAGCTAAGTTGATAGCTATTCAAGCAAAACAACATCTAAAGGAATTTAAAAAGGAAGGTGAGCTCTTGAATCATCGTTATGACAGCTCTGAATATGAAAAAAAATCAGATTTGCAAAAGGTTTATGAAGGGAAATTCTAGGAAGACCTTGTTGTGAGGCATGCACATGAGGAATGTGCCTCCCTAGCTACTTATATTGGTCTTCAGCTTGCTGGAATCTTCAAACCAACAACTAAGGGTAAGCGATTTGATTATCTTCATGATTTTAGCAAGAAGGGTGAATGTATTGATTTTCGGAGAAGCATTAGGGATGGATATGCATTTGAGGTGAACATTTACCCTAAATTGGGGGTTTTGAGTCACATGGATGGTGGTGTTGAGGTTATCTCAACAATCTCTCTTCCGGAAAAAGTGGATGAGCATTGTGACTACAACTTAAGGTATATAATATTTCCGGTTTGATGCTCCCTACTTTGTCTCTGCAAGATTCTTGTCATCATGGAAAGCATTCCAAGGAGGGTGATAAGGTCAATGATCCAACTTACAACATAGGGCATGTAGATTCCATGATTCAAAGTCAACATTATGTTTGCATATAGGACCAGGGCAGAATTCTGAATGATGAAGCGAATATAAGCTTTGAATCTACTCCAACATTCTTCATCTTTGGAAAATGGTTAGAAAGGGAGTTCATGAGGAGTCATATCGGATACATGGTGTATTCTAACAAAGTTGTGAAGGATCAATCCATAGATTGTTCCTTGGAGCTGAGTTTCAGATTTGAAGATAAGAACATGGGTGCTGACAAAACGAAGATAGTCCCAACGGGATGCTTGATGAGCAAGAGTGTTCAGCAAAATAGATGTAATTTTGATAATCAAGATGATATGAATCAGCAGACCATGGTTGGGTTGGTCTCAAACTACATTCAGGATTGCCACTCTTGGAGGAATGGGGAATGGGTAGCTGTTACAAGATGTTTTCCAGTGACCAGCATTCTGATTTTTAGTAGAGGAATGCAACACTTCAGTCATGCTTTGGGCGGCATGGAAGGAACTCATGGAGTTCAAAGTAATCATGGTAATCACAATATAGAAGAGCTTTGCATGGTGTTTGATTTTGCACCTCCGAGATTGCCATTGAGTGAAGAGTACCATCAAAAGTTGAGGAATGGTGTTGGATGCATACTTCCATAAAGAGGAAGTTATGGGCATGACAAGAAGCCCTTAAGGAGAAGTTCACATGAAAATCAGAGTAGCACAACATAAGCATGGTGGAGTAACTTCAAATTTAGATATTTGTGCAAATGATCATCAACAAGATATGAAGAAAGCAAGTAGTAATATTATCCTATCAACAAATGTTTTAGAAGGAACACACTCAGGACAACTATGAATCTGATTCTCAGCCTTGATGTTGCTGTCATCACCATTATCTGCCACCGCTTTACTTCACTTGCACTTAGATTTGCAGGGGTTGCCAGTCATGGGAAAGAGGACTTTTCAGTTTGTGACTACGAATGGAGGATTTTCAGCCCTTGACTGGCTGCCCACCGCTTCTACGTTGATCACACTACTGATTGGTGCACGGATTTGTCATTTTTGCATCTATTACACCATATTTATATTGTTAGTTTGATGATTTCAGTCATGACCAGCTGTGGATTTGTGCATTTTGAGAGAATTTTCTTGCATGGTGATGTTAGTAGATGTCCGCTATTAGGGACAATCAGCTGAACGATCCTAATGTTGATTGGGATGAGATTTAGGGAGGTTTGTGGATGTTATGACTTGTTTAGAACCTACATGCAAGTTGTTTTGTGCCATGAATTGAAGGGACCATCCCATAGTAACATTATGGGACCGACTTGAACTCAAGGCTATAGTCATGAAGCGAATGTTTGGGTTCGTTCATCATATGAGAAGAGAAAATGGGTACAACAGAAACACAATGGCGAGCACTTGGGACAGTCTTTGGCCTTAAGGAAATGTATGGAAGATGTTCTCATGTCGTGGGTAGAAGGCTTCATCGAGGGAGAGCATATAGATGTGGATGATGGATAGAGTAGACCCCATGATAATTGTTGGTAGAGATTGTACCACTTGACAGCTGTGAGGCTCAGATGTTGCAGTCATTATAGTATGACGGAATCGGTGTATTCGAGCATGTGTGATGCTCTTGGGCAATAGATTCAAGATGACAGGTATTGGGGAGCTAATGAGCTCATCTCTCACATGGTTAGGGGAATATCTTTGATGAAAGATTTTGGCAATCACACTAACTTCAAGAGTGTTGTTTTACATTTCAGTTTTAGATTATCTACGGCAATAGTAAGGAAAGTTTTTTTAGAACATTTGATGACAAATTCCAAAGATGGATGTGGAATTCGGGTATTGGTAGGAAGGTTCAATATGGAGGGATCAGAGTTGAAACAACATGGTTTGAGGACAAGCAATTTCGAGAGAGGATGACTGTCATGTCCCCTTCTCGGGTTTAGAGAGGAATGAAGACCCTTAGCCTATTCTTTTGGTTTCCCAGAGGCAAAGGGAAGGAAGGAAAAACGGGAACAAGGTGTTTTCTTCAATTTGCCAAAAAGTGACTTTATGTCGACAACTTATTTCTAATTTGACTTTAAAAAAAGGGACTTTCTAATTTGAGCAAGTCGGCCCTTAATTAGAAATTATAAGGAAAACCACTTTTTGAATATTTGAATTTCCCCCCACTTGGAGTGCCCCACATGGGAGTTAGTTTGGAGGGAAAAAGGTATAAAGGAAGGTGGTTTGGTTCATTTTTGGGGGCGACTATCATCTACCATTTTTATTTCATAGGTTGGGCATGCTTGCTATTGAGGGTTTATTATTGAAATAAATCAAATTTATATTTTTTAAAGGGTTTTTATGAGGCATATATTTTTCCTGTGATATTTCATGGTTCAAAGTCATAATTTGGTACTTTCAGGCCCGAAAGTTTATTAAAAATCAGATTTGATAATGTGACGGTTTCACCAACGAAATTGATTGAATTCCCATATTTTGTGAGGGTTTCTATGAGGTCTGAATTTTATTTTCATGCCTAAGTAGATCTTTCCAGAATTTTGCAATTTCTTGTTCGGGTTTCAATAATATTTCATAATTGTGTAAGGGTTTTCCACAAATTACAGAATTGTTTAATTTGGACCTAAACGGGATATTACAGATATGCAAGCAAACAATTTCAACAATGTAATGGTGATTATTCAAATATTTAAGCGATATTGGTAATTGAACCAATCCATTAATTGGTTCTACAACATCGGCTTATTGAAAGACTTAATCTCTAGCATTGATCCCAAATCATAGAATGGGGAGCTTAGCACTAAAATCTTTGAAATTATTGACCCCAAATAACAAGATAGTGAGTTTTAATCTTTATTAAGCGAAACTAATTAGCCATGTTTTATCAACTACCACTAATCATTTAACATTAATGCAAACATTTAAGAATATAGATATCTAATACTAACTAATCTAACTAACCTGGAAATGTTTTTTATTTATAAGAAAATAAAAGAACATTACAACAATTACATCATGACACATGGATATCATAATGTACCATAACACGTTGTCAATCTTCTAAATTAGTGATGCAAACTGAAAATGGAATCTCCGAGAAAGATAAAATGAATTGAAAGAACTAACTAAAATATAAATAAAATCAAACAATTTAACACAGTACTGATTGTGGTCGACAAGCTAAAATAGAACAAGATTGGAGCCCAAAATCAATTTTTACCCAAGTTGTAACGCAATCACATGTATAATATGGCATTTCGTATAATCGAAAGAATATAAATTGTCAGAGTGTAATCACATATAAGCAGGAGTGAATATGATTAACAAGTCTAAATTATGGAAGAATGTCCCAAGAAAGTGTTGCAGGCTTCAGTGTAACCTTCAAAATGACAGGGTTATAACAATCCAAATGAAACTCACAAAAGCGTATACCTTTGAACTTTCTTTTTACAATTTTGTCACCTAAGTAAACTGTTCCAATGGAATCTGCAAGTTGTTCTCCAATTTCCAGTTTGAAGTTATGATAAAAGCCGAATAAAAAAATAAATTGCAGTATGGAAATATCAAATACCTGGCTATTTTCCTCTTTTTTGTAGGAGACCACTTCTTCTCAAGTGATCCCTAGATAGGCTGAAGCAGTTGGGAATCAGCTATCAACTAATTCCTTGTATATAAATTAAAATATAAAACATGTTTGGAAATTTATCGTTTAAATTGAAACTTTACACAGAAAAATAAATCATATTAGACATAACCAAGAAATACACTACTTGGGTCCACCAATCACTTAATCTAGGTTTTCACCTTGTGTCTTTTGGGAAACACAAAAAATGTGTGCCCAACCACCGAGGCTTTTATCATATTTGCCTAAAATGTTATCAAATTGAGTGTGGACTAGGTTGACCTTAGTCCACTGATTATTTGGCATTTAGACTTCCTTATCTTACCCATTTATATTGAATCAAATTTACTTCGTTTCACAACTTTGCTACCAACAAAGCCTTTTCACTATTCCAAACATCATTGTCATACAAATATCTGAAAACAAATCTCCCATCCAATGCCCATCTTGCCAACAAGTTTCCTGAGATCCAGGCAAAACCAGTGACCAATGTGCATGCCAAACAATATATCAAGTCAAACATATATGCAAAGGTGCTGTCAAAATACTTCGTTAAAATTGAAACTGAGAATACTGCCAATATTAAAGAAACATGGTACGTTCAATGGAGCTTAAGACCTCCAACTACCAAATTTCCAAGCTCACAACTCAGACACATCCATGTTAAATAAGGCAGAGAAATACTTGCTTTGGATTGGATGATCGCCTACAGATCATGCTCCATATTTATCAAACAAAAAGATACAGAATATGAATAGGCAATGCAAAAAGAAACAGGGAGTGTCTGGATGCTTTCCTTCATCATTCAATTCTATCAAAATGACTGCAGCACAATGACTTTAAAACTAAAATTTTCATGTAATGCATGTGCTTCGACAATGCCCTTAGACCAACATAACCATTTTAGCATTCTTTCCATGGAGTGCAGGAATGCAAGAATACAGATTGAATTATAGAATAGCTTTGGGTACAACCCACTATTAAAATTTACGTTTCAAATTCAAACGCATAGACAGGTACAGTCAATGCTCCATTATCAGCATTCCATCTTTCATCTCAAACTTTGTATCCAGAAAGAGCTGCCTCAAAACAGAGTGCCCTGTATACCCACAGCAATTCCTCATAATCCATGCATATAAGTTTGGACTGAAAAATCAGAGTTCCAGTATAATCATTCTAAACCCAATAGAATCCCATCAAAACAAAATAGAAATGCAAGGACGGAATGTTCTATAGTATGTATGCTTTCATATCAAAAAAGAAAGAAAAGCTCTAAACCAAGGAACATTGTTGCACCATTCTCCATCTCCAAACCATCCAGAACAGTCAATTGGTTAGAGCATGCAGAGTGTATGCTATAAACAATCTACCACAATATCAACAATGCAACATGGCTTCTCCGCAAAATTAAGATTAAACCCTAGTTGAAATATGCACAACCGTACAGTCCAGAAGTCTGTGAAACTAAATCCAATGTCAAGCTAAACTAAAAATGAACCTAGAAAAGTCAAAGGACATTGAGTAATTTTACGCTATCACCTCTACTTCAACTATCAAACATGCTCAAGGCCTTGTTTTCCATCTCCCTTTGACTTTATGCTTTGTGTTTGCTCGTTACACACGAAAAGGAGCACCAATGGAATTGTCATATTCTGAATAACCAACAAAATAATCCCTCTTTGTCCTCACAATGTTTCCCTCATCATCTTCTTCAACTTTTTCTATTTTGGCTAATTTGACGACAGAGGGTAAATATGCCTTATCATATTTCTTAGGTCTGTAAGAACTGGAAGCAGCAGGGGATACAAGATTTGGCACCACAGGATCAACAACACCAATATCACTCCCGAAAGACACATCATTCTGCTTTGGCACTTCTGATATATGCACAATGCTATGACTAGGTTTGAGCAACAGGAGGACCTAGGGCAGCATCCCTAGAAACAATTAGATCTCTAGACAGTTGAATAGACATATCATGTTTTGGAGGAGGCTGAGTGTTAACAATTAAACCTTGAAATGGGTGAGTAAACCTTCTCTCTATTGCATCATTCAATATATTCCAGAAAACATTCTCTCTAACATCCAAACATAGAGAAACCTTGATTCTTCTACCTAATCACTTTAATGTTAACAACTAAGCCTTGATATGGGTGACTAAACCTTCCCTATCTTGATTATTCTACCTAATCACCTTAATGCCCTCTGAGTCCAGGGCAATTATTGAAAATTAATGGGATTTGAAATAACATGCTGCGAATTATATGAATTCTCAGCATTCCTGTGCCTAGATCCTCTTCTTCCACCATTTCTTCCTGTCCTGTCACCATCATTACCTCTGTTAAAGGAGGAATAACATGTTGGGCAAGCTGGATTCAAGCTTCCCTATCAATGAAAAACATCATTGTGAGCAGAATGTCCTCCATCATCCTGGCCATGTTCCAGTCCATATGGAATTCAAGGCAGTTATAATATGGTTTGATGGAATAGATTGCTCAAACAAGAATTGTAGTGTGGAGGGAGCTGAATCACAGAAAAATGAATTAGGGCTAGTAAATTTTGGTGGAGGATAGGCTCCAAAGGGGTTGGTATGCCACCACCACACCTGCATTAAATGCATGGCATGTGATGCTAAATCCTTGCTTTTCATTTCTCCATATTTCACTTCATTCCATTCCATGCTTTCCTTGTTTTTTGACGTTTTTATATTTAAGAACTCCTCCAAACAATATGGTTCCCTTTTTCAAGCTCCTTCATCTCACAAAGATGACCATGGTGTTAGAAACCATGTTTCACTAGGAAAATGCCTTTCTCACATAATACACAATAGACTGTTCACATGAGTACATAAATTGCACTGGCAAGTTTTGGCTAGTACACGTGAAATGAACATCCATGGAGGTCTCGACATTGCAAAGTTGAAATTATCAAACCAAGTGAAAATCCTGAATGGAATACCATGTTACATGCATGTAATCATCAAAGGAGTGCTTTGCCCATGTTCATCCACACATTGAAGTTGTATGAGGAGATGACCAGTTACCAAAACACATCACCATAATATGCTCATAAACAGTGTATGTATTTCGTCTTGGAGTTCCAAAGCAATCTATCCAAGTTAGTTAACTTGACTAGGGGAGATACAAGTGACCAAATTTAAAATAGGATGAGTTGTAATATTTATGTCTTTTGAAAAAGATCTTCCTAGGCATGTAAGACTTCATTGATATAATTAGGCGAATCCAATCAAAATATTTCGATTATACTCTCCTCCTTTCTCTCATTTAGATATGTCACTTGACTGCAAAATCATGCTTCCGTACATTTTATCGAGGAGGAATTCAAAGACAGAGACAGTCCTGTCACCTAACTAGATTGTGACTCTGAATTCAAGTCCCTGGATGAGGAAGAGGAGTCCTTCAAACATTATTCTTTGGAGCATGATATGATGTTTTGGAATATCAGCAATGATGACGATGACAATAATGATGTGTTTTGCTGCCAAAGAAAACTAAAATGTCTTGGGGGTTTGTTCTCTCCCATTTTTTATCATTCAAATTCACGCCATCAGTTTGTACTTTTATTTGTGTTTGATTTTGAAAAATTTATACGGTTATAGCTTATGACTTAAAAAGGGTTCGATCACACATATACCAATGAGAAAAAGTGGCGACAATTCTAAATGTAGATGGTCAAGGGAACAACAAAATCTATTTTAGAACTGTTCAGAACCCAAAGAGATTTACATAGAACATGCATTATTATGTGCATGACACAAACACATACCCAAAAGTATACATTGTGCAGAGATGTAGGGAACAAAAATTACTCTCATTATTCTATATGCTATCTGAACTGTCTCCATAAACATTGACTTTCATATTGACGGAGATGGTTCTCTAAATACTACTCAATGAAGTGCTTATAGAATGAGGCATGATGGTATGTCAATTGGATACAACTATTTGTATGTAACCATTCATGACTAAGACATAATCATAATTCGAAATGGACCCGAGTGCATTACATATTGTTTAATCATTCCTTTTATTGAACCACATGCTTTTAATTATGAAAAATAAATGTAAGCACCACAAACAGCTATCCGAATTACTGTCTACATAAGTATTTATTGGAAAAGTCGAGCATTTCTGATTTTTTTGATTGCAGGAATACCCCTCTTATTATATCTATGAATGGATAAATTTGTTTGAAGGTTTGGTGTATCACCAGTGTATCTTCATTTTCCATTTACGAATTCTCAAATTGTAGCAGATTCCAGTTTGCTCTTTTGTATATTAGTTTTGTTCTTTGACTGTCTCTAGTTTCATGCTATTTGCTATGGTTACAGTACTGCCTTGAATTCTACTTACAGTGAAACATTTTGTCAGTTGTTGTTTCTTCGTAGCTTCCAGATTGCTAGGTCAAGAAAATTTACTTTAGGTATTTTGTCATGTGTGCATGGTTAAAGAATAGTCTCAGTTGTTGCCTTATGTAGCTTGCTTGCCTCTGTTGCAGCATGTTGGTTGATAAAATTTCAATCCTTTGGATGATGTATCATCTCCATTGGCTGTATTGCTTCAGAAGAATGACCTAATAAATAATGTGATTGTGCTTCTGACACTTACATTGACTTTAACATGAGTATAAGTTGCACCATTTTGGTTATGTAGATGAAAACTAAAGTCAAATCTCATGTATGCCTATATGTCTATATCCATATAGTTTGCATGAATCATCACAACTTGTCCTTGAAGAACATGATCAGCCATGGAACAGTCAAGAGGCTCACAAACAGCACTCACTTCTCACAAAAGTGGACATCTTGTAAAATGTAAAGAAATAATTAATTAGTTATTTGCACTCTTGTTTAGCTCTCTAAGGATTCTATGCTAATTCATGGATTTGGACTTTTAGGAAGTAACCGAGTATAATGTCTAAGTACATGGTTGTGTAATTTTAATATCCAGGTGGATGCTATAGATTTTGGTGTAGCTTGGTTGCTGATAAAAAAATTCAAATACACAATATTAATTGACTTCAGATGCCTGTTATTGTAGTTGATGCTTAATATAAATGGAAAATTGGTCAGGTTTTATTGATTATCTAGAAATGTTTTAGCTTTAGGGTCCTTCAAAAACTCATTTGTTCTTCTTTAGCACAGGATTTTAATCTCACTGAATGGGATGAAGTAAAGAAGTGCTATCCGCATGGCTATCATGGTGTTGACAAGTATGGAAGGCCAGTTTATATTGAAAGGATTGGAAAGGTAGATCCTAATGTGCTAATGCAGATCACCACTATTGAGAATTATTTGAAATACCATGTGCAAGAGCTGGAGAAAACTCTGAACGTGAGGTTTCCTGCTTGTTCAATAGTGGCAAAAAGGCTTATAGACTCAAATACTGCAATTCTGGATGTAACTGGTGTGGTGCGTTCTCCTTGTCTATTTATTCAAATACCATCATGTTTAAACTTTAAGCTATTTTCCTATTGTTATATGAATGTTCATTTTGCATATGCATAGATTTTTTGTATGGATTTTGGTTGTTTTTCAACTGTTTTGGTTGCCACAATATTGTTTTCATTTTTGTGAAAAATAATTTAGTTTCTGGTTAAACCACATCAGTTTTTGGTTTACTTGACATGGTTCCAGAAACATGCTTCTTACACTTTTCAATAAGTGTCTGTCATTTAAAGGCACCGCACTTTTTGTGATTAGCCTGTGGTTCTATAGTTGAGGTATCTTACTTCCTTCAGAAACAATATTTCTACAATATGTGATTCATCTTTTGTTTAAAGTCATCTTGAGTATTCCAGAATGGGTATTTATGCACATAGATTGAAATAATTTCTTTATGACTGTTATTACTATTGTCTTGTTTATTTTTCCTTTGCAGAATGTTGAGACTTACTTTACCTGGAAACAGTAAATACCAAGTAGAATGAGCCATAATAAGACTACCACTTCCCACCCAAGCAAGAAGAGAGAACATATCCAATTGCACCTCACAATCAACATCCACAATATATTTAAGAACTTAGTGTAGTTGTCTATATTGTTTCCTTGCAATGATCTTGTTGTAAACTGACAATTTGTGTTAGGTTGGTCACAATCATATATAAAGTAATGCTAGGCAAATGGTAAGTTGTTTATGTTTGGCAAAGATTAAATTCGCCTTGGTCTTGTTTTATGTTTAGGCAATATACAACACATGTATCAGTTTTTAGTAATTCTATTCGGTTGGGTTGTGGTTGATGTTTAGATCAACCATTACACTGGTTGGGCCAACATTGTATTTATGGTCAAACTTTGGACAGAGACTGGGACCTCTTGTGTATGTTCCCCCAAGGGATTTTACTATCATCTGATGTATGTTGTTTTCATATGAATACAAGTGTTGTTACAAATATTTGTGTTTATTATTGAATTATTTGTTTATTATTATAGTTTTTGTCAGTTATATTACTTTGGAAACCTATATTTCTGGTGTGGTTGCCTTTACAACCTAGGTTGGGTAATGGAACGTACGGAAAGATGATTTATTTGCAAAGAATTGAAGGATGACCAAGACCTTGTATTGACAAAGAGTTCAACCATATGGGAGGTTCATAGAACTGAAGGACAATTCTGATCAGCAATGGCAGTGATTAAAGAGAAGAGAGCGGCCGATGAGCATGAGGAATGCGACACTGGAAGGCCGAAGGGAATGGACAGTAGTAGAAGATCTACACAACTGGCGGAATAGAGAGACTGGAAAGAGAGGTTGTAGTTTCCAAAGCCAATTTTTGAAATTAGCGTTTTGAAGATCTGTTGAGTGGCTAGTTGTTAGAGTTTTAGTATCCCTCATAGAGTCATTATGGATTTGAGATTTTGAGCAAATGAGAGCGAAGAGCAAGCATGCCCAAAGGTCGACTATGAGACAGAGAGCTAGGCTGCACGGATTACTCAGGGTTGGTAGGAATGGGTGACAATGTGTTTGGCAGTGATCAAGAAGGGAGTCTAACACAAGAACGTGCAATAATTTTCTATTAAAAGAGGAGGATCTTGTAGTTTGAGGATCACCAAGGATAAGGCCGGGGTGCTTGGATCGTCATCATGCTGGTTGGGAATCGAGTTCATTGAGATTGGAAGTGTTGCTTGGAGTTTGGTAGGAGGCATAAGGGGCGACAAGACCACCAATGTTGACAGGGAGTTGCAGCTGGGGCACATGCCTCATTTTTCTGCCTGAAGATGAGAGCATTGCAGGTTAGTAGTGATATTATTATGGGTGAGCAATATGTTCTCTCAATTTTCGGTAGACATATCATTCAAGTTTGATAGCATAAGTAAAGAATATTGCTCTAAATAGAGTATTGGACATAAGAGAAAAAGGACATGGATGTTTTTACTGGGGATGACTTCAATTGACAAATATGGACATGAAAGTACTAGCACATGAGCAAGAACATTAGCGAGTAATAGGAAAGGAATGAAGAAGTATATAAGCAAAGGGAAACTTGTTCACCTCGAAGATGTATATATGGGAATCTTGTTAGAGAAGTTGAAGGTGTGGTCACAAGAGAGGAACCAAAACCTAGTCCGAATGCTATTCAAATGTCTGATAAGTTGAGATGAAAGAACAAGTCGAGCTAGAAGATCTAGCACAAAGTGCAAACAGGAATGTGGATGCTATTTTAAAGAAAAATGAAGAAGCTTTACCATCGCCTCTTATGGTGGATGCACCAATCGTAGTTGGTTTCTATTTTCAAGATGACGAAGTTATCTTTGCCATGAAGTTGAAGATAATTGATATTTTAGTGTCAAGCATCATGAAAAGCCTAAGATGAAGCTTCTTGAGGAGTTGGCAAATTAAAAGCCTATGGAACTGATACCTATGTAGACTTTAGTGGAGAAGAGGACTGCAAAGCGAGTGGAAAATAAGAGGTTTTCCAACTATAAGAGGTGTTACAGCTAGAGAAGTAGCCAAAACTGAATGAGATAAAAATACGAGGTTTTAATTATCAGAGACACTAACCAAAATTTCGATCTAGGAAAGATTAAAAGGACAAACAATGCAAGGGGAAGACCCTAATTGGCAAGGAGTTGCAAGGGACAAATCAAGTTGCTGACAAATCTATAAGAAATTGTGTTGGTGAAGAAATGCTGAAAAATTGAGTTGGCAAAGAATTGCTGGAAGGTCAAATCGGTGAAGAATTGCTAAAAAATCTAGTTGGTGAAGAATTGCTGAAAAATCTTGTTGGCAAAGAGTTACTGCAAAATCCCATTGGTGAAAAGTTTGACTGAAAAAGAATTAAAGTGCAGTAGTAGGCAGCACATATTTTGGGCGAAGAGGAGTGTATGACAGCTTTTAGATGTCATTCGGAGTCACTTTGGTGTACCTCACTAATTCAACTAGGGTATGGGTTAGTCTTATAGAGAGGTTGTCTGTCATATTAAGGATGGCCATATAGACATTCTTACTTCCATACAATATGTCGGTACATATAGATCAACTATTGTACAAGTCACCCGCACGACAACAAGTAGATCAAGATTGACATGTGCCATATTATAACAATAAATTTTTGTATATTTTGAAAAGGGAATTTTTTTGATAAACTTGGAAAAGGAGTGTTTTACAATTTTGGAAGATTTTTTTGTAATAAAATTGAAAAAGTCATTTGCATGCTTTTCAAGATTGCAAATTTTAAGGGTTTTAGCTGAATTATTCTTAGCTAGACCAAGAGATGAATTTTAGAATTTATTCTAAGCTAGTTGACTGAGAGTTGAATTTCAAAAATTATTTCTTGCCAAAGTGAGTTGAATTCTAGAAATTATTCTTTGCTAGGCCAAGAGTTGAATTTCATAATTTATTCTTCACTAGTTGACCAAGAATATAATTTTAAAACTTATTCTTCCCCCAGAATGAGAGTTAAATGTCAGAATTTATTCATTGCCAGTTGGCCGAGAGTTGCATTTTGGAATTTATTCTTCACCAATAGACCAAGAGTTGAATTTCAAAAATTATTCTCTGCTAGTTGATTGAGGGTTGGGTTAAAAAATTAGAGGGTCATTTTCATGGCCTTTTTTGCTAGGAAAATTGCCAAAGATAACAAAGGGTTTGCTAGGAATTCTATAGAGATTTCACTGTAATTTTTTTAGAGCCACCAAAGATTGGAAGTCACTTATCACCAAATGAAGTCTATGGAAGACAATTACCACCAAGTGAAGGGGATTGTAAGGCAAGCAATGTTAGACACATGAACCCTGTGATGTAGGAACATCCAAGTACGATAGGCAATCTTGCATGAACCAAAAACATTTGCGGTGTTTCATGTGAATTGTCAATGTGTCTCCCTTTATTGCAATGTGGAAGTTGACTTGTTGGGTTCTTAGAAGATTTCTAAGCTCCATGAAACTTGAAGGATCAAAGAACAGTCGGTTTCATTCAACAAACATAGCTCAAATTGAGTGTTCCTTGTATGGTGACAAAACTGTCAATGTCTGTAGGGGCGGTTGTGAAACCGCCATTCTGCATTAATTGGTAGTTGTCAAACCTCCAGTCTTGGTTAAGCGGTGATTTCGCGTGCATCAGTTGCACAAGCAGAGGAATGGTCCAAAATGATTGGTTTTCCACCTTGGCCTTGGTTAAGCAGCGATTTTGCCTGCATTAGTTGCACAAGCGGAGTAATGGTCCAAAATGATTGATTTTCCATCTTGCGCATTTCAGGAACCTGTGGAGTTCAAAGAGACATCTATAGTATGCAAAGGGGGTTAGTTGGTGAGGCTAAGAAGAAGGGAGGAGAGAATAGGCTCAAGAAGGAGAACAAAGACCAACTGTGAGAGATAGCAATCAAGACTCGCTTTTGGGATCTCTTGAATGTAATTCTTCTTGATTTGTTTTTGATGTTTTCTTAGTTCCTAGAACTGTACCACATGCTAATTTTTGAAAGTTGATAGCAGAAATAAAGGAGTGTGTTTCCCTATCAAATTTGCCTTCAACTAGTTGTATGTTTTACTTTGGATTCTAGGATGAGGCTGTCCTTCATTGGATCCCTGGTCTCTAACCTGCACCATTTGGTATCAGAGCTGTTATTGAGTCTAGTTGAGAGAGTGTACCTCAACTACGTAGGATTGTGATCAATGGGATTACAGCAGTAGTTTCAGATTTTCTAGAGTCACTATGCCTTCTAGTAGATTGGTTGGCAGAGGTAGAGGAGCTAAAAATGTGGCAGGGAGATTGGATGAGGTGTTGGACTTGTTGAGGGTTGTGCAAGCAAGATTGGATGGTTTTGAAGAAGACAAAAGAAGAGGTGTGAGTGATGTTGAAGAAGAGCAAGTAGCAGAAAAAGTAGAACATGAGCATGCCAATGAACAGTTGGTGTGGGTGAAGATAGGCTCGTTAGAGCTTTCTCCAGGATTGGAAGAGGAATAAAGATGGAAGTTCCAAGCTTCTGAGGATTATTGAATTTGAAGGAGTTGATAGATTGGCTTATGGAGAGGGAAGAATACTTTGAGTTTGATCAAGTGGTTGACCCAAGAAGATTGAAAGTGGCTTAGACCAAGCTAAAAGGTGGTGCAGCCCTATGGCAGAAGGAAGTAAAATCTGAGAGGAATAGAAAATGCAAAGAGAAGATCACCCAATGAGATAGGACGGTTGCCAAGTTGAAGGGCAGATTTCTATCTGCAGACTACTAGTTGGACTTGTTGAGAAATCTGCAAAATTTTAAGCAAAGAGAGCTCAATGTGAAGGATTACACTGAGGAGTTCTACAAGATAACCATACTGTCTGGTCACCACAAGCTAGATCAAGGAAAGGTTGCAAGATATATAAATGGGCTAATAATCAACATACAAGACTAGTTGAGTATTGTTAGATTGAATATTGTGGAAGAGGATTATCAATTTGCATTGCAATCCGAAGAGAAGCTATTTAAGGAGACCAAAAAAAACAGTAAGTGGTAGAGGCAGATTTCCAAAGGGACAAAGCTAATCAAATGTTGAAAGAGGACAACATACATGAGGGAGAAGCTTGTACTTCTCAAAATCAGAATCATGCACCAAGAGAGAGCATATCCTTCAAGAAGAAGAGTGTAATATGGTAGAGGAAGAGGAAGAGGATTGTCGGGCACATGCTTTAGATGGGGAGAAGTTGGTCACTGAGTTTATGAGTGCCCACAAGCACAAAATAAGAACAATAGGAGAAATGAGGCCAACAGTCATATTGTACAAGCAAACGAAGAGTCAATTGCATCATCAGATCATACAGAAGAACCAAAAGATGGAGAAGCTCTCATGATGAAGAGAATATTGCTAAAACCTGCAATGATAGAAAATGAACCCCTGCAAAGGAAGAATTTTTTCTTTTCCGAACCATTGCCAAATTTGGAGGTTGCGAAGTCATTATTGAAAGTGGTAGCACGGATAATTTAGTGTCAAATGAAATGGTAGATAAAGTTGGGTTAAAAATATTAGCAAAGCCAACTTCGTACAAGGTGTCATGGTTGCAAAAAGCACATCAAATTCTGGTAGATGTTTAATGTCTGGAAAATTTTCAGATCAGGTCATATAGAGATGAAGTTTTGTGTGATATTCAAGATAATTGATTTCGTGCTTGTCTTTTAATGCAGGATAAGTGAGTTGAAGAGTCATGCTTCCTTCCTATGGTCAATGAGTCACCTCCAAGAAGGATATTACAGACCCTACATTCCTACGATTCTTGTAGGCAGTGTTTTGAATCATATATTGGGCTGAAACCAAGTGTGTAGTTGGACACAACTACCGGACAATAGAAACACATGGTGTCTTTATCTTATCCCTTAACAAGAATGTTGAAGGCTAACTGAGGAACAATACTACATATGACCTGTCCTTTTACATTCAAAAAGTTTGCTGATCCTGAGTCACTTAAAACAAATTAAAATTTAATCCTTGTTGAATATTAGGACCTCCAATTCTTGAAGAAAAAAATGCAGCGAATTTATATTAACTTACAAAACTAAAAAACTCAATGTTTTTTATTGAAGTGAGATGCAACAATTACATTTTGAGACATGATTTTGATGTTCATGGTGAACAAAGAATCAAATTTTCTAGGTACTTCAAAAGCATTGGTCATTTGAATGCCATTATCACTACCAAAACACACCTCCTCTAGTTTGGGATAAGGCTTGAATCCTCTCATGAAGAGGTTGCCTCTAGATGCACTTCACCTGGCTTTGAGGGCAAACCCTTATACCTATCTCGTATAAGATGAAACAATAGAGGTGCCTTTTCTAGATAGGGAAGAATGTTATGATTTCTAGAAACTTTAAATGCATACAAACAGTAAAATTGTTCTGCACAATGATTCATAGAAAATTATTTTAGAAAATAAAATCCATCCTTTTACTTACATAGAGTTTGTTGACCCTAGGTGACTTCAAGCAAATTTAATATACTCCTTTTGAAACTTATTACCATCAATTCTTGAAAAACAAAACACAAGTTTCTAGTAACCACACTAAAAAATTACATATTTTTTTTAGAAGTGAGATGCATCAATTACATTTTGTGATGTGATTTTGATGTTAATGGTGAACAAGAAATCATATTTTATGTATACATCAAAGGCATTGGCCATTTGAATGTCATTATCACTACTAATGCATACCTCCATTAGTTTGGGATTAGGCTTGGAACCTCTCAACAAGGAGGATGCCTCTTGATGCACAATGGAAGTAGCAAGATCAGGTGAATCAGATTTGTTAATCTTTCCAATACATAACAAAGAAGTTGAGTAATCTATGCAAATCTAACGGGAAGACAAGTTAGATCCTAACGGTGGACCATGCTTTTTCAATAAACCTAAGTTTTGTTGACGCAGTGGATTGCACCCTTCAAAAGAAAACTCGGCTTCTTTCTTCCACGCGGCACAATGGAAACAATTCTCTTTCTGTGGGTAGCAAAACTGAGGAGTGAGTCTCTAGATCAGGGGCTAGCTCCCCTTGATGCACCTTAAAGTCCTAAATTTCTACTACTAACAATGGGGGGGGGGGGGTGAAAAGAGAGAGGGATGCTATTAAAAAAAAAATTAACTTAGATGGTGATGCACCAAAATTGATTGATCTACTCATTTTTATCTACGCTTTGTACCAAAAGGAGCGAACAGACACTTCATTTGAGTAAGAGACTAGACTGCATCAATATTTCAACAAGGGGTTTGATGGAGGTATAATGAAGAACCTACCATAGGTGCTCTAGAGGCACACTGTTGGATGGTTGCTCACTTGCACCTATACTTCAACCTGGACGCTTCTTGTTAACCTGTAGAAGATCTTGGATACACTAGATACACTGGCGTCAACCTCTGAAAGCATTAAAATAAATGACTAAACATAAGGCAATACACAGACATGCAAAAGTGTAAAGCATCAGATGGAGGTAAAATGCTTATTTTTTATTAAAGACAAATTGTCAGGGCTTCGCCATACAAAAGTGAGAGATCTCTTTTACAAAGCTGAGAGGTTACAATATATAGAAATTGGAGAAAGACCCTTTGACCCTTTCAAGAGCAAGTGGCCCATAGTGCATTAAACACCTCGGCAAGAAGAGTTCGTCCATGCTGCTGTCATCTTTCCCATAAATGTGCCTGTAAAAGCCATGCTGTAGGTGTCCCAAATATTGACCTTGTTGCCTAGGCGTATTAAACACTTCTGCAAAAGTATGGATCGCTTCTCTCCATAACCGACAAAGCCATCTCTTGATGAAAGTTCGCGCAACTGTCCGCTTAATAATGCCAAACAAAGAAAAAACAGGCCACTCTCTTGAATGCTAGTGCTGCTCTCTTAATGGCTGTTCCATGGAGACTATTTCATCTGCAAGCAATTACTTCTCCTGCCGACGCCTCTTGTGCCACCTGGACTGATCTGGGTCATTCCTGCGCTTGGTTGGTTGTCACTTGGAACGTTTTGAGTGTTTGTCTTATGTGTGCGTGGCTATGTTCTGAGCCATGCTCTCTCTCACTCCTCTTTTCTCGTTATTTCTTGTCTTTCTCGGCAGTTTGGGCTCCTGGGGCTATCCTTTTCTTTTTTGGGCTCCCTTCTCGGCGGGTCGCTGAGTTTCCTTTTGACTTTATGCCTTTGAATTCCTTCGGGCCTGCGCTCATGAGTTCTTTCGGACGTTTTGTTCGAAAGAACTTGTTCTTTGGCTTTTCTCCAATGGCTAATGCATCCCATCAAAATTGACGTCTGTGGGCCTGTCACCATTTGAAAACTAACGGCTCTTTCACTACCTTGAATTTGACGTTCGCGGGTCCGTCACTAGATATTTGAACTTCCAACGGCTAGCTTACCATGTTAAAGTTGATGTTCTCGGGGCCGTCACTACCCTTCAGCGATTTTCTTGGCTTTTTGTAAACGGACTTTTCCGAAGGGATAGTGACCCTTCGAAAAAATGGGAAGGTCCTCTTTTGATGGCCAAGTGTCTTCCAAAAGGGCACCTACCCTTCTGGTTTTTGTTTTGTCGAATTTCTTCGGACAAAATGTTTGAAGGAATTCGTGGCTTTAGCGTCCTTTCTTGGATTTCCTTACTTGGTGAATTTCTTCGGACAAAATGTTCGAAGGAATTCCTTTGGACATTTTGTCCGAAGAAATTCGTTCCTTGAGTTTCTTCATGGATTTTCTTCGGACATTTTGTTTGAAGAAATTCATTTCTTGGCTTGTCATTTTTTCCGAAGGAAATCTTCCTTTATGACCTTTTGGCCTGGCCTTTGCAAACGAACCTTTTGCCCTTCGCAAAGGTACTTCGGGTCCAAGGTTGTCCTTCGGAGCCCTTTGAAAAGTCCCATTTGTCACTTTCCTGCCCTCCGCAAGGGTACTTTGGCCTTTCAGTAGTCTTTCGGATGAATTCGCGAAGGCCTTGTCTGGCACCCAAGTGCCCTCCGCAAGGGTACTTGACCTTGGAGCTTTTGTAAAAGACCTCTGCCCCTTTGAAACTAGCGCATTTTGCCGATAAAAGGCTTGCCCGAGGTAATTTGTTTGCCCTGCTAAACATCTAGGATCGAAATGAGTTCCAAATCAACCCAAATACTTTCAAGACTCAAAACACTTGGTTTTTTATGGAAATGGGCTTGTTACAGAGAAAAACCCATAAGATTGCAGTGGGGTGAACTCATCAGAAACTGGCTAACAAGCCCTGCAAAGGAAGGGAAAAGAGGGGGTGCTCAATTTTGGTCTGCAGGACCAAAATTGGTCAACAAGTTTCACATACACAAGTTTGATGGAAAGGATCCTCTCACTTAGGCTAGTAAAATGGAGCAATTGTTTGAAATCTATTCCATTATACCAAAGGATAAGCTGCGTTGGGCCTCTTTAAAGATTCAACAATTGGTAGACATGGATCTAGAAGAGCAAACTGCCCATTGCTACCTGGGATAATTTTGTGGATCTACTAATATCCCATTACAAGGTAATTAATTATTCTGCATTGTTCAGCCTAGCGAAGCTTCAACAAACTGGTTCATTTGGTGTTTTTATTGCAAAATTTTAGAGGCTGAATTTGTGAGTGGATGAAATTTTCAATGAGCACATACTAGATCAATTCATTGGAGGATTAAGAGCAATTTTCGACATGAGTTCAGGCACTTTAAACTAGAGGATCCAAATGATACTATCATTGTTATTAGGGAGGTGGAAGCTTAAAACTTGGCTCTGGGAAGACCCAATTTAGGATTGCCCTAAAAATCCTTAAGGACAACTTAGCCATGGTGCAAAGTCGAATAAAGCAACATGCTGATCAGCATAGGACAGAGAGATATTTTGAGGAAGGAGATTAGGTTTTCTTGAGGCTACAACCTTATAATTTTATAAACAACTATCTCTCAAGCAACAAAAAGGAAATAAGTTTGCACCATAATTTTGTGGACTAATAAGGTCCTTCCAAAGATTGAAAATGTTGCCAATAAGTTGGAGCTACCCTTTTCTTCATAGGTACAACCACTCTTCCATGTTTCATGTTTAAAGGAAAGTTGATTGGGATGGGATTTCGATGCAGATAGAGCTTCCAGAGTTGGATGAAGAAGGAAGAGCGATCTTGGAACCTAAGGGAATCTTCGAGCAGTGAGTGGAGTTGTGCAATAGGTCAATCACGGATTATCTCATCAAAAGGAAGAATTTACTAGAGGAAGATGCTACTTGGGAGGATGAGTGCTTTCTATAAGAGCACCTGCCTTTGGCAAGCAGTGAGAGAAACACTTTTTTGAGGGGCATGTTACGGCCCTGACCCTATGCATGTTATTAGGTTATGGAGCAGCTTACCTATGGCACACATATTCATTGATTAAGTCATATTACTCTTGAGATTTATAATTTCTGGGTTTTGGGCCTACATTATCGGATACTGCTGCTAACCCCCCCAGGGCACGATAGGGAACACTCTAGGATACGATACACATGGGAAACAACCAGCCCTGCGTGTATGACCAGATATGTTCAGGGATGTATCTGGGCAAACCTATAGGGGCAGGGGCATACCCTGGTTGTTTCAATTTCATTGAATGAAAAGTCAAACATGGACCTCAAAAAACAATTAGAAACAAAATAAAGTGGATTCTCAACCCTAAAAGCAGCTTTCACACTCATTTTAACCAAAGAAAACAACTCATACTTGTCATGTTTGCAGTATAGTTTAGGGCGTCCATAATTGTCAACATGGTGAAGTTATTCATCTTGGATCAGACATCAACCCAAGTATCACTACAGCTTTAATGATGACCAAACTAAGATACAATTACCATTCAATCCATCATAGTAGACTACTGAGTGACAACATAAATTAATATGATATCCAAGGCAAACCTCACACAATTGAAAAGGTCAACTCATTGCCTTGTAAATGAATATCTAGAGTTTCTTTCAGATGTGAACAAACAATCAACATCAAATGCTACAACAGAGCCTATCACACGGTCACTTCCACTCATAATGACCCAGCACAACACAGTTGCAAATGCCACATGACCAAGCCACAATACATGTATTAAACTACTGCAAAATTACCATATATAGATTACATCACATGCAAGTATGCAACAGTAGGAAGAAGTCTCACACATCTCAATTGATATAATACTAAGTTATTAGTCAGTCTTGTAGCTTGGTAACAATCAGGACCTCAATCAGACCAGTAGGCTTTTATAAAAGTCCATAAGGGGATATATAGTGAGTAATGAATATGCTTATTTGTCTTTATTTTTGTCCATACAGTGTAACATTTGCACTATGTACTTGTTTTAAAACTAATTTTAGTTCGATCATTGAATATTATGATATTTGGCATTGAATTATGAGATTTTATGGTTATATAACTTTTTTTTGTTTTCTCTATACATATTATGTGGTTAATTTGCTTATATGGCTATAATTTTTAAATTTTTAATTTTTTATATATATTTTTGTACGGCCTATCCAAAAACGTATCCAAGACCCCCAAAAAATTCCCCGTATCCGATTGTCATACCTGTATCCGTATCCATATTGACAACATGATTTTGGGCTATATCAAGATATGGGGTCATCTATGCTACATTTTGCTATTGATATTGTGCAAATATGTTGTGCATGCTATTGTATTTGTTTAGTTCTGCTGTTTATATTGGTAGAATTCTGCTATTTTCGCTGTAATATCTGTGAATGCACTATTATTGAATATGCTAAGATCATTCCAAGACCACGTTAATTGACAATGGCCTTGGGAATCTTGTTTGTCTTATGAACTTGCACTCTGAAGTCTGATGCAATTATACTTGTTGAAATGAGATCTATGTTGTTTGGGTACGGGTACGGGTACGGATACGAGGACGTCTCGGGTACGCGGGTACGTCATTTTTCAAAAACCTTGATTTGGAAACGTCGTGGGTACGTCTGTGTGTATATATATATATATATATTGTATATTACTCATTTTTTTAGTAAAACACTTGAAACTACATAGTGTGAAAATATTTGTCTATAAATGATAAAACACTTAAAAATATATAATATTCATTCATTCATTACTTCAAAGACAAGATGTACATTCAAATCTAGAATAAATCATCTCGATTGTCCACAAAATCATGAATGCCACTCCCATTATTTTTCAACTTTATCATTTACTGACACTTTCTCTCACAAGGGCTCATCGGTGCATTGAATCTCACGAGTGCATGCCTTAAGGGGTGCACAGGGAATGGGGTGGGATCGGCTTGTGGCACTTTGCCAGAGATATTCTCATACTATTCTATCATGCATACATCCCTTCATGCAGCCTTCATACCTCCTATGATGTCTCCTTGAAATCTTGAAACCCTAAAATATGGCTAAGTTTGAAACCCTGAAACCCTGGAATCTGACTAACTCTGAAATATGACAGGATCCATTAAAACCTAGAATTTGCATTATAGCTCCTAGCAGTCCGAAACCCCTCTCAAACATCCTGAAAGTATATAAATAAAATATAACTTGAAGTATAAGAAACTAGATGTCCATATCTAAATCTAAATGTAAACTTAAATGTTTATTTTATTTCTATACGGTTGGGTTCGGACTGGATTTACATTTAGGGTTGCTTAGTTTTTAGGGGTTTTTTTTTAAGGATTTTTTGAGGTTTTTAAAAAAAATTCGCCATTTTTCTGCAGGAACCCCTCGGGTACGCGCCGGAAATGTCTCGGGTACTCTTGGTGGCGTCCCAAAGGCGCCCGCCGGACGTTTCCGGCACGCCAGCGGGCGCCTCCAGGACGCCTCTGGGAGTACCCGGGACGTCCCTGTGTCGGAGGCGTCTCCGAACAGGAGGCGCCGGGCCGGGGGGCGTATCCCTGCAACATAGAATGAGATGAGTCACATTGCAAAAATGTGTATACTTTGTAAATTTTTCCATATCCACTTAAATGACATTCTTTCCTTTTGATTTGGGAAGGCGTGTAATGAAATCCTTGAAAAGTTGTTTCCATTGTTGGCTAGCAATAGCCAAAGGTTGTAATATGCTTGGAGATCTAATGGTCTCGCCTTTGTTCCTTTGATAGACCCAACATTCCGAAACTATTTTTGGTTGCCAATTTAATAGAGTGGATGTAAACTCTTTTGAATGGTGTTTTCCTTGCCATTGATCCAACGCATTTTCTCTCATGCTAGATTCCAACCAGCTCATCAAACCGTAGACCATATCTTTACCCTTTGGGCCATAATTGAGGAGGCATGCCATCGCTCTTCGAAAGTCTATTGTTGCTTTGTAGACTTTCAAAAAGTGTTTGATTCTATTGCACAGGAGGCCCTATTCTAGAGGCTTAGAGACATTGGTATATTTGAGACCCTTTTGACAGCCATCATATGCCTTTACGAGATAGTCCTCGGTCGTCTTCGCGCTATTCATAGGCTCTCCGACTTCATTAGGAGTACCATCGGGGTTAAATAGGGCTGCCCTCGGTCCCCCACTCTTTTTGGGATATACATTGATGAGTTAGAGACCTTTCTTCGTGAGCATATCCAGGACAGTGATGGTTGCCTTCTCCACCAGGTTTTGATATCTATCATGTTTGTAGATGACGTGGTCCTCATGACCTCTTCTCTTGAGGGGTTGTAGCAACAGTTGGATGCCTTAGCTCTATTCAATGATCTCTGACAGTTGACAATCAACTTGGGGAAAACCAAGGTTGTGGTCTTCAACGGGTTGAAGACCTCACACCTCCATGTCTTCTTCAGAGGAGAGGAGATCGAGATCACAGGTACCTATACTTAGGGGTGCAATTCTCTGGGCCTCGTTTTAGCATGAGACAAGCCCTCCAGCCTCGAGTCAATAAGGGGTATGGATCTTTAGCCGTCCTTGAGAGACATTGTTTTCGGCATCACTTTCAGGGCATCTCTTCCAAAATGTCCATGAGTGTTTTCGACACCACTTTCAGGACATCTCTTACAAAATGTCCCTCATGGACACCCTTATCAGGCCCACTATTCTTTATGGTTCCGTAGTTTGGGGGCCCTCTTTGCTTGAGTCAGCTTGGGCCTCCACCGAGAGAGCCCAAACACTTCTCCGCCGCATTATCAAGTGCAAACAAACTATTCCCCAGCACATCATCCTTGTGGAGTTTGGAGCCCATCCTTTCCGACTGGAGACTATGTTTGATCTAATCTTCTTATTGCATCGTATCCTGAGCTTCGTCGACTCAGCTAAGGGGCAAGACAAATACCCATACTTAGCTTATTGCTCTTCGGAGGTTATTGCCTCTTCTGGCCCTCCTGGCCGGGCACGTTGTTGGTACACTGGGGTCTTGGATCTCTTAGGATCTGTAGGGATTAGGATGGACCATCTCCCTCCATTCCAGTACTCCTTGGACGCTCTGAGCCACCTTCTACCTACCAGATAGGGGATGAATAGGATCATTAAGGAGAATATTTACAGATAGTTTATTCATACCACTTGGGTTAACCCCCGCAGGGGTTTACACCCAAAGATGGCCTTTTATGTGGAGCACTTCTTGGATTTGAGAGATGGGCTTATTGTTCGCCCCCAATACACTTTCCGCCATTGGATGCACGCTCTTTGTATTCCCCTTGGACAGTTCAGAGTGGGTTCTCATAGGCTTCGGATTGAGACAGACCACTAGATGGATCAAACAGACAAGATTTATCAATTATGCAGCTTTCAGGAGGTTGAGATGAAGAGCACTTTATCCTTCGTTGCTCCATCTACTATGAGATCAGAGGGAGGTTCCACTGCCTTTTCAGGGATACCTAGGTTCTCTCCATCTTCTTCAGATATGAAGACCAAAGATGTCTGTCTCTATGCATGCAAGGGGCTCTTAGGCTTCGCGATCACATGATTTAGGGCCCCATGAGACCATAGTCTATCCAGCGGATTACTTCCTTTTTTACAGTGCAACCTTCGGGGAGAGGCATCAAGTGCCAGATTGACATCAACATGGCTTCACACTCCAAATCGGTGCGGATTTGGGGGACCATTCACAGTGCCCTGAGATCTCATCGACATAACCATTCTAGTCCCAGCTCCAAGAGACAGACTAGATCCACCAGATCTTCGTAGTGAGCCACTCCCTCCAGACAATAGTACATGGGACAAACTCGGCACTTCACCTCTTCCTTCTCTAGCTATCTATCTATTATGAGCTTCTTTTCATCGGCCTCAAATGTTAGGAGAGTTGGGTCCGCTCCTTGATGGACCTTTCTCATTGCCTCTCCTGGCTCCTCTCATTTTGTACCTTCCGACCCCCCCTTCCCTGCCCCCGTTTTGTTTGGGGTCATTGGCTGCGGATTTCTCCTCGCTTTCCTTTCTGAGTGCTCTCGCTATTTGGTCTTCATTGTGTTGTTTTTCTTTCCGCTTTGTGTTCTTCGTGGGAAACCGTTTGGTTTTCCTGCTTTGCTTTGTCACTTTTGTACTCTGCAGTCCCTTTGACCTACCTTTTTGGTCATTTGTGAGACATTAATTTATTTATCTTATCTATCTTATCTCCGATGAATGGTTTTTCAATCTGTAGTTAATTTTTCCTAATGGTTTACAGTTGGACTTTTGCATGGACGACCATTTGGTAATCTAAAAGTGTTCATGTCTTACACCAAACCCCCCTGCATTTACATCTTCCCATCTTCAGTATGTGACTTAAATTACTCTTGGGAGTTCCAAATAATGGTTTAAGCCTTGTGGTGAATTAATTCACCATAATCCTTCTAGCTTCAAAAGTTTGTCAGGGTGAAATGTTTTTATCGTCATGTTTTTTATCATTTCCAATTGCACTTTTTTTCAACAATTTTAGAAGATAGATGTTTTGTCCGAGCAGTCATTTGACTTTACTTGACATCCCATAATTCGGCAAAGCATTTGCTTTAGACTGATTCGGATAATTAACTTCTCATCATGGAAGTTCAAGCATGGAAGCTCTGTTGTAGCAAGGTTCTCCAATCAATTCTATTAGAGGGTGTTGTTCCTTCTGCTTCTTGTTATTACATAGATAGTCTGCTCTCACAACTTCTGAATTGAAAACCCAAATGGACTAGTGTGAAGCGGATTGCCAAGGAAATCTGCAAGTGCCTTTCCTCAACACCATGTCCTCCTTTAGGCTTTGCAAACCATGCAAGAACACAATTCTTCGAGGTTCACTGATGAATCCATTTGTAGCATGCGTTGAAGCTAGTCCATTACAATTCCAAATGACTCCCATTAGAAAGCTATCACTATGCCATTTGTTGGGTTGGGCTCTCTTGCAAATCGATGGGTTTGAGGTAATACTATGCATCCCTCTAGCCCTTGTCCTTCCAGTATCCAAGCTCTCAATGGTCTGAATCACAATCAGCCACCTATGTGTAGCTGAGGCAATGGTAGTGTCCTTTTGAACGTTGTGAACCCTAACTTGTAGTTGGCCATGATGGCTCAGTTGCAAAACCTTCAAAACCAGTCCTGTTTCAATCTGCAAATGAAAAAAAATCATCCAAGCTCTCATTGGTCTGAACCTCAATCCGCCACCTATGCATAGCTGAGGCAATGGTAGGATCCTTTGGAACATTTTGAACCCTAATTCCTAGTTGGCCATGATGGTTCAGTCACAAAACTTTCAAAACGAGTCCTATTTCAATCTGCAGATGTAAAAAAAAAATCAAGTCACAGGGTTTTATTCTAACTACATACTCATAGTCAAATGTCATTTTTGTGGCCCAAACCCCCTTGGCCACTCAGCAGGCTATTCCTTCCAACAGAACCACACTTCATTAGGCTTACGTGATGGATGTAGGCCATTGAAATTCCTCTGAGACTCACCCCACCCAGTCCTCATCCCTGCAACAAGCAATTCATCTCACTGGCTACATTGATATCACTCTGTCTATTTACCAGTTGGCCTCACACATTAGAAATCTGTTACATGCTGCTCAGCCAAGCTTCTGAGAATGAATTTCTCAAGGAGAATGTCGTGTGTCTTACTTAGGTCCAAGTCAAACATGATGCTATCCTTGAAAAGTTTTAATGTAAGGTCTCTTTAAAAAGGTTATTTAGTGCCATGGATTCAAAGCTACCATCTTCTTTTCTTGTATCCAAGAAGCCAAGGTTACGCATGAGTACTTATGGAGCTTAGTCTAATATAATTAACATGAAACATTGCATCATCAACGAGGAGCCTGGGAAGGTCCCTCCCCCTGCTGCTGTGATAGAAAACCAGGCTATTCAGGATAATGCCATCCGAATCACTGGGTTCTCGAGACTCTCGTTGGGCTAGCTCTGCTTGGATATTATCTCATGACTCCTCGTTCCAGTTTTTGTCAGACATCTTTTTTTTTTTAAGCTTTTGTTGGCTCAAAAAAGTTGGATTTCACTTTGCTGGCAGTTGCAGACTGTTTATGAACCCATAGTTCTATAGGTTTTGTATATCCTGATGGTATAATCAGATGTTCTTATTTTATAATTTCTCCGCAATGTATTTCAACAGCTAGTTAGTAGCTAGTTAGATGTTTTAGTTTTTATCTTTGATACAATTATGAAGCTCTCTTATTGTTATTAGCTACTTATCAATATAAATATCATCTTTTGCTTATCAAAAAAATGTGCTTGTATCCTTTTCTAATTATTAGTTTACATTTAAAATCTTTTTATACATTTAAAATACTATTACTTTACATGTTAAGGCATGTGAGATAAATAATGTGTTGATAAATAGATCACGATCTTTTATAATTTCTCCGCTATGTATCTCAATATCTAGTCGGTAGCTAGTTAGATGTTTTAGTTTTTATCTTTGAAACAAGTATGAAGCTCTCTTATTGTAACTACTTACTGCTTATCAATATAAATATCATCTTTTGCTTATCAAGAAACTGTGCTTGTATCCCTTTATAATTATTGGTTTACATTTAGAATATTTCTATACGTTGAAAATACTGTTACTTTACATGTTAAGGCACGTGAGATAAATAATGCATCGAAAAATAGATCATGATCTGAATGTAGCTTTAAATATAATTTCCTGTCCACTATATATCCCTTTTTCTCTCATGCTTTTTGTAGAAGAATTTAGCAAAGTTAATGCTGTGGGTGAGATATTTTTGCAGGGTTTGAAGAATTTCACCAAGGCTGCTAGAGATATAATCATAGAAATACAGAAGATTGATGGTTCAAACTATCCAGAGGTAATTTGGTTTCAGCCATACAGTTCCTCCTAACATGAACTCATACACTGTCTTAGTGATAGTTTATATGCTATGTAGTCTTTGATTTGTATAGCCTTTGCCTTTGTTGCGTTTAATGTGGGATAAATGAAGCAAATTTCACTCCTTTTATATCCATTATAATATTAGGAATCTTTAACACATGAAAATGAGAAAATTGAACATATTTTGTATCCTGTCTCTTAAAAGTTTGAATTCGAGAAACTGATGTGACTGACTAGAATTTGCTATGAGTGCGGAAGTTCGTAAGCAATTATCTTTGACATTCTTTGGATGTTGATAGTTTCGGTACTGGTATCTAGTGCCAAGTTCATGTATTTTTCTAACCGTGGGCTGTATAATGTCTGGATCGTTGTGTTTGTTTTAGAAAAGCAAGCTGAATGCAGTCATACACGGTGCCATTCATGCCTTTGGAAATTCAATCATCGAGTTTCAACCATTTTTAATTTTTTTGTGATGACTTTTAAGTATTTTTGAAGACAGTTGCAGCCAATGGAGTTTGCAACTAAACCAACCACAATTTAGCATTAGGTGTGTGATAGGAAGTTGTATTTCACTTCAGGTCCTAGGAGGACATGTTGCATCATAGCGACGTAATATGAACTCTATATTAGGCATGAAATGATTCACGTTGTGGTGTGTGAAGAGGATCAATTCATGGTTGATTAATTGGCTTATAGTTGAAGTTGCATTAGAAGTTATTGGTAGTTTAAAATTAAACTCCTATGTATGTAATAAAAAGACGAGCATGTTTAGGGGTAGAAAAGATGGTGAAGATGGTCAAGTATTACTTTTATATGTAAAAAAGCCATTCTATTAAAAGGGGGAATAATTACAGCAGCAGCAATGTATTGCTGTGATACAGAGAAGCAAAAAGGAACAATTTACATGGTGTGAGAACCATAGTAATGAGACTCGCAAAAACTCGGCAAGCTGATTTTTGACTCAAACTTGAACTTGACAACAAAACTTGGCAAAGACTGAAAATTAAAAAAATAATAAAAAAATATCGAATTTTAGGGGAAAAAAACTATTATGATGCATTCCATATCAAATCAATTTAAAATACACTTGAAACTAATCAATTATATCTAACATACATATGTATACACAAAGAAGTAAGTAAATAATGCGATATTGATTGTTTGAACTTCAAAGTTGAACAATTGAACTTGAAACTTGAAACTTGAGAGCTGATATTAAATAATATTTGTTTTTTCATATATAAAATTGTTTCCTTGTACACAAAACGTGTTTAGAAATCCATGGCGATGGTATCAACAAACAACTTAATATAAAAGATACAACTAAGGTTGAGAGGAGCTTTCATCTCTTGTCCCAACATGAGATGCACCGCATGGGACCCTGCGGCGTTTTGTGCATGTCAAGGAAGAAGCTACAGCCATTCTACCCACCCTCGAGGTATTAAGAAGATCATCCTCCACAACATTTTAATCCATACATGTATGGACTCGCTCCTCCTTCCCCAATGCTACATGCTTTGCCTCGTGATCACCCTGATTGACCCATGCATGGTCCTCAATTGACATCCTTAGTGATCCACTATGATTGTGGATCATACTCCTCCAACTCATTGGGGGATACTTTCTCAACCCCAACAATTTTGCTTGTGGCAGAGGCACACATAATTTTCAAATACAAGGTCTTTTAACCTTTGCATTGACAACCTATTGTGCTTTTTGTAGTGTATGTGCTCAAACATACTTTAATTGTGCTCACAACATGAAGCATTACATGGTTGGCTTAGCACTTGAATAAAAATCCTTTGAAGATTCGACATCTTAGTGGCAAAAGTTTTCTACCATGCATTTGTAAAGATAAATATTTAAATATTTTAGATTTCAATTCCAAAAATATGAAAAAAATTAATACTCATTAATAAAAATGGAAAAGATTAAACTCAAAGATTACTTGGCCTAGTCATTCTCCTATTTCCCTTGCAAATGTCTCAATAAAAGTGATATCATAGTGCTTGGTTGTATCTCAATTTCAGACATAATCTTCACTCTCTTATGTGGATTTGTCTCTATGAACTCTATGACTTTGTAGAGGCCGCTCATAATCTTCTCATCAACCTTATAGCTCTCAAGGAATAGGAAGGCTGGGTTTCGAAAGTAGGACAAGTATGAAGTGGCTTCTGAAGTTGTTTTATCCACCGTTGGTCAATGATATCCCAAATGGTCTTGCACTTGGCATCCACTATGCCGTAGAAATTTGTATTTTCTCTTTGGCTCAGTCCATGCCCTCATATATATATAATCCATTGTGGGTTTTTCTCCATCAACCCCACGGAGGAGAGAAACCATGGCTTTGTGAGTTGTGAAAAATATTAAAAAAATTAACCCTATATTTAAGTCTTAAATGAAGAAAAAAATTAAATAACATTTTAAAACAAAGAAAATGCAAATTCAAGAAACTTAAAATGACTTACATCTACAATCTCCCTTGTCAACATCCAAAAGTGAGACTCATCAAACACCTGCTCTACTACATCAATCTCAAAAGTGGCACGTGAGGAGGAAGACTCGCTCCATTTTCTACTAACGTTCACTTCAATGAAATTTTTGATTGTAGCAAAGATTGTAAGGTGATGAAGGAGATTGCAAAATGGGTTACATCAAGTTGGACCAGCTCCTTGTTTTTTGTGAATTCTCTCATTAAAGAGAGGACCCAAGCATGGTTGTAGATGTACTTGTAGATTATGACCATGCTCCACAATTAGCTTCACACACACCATTTTCCTAATCTTGTCTAACATCAAATTGATGCAATGGATGGGGCAAGGAGTCCAAAATATTGAGGGGTGCCTCTACATTAGTAGTCTACCTGCAGCAACATAATTTGATTTATTACTGGTGACTACTTGCACCACATTTTCTTTATCCACCTCTGCCACAACTTCTTCTAGAATGCCACGTGAATAATGAATGTTTTTAATCCTCCTCAAGGCATCAATTGACTTAAAGCAGAGAGTCCCAACTAAGGAAGAAACCAAGAAGTTTAACAATGTTCTATATTTTCTATCATTCCATCCACTGGACCTGATAATGCAACCCCTTTTATTCCAATAACCCACTGATCATGAATGATTGATATTACATCTTCTACCTTTGAGAAAATTGGGCCCCTTAAATCATTTATGGAAGGGGCTTTGAATGCTTGGCCAACAACAACAATAACATCCACTAATGCGACCTAAAACGTAAAAAAAAAAAGGGAAATTTAAGAATTTAAATATCAAATTTTTTGAATTAAAAAAAAATGGATTTTAGAATTTTAAAAAAAATATTTAGAATTAGAATAAAATATAAATGCATACAATATCATAATGTCAGAAATATCAAATGTCACTTCCCTCCTCGCGGCTATGTGTTTGTCCTTGTTCTAACCTATGCTTTCCAGTGATGGTTGGGAATCGGGAGCATTGTGGGGCATAAACCAATTCCTCGAAGTAGAGATCTAGGTCCACTACTACTATAACTTGATCTAGGCATTGCAGGAGCAGAAGAGGCAACTATTTGTTGGTTTTACTTCACCCTTTGCTCCTTTTCTTTGAAAGCTCTCCAACTAAGTTGTTACCTCCCTAACAATATTAAGCTCTATAGATGGACACATTGCAGTGTCATGTCTAGGTATGCAAGCAAGGTGATGCTTTAGATGATTAAAGTTGCCTCCTAGAAATTCAGTGCCGCAATATTTGCAAAAAATGTGCCCTATCTTCACATCCGCATTAGCATGTTTTTAAGTAGGGTCTCTTTGTTCGTTGGTGCTCGTGACATGGTAAAATTGAAAAACCTACATTCTAGAGCAAAAAAACAATGGTATGGACCGTAGGGTTAATTTTTAATTTGCAAATCTCAAATATAGAACATAGACATATAAAAACGAAAAAAAACAACGGTACCCATAATTCAAGGAAATATATGACAAAAAGAAAAGGAAAAAGTTAAAAAAACCTAGGGTTTTGAACTTTTTTCTATTTTAGATTCTTTAAAATTTAAGTAGAAAGATTGAAGATGATTGAATGAAGAAGAGAATAAAGGGGAAAAGAAAAGAGAGAAAGAACAAGAGAATTGTTCAAGGTTTATTTCATTTACCTCTTGTAGATGCTTGAAAAATGTTCAAAAAACAACCAATCCTTTCTATGAGTGCCATCAATGTAATCAATCACCACGAATCACCTCTTATCCAACCCTTGCACATGAAAAATCAGATCATTTGATGCAAAAAAAAAAAAATCAGAATGATTCCATGGTGTGTGAGTGGGGAAAGTGAAATATAGAATGGGCTCTTCCAAATAAAGTTTGAATGAGTGTTTGAGTGTGTTAGAGTAGCTTTTAGGTTTAGGTTTGTGTCATTTTTTAAATTTTATTGTGGTTAAAAAAAAAAAAACTATATATTCGCCTAGATGCTGGACTCCTGAGTCTGTCTAGACTCACAATACACGCATTTGGTCAGAGTTGTGATAATTGCTCCTCGACTCTGCGAGCTTGCCAAATGTTTTGGGAATTTTGTAGAGGTGGACTCAAGTGCGAATTGGCGAGTCCTCACGAGGGCTCGCCAAATCTTGATTCCATGGTTGAGACCAGACTATTGCATGAGTGCTATAACATGACTAAAGTCCAGGAGTATGAGATGCTAAAAGACTAATACAAACATAAGTCATCGTTGATGTAGTGAGATGAATATGAAAGCTAAGACAACTCATTGTGGTAAATGGTGAAGTATAGTTTGATACTTTTGCTAGTCCCTTCACTTCCATCATTTGGAATTTCCGTAGTAAATGTGGGGAGTCTTCTATTGTTCATTTCTTTGTCTCAGCCAAAGTAATTGTTGATGCTCTACAAAAGGGCCTAGAGACTGGATCGATAGCTTAATCTTTTTAATACCACAATTTGTAATCCATGTTATGGATAAGAAAAACCATTGATTTATTTTTTGATTTGTATGCAATAAATGAAAGAGAGAGATGAGAATGAGAAGTTGTCTTGTTATCTAGGCTTGAATTCCACATCTTTGTTCTTTTCTTTTGATGTTAATATGGAAATAAGATAGATATGATAGGCCTAATTGCGTACAATGAACCCATTGTGTGGTAAAGTGGTTTCTCACAAATGTAGCATGATGACGTGGTGATGTAGAATTTGATGGAGCTGGTGCAAAAAAAAATGGATTGAAGCATATTGCAAGATAAATGGGCTAATCATTGCTAGAATGACAATCAAGAATCATTTAATTGGCATCCTCTTTAATGGTGCATTATTCTAATCGATCATTTTGTGTTGTGACTCATTTCATGTATTTAACAAACATGAAGTCATGATATTACACAGTTAGCTAAAAGATATTCCTACTTAGTCAACTAAGGGAGTGCCTTGTTTCAGTTATAATGGACTGCCTTCCCCATGCCTGCACATACACACAACAAGCACAAGATAGAACAATGTTAATTATTAATGTTGAGTAATAAGAAACATGGATAATCAATGTGAAGAGTGATAACCACCAAACTGTGTTTGTAGATGGGGTGCCCCTTGACATTCTTCATTGATTATGGATTACAAATTTAGGACTCCAGACAACTTCTTGTCTTGATTAACTTCAGTTGACAAACATTTTTATACCAATAAAGAACAGAATAAAAAAGAAATTGTACTAGAATATCAAAATTGTCATGTCAATTCCATCAAGCCGATAGGATGATAAATAATTAGTTTTAAGGGGTTTTTTTATTCCAAAAATTATGGAAATTAAATAAAAACATTTCAAACTTCAACATTGGGTAAAAATACTTTTGTTCATTTGTTAGTTGACCAAAATAATTGCTCCAACTGATTCCTATAGTCCCTGCCATGGCCAGAACTAATAAGATATAACTCCATTAAACTTAAAAGACCAATAGAAAATAGTTAACACATACAATTAAGAAAAAACGTGTATGAACAAATTATATACTTAATATTTTAGAGGTATTCATCATATCTATAAGTCATTCATAAGGTCATTTTCTATTTAATTTTGAAAAAAATAAAAAAATGGAAGAAATAATTCTATTAATGTAGAATACAATAAAATAGTCTCTAACTAAACAATAGTGAAGATTAAATGGAGAGAGAAGATATCTGTAGCTCGAACAAGGATAGTTTCCACAGGGTCACATGTGACATACACAGATGGATGACTCCTACAGAATTGTGGGAGGAGAACAAACATGTTTTTTGCACCACATGGACGGCAGAAATGGAAAAACATTTCATCATTGAATGCTCAAATAACACAGGCATTCGAGTTGAGTACACAAAAATATTGAGAGTTGGCTCCATGATAGAGTTATTTAAACAGACTAGAATAAAAAAGTTAAGAGTGCTAGTAACCCAAATTAATAGAAGGAACAACTTCCTTAAAGAAACAACCCGACCCCCTAATCTTTAAGCAGTGGAAACAAGTGAAACAGTTTGTATTCCCATAGATAGATAGATGTCACATACATAATAACCAAGCTTAATCTAAACCAGTAAGTTGCAATAAATGCACTTATGGAATGTTAAATAAACAACTTTTCAACGCATTTCAATGTGAGTTTTAGGGGGTGAACAAAATTTCAATTTATACCTTGTGATGTCAAATTCCACTAGAAAGTTTGAACGTTAAATTGTAAGTAGCATTCAATGGGGATTAGTTTTATGTATTAAAAAAAAAAATATATTTTTTTTAAACATTTAATTTTTCCATCAATGCTTTATTCATATGCAAGAAATCATACAAGTCAACTCGTAGGGTTGCTTGCGGTATGTTTTGTATTTACTCTTAAATTATTCTTCAAAAAATATAGATTAATAAGGGTCTAATGTGACATTTATAAAAAAAAAAAAAAACAAAAAAAACTACCTACTTATTATTAATCAGAAAAGCTTATGTACAAATTCTTCCATGCCAAGCATGGACGCTGTTATCCATATCAGAAGCTTGATAAAATTACAACCAATATTCCTTTTCATTAAGTAGAATCTAAATTAAGAATTGTCCTAATAGCTTCTTGAATCTTATTAGATCACCACAAAGGAGGTGGTCCATAGCAAAGGATATCATCATTATTGTCCAAGGCCCAATTCACTAATCCATCTGCAACTTTATTCTGCTGTCGAGGAATATGTTTGAAAAGGATTTGTCGGAAGGTAGGCTGCAATTTCTGGATTTGATGAATTTCTTTTGCAAGTCGCCAATTGGGAGGATTTCCATTATTTGAGTTGCTAAGTAAATTCATTATGATTTTGGAATCAGATTGAAGGTTGATCTTTTGCCATCCTATTCTGATAGCTTCTTGCATTTCTTTACGATTAGCTCTTATTTCAGCTAGATTATTCGTAGAGATACCCATATTTTTCGCAAAGATAAAGCATACCTCTCCGTGTCTAGTACGCCCAATTCCTCCCATAACTGTTCTCCCAGGATTGCCCCTTGAAGCACCATCAGTATTAAGAATGCCATGATAATCATTCATATCCTTTTCTGAAACATTATTTTGTGTTTTGATCTTTGCATGAAAGCGAGGCATAGTAGCCTCCTTAGGATCTAAAGAAAGTTGTTTGTAAATATAATCCCATTGTGGAGTTGTTTGAGGAGGAAGCAATATCTTATGTTTAAGGCTTGCTGTGAAATTGGATTTAATTGTTTCCCAAACATATATAGCTACTCTTCCGTTTTGTCTGAATATTCTATAGTTTCTCTTCTTCCATATATTCCATAATAGAAGGGAAATGCCACTCCACATAGCAGGAAGCATATTTTATCCTTTAGGTATGGCTACCTTCCATATGCCCATAACATTTGCAAGGGATTCATGTCCATTCCATTGAATCTTAAATACCAAAGCCAGTTGTTGCCATAAGGGCATTACCCATGGGCATTGAAAGAAAAGATGATCTATAGTTTCCTCCTCTTGAGTACAAAGCTTGCATCTAAATGGGCCATAAATTCCTCTCTTTTTAAGCCTCTCCCCTGTAAGGATTATTTTATGTGTGAGAAGGCAAAGAAAGAAACTTACCTTGGGCCATAACCCTTGCTGCCATATATGCTTAAACAAGGTTTGATCAGGATGCAATTGTGCTTTCATTAAAACATTATATCCTACAGATACCTCATATCTTCCAGTTGAGCTACCTCCAAATCCAATAAGGTTTGTTCAGGATGCAGTTGTGCTTTCATTAAAACATTTTATCCTACAGATACCTCATATCTTCCAGAAGAGCTACCTCCAAATCCAATTTCATCCTGCTCAGAAGAGAAAAGAAGAGTTCGATCTTTCAAAATCTGGTTTAATAAAATCTGTTGTTCTTGAGCAATCTTTATAGGCCATTCTGATATATGAATCCAATCATTTTCAGCTCCCCAGGGTCGAATTGTTGGTTGAATATACTTTGCTATCTTAATCCAGCCCTGTGCTTGCATATTCTCCATTATTGATTGAAGGTAAGGATAAAGTGTAATAATTGGGGGTTTTCCATCCCAAGAATCAGTCCAAAAGTTTACTAATTGGCCATTATGAACAATCCAGAACAGCTGTTTTTTAATTAAATTTTCCCCTCTTTTGATAAACATTAATGCTGGAGAACCTCCATTCGGAAGAGCTCTTCTAATAATCTTTTCTGGACTGCTGTTTTCTGCATATTTCCCCTGACAATTTATAGCCCAAAGGTCTTTAGGATAAACAATAAGTCTCCAGTATAATTTTGCCGCTAAGGCTATATTCTAATGAATGGAAGATCTGAAACCTAATCCCCCTTCTTTTTTGGGCTTACATAAAGATGCCCATTTGACCAAAAGACCCCTTTGTCTTTCCCTGAGTCCCACTTCATAGAAACCTCTGACATTGTTTGAATACTAAATATTAATTTTATATATATTTTTGATTGGTCAAAAAAAGGCCACCCCCGATCATTGTAATAAAATTGGAAATCCTTAAAAAATTAGGCACAAAAAAAGTATTAGACCTATCGAAGGTTCAAAAAGCTAGGAAGGAAGGAGATTACAAAACCCTGTAGGCAGAAACAAAAACTAAGAAAAAACAAAGCAGCATCATCTTCATTTGAAACCATCAAAGTCAAGCCACACTCACGTTCATCATCCTCTATCACTAAAGTAGCTAGTGACTCTGCCAAGTGAGAAGCTTTGAATCTCGAGGAGTTGATGTCAAGAGAAGTGCAGATTGCATCAAGTTTCTGACCCTGTGTGACCTCCTCAACAACCATTGTGTTCAACAAAGTCCACATCTGATCCAACCGGTTCCTCAAGCCAAAGCCCAATTGCTCCACATCCTCATGAATAACATGAGTGTTGTCAGCACCAAAAAGGACTGTCTAAATGCCAATAAGTTGAGCCAGCTTCAAGGTATATAGACGTGGAGTGGACTGCCCTGGGTCCTTCATGGCTTGTAAAATATAGTAAATTGAAACACCTTCCTCCATCTAAGCAGCCAAGTGACTTTTGAAAAGATTTGTGGCCATCCGTTTAAGGAGTTTTTCATCCTTAATTCGTTCAAGCAGGGCATTCTTCTATAAATTTAAGGCTTTCTCGGCAGTTAAGCATGTTGTGCAACACTTAAACTTTGGGCAGAACACATCATCCACATGAAGACTTCATGCCATGTCAGATGGTACTTTCAGAGATCACGCCATGACAACAAACTATTCAGCATACCATGCAATTGGAAGTCAAACCATCACATCTGCATGAAGGAGAACTATCATCAGTAACTGTCCTCTTTTGTAGTTGTTTTCTTGTAATGATATATTGTAAACCATTTGATCCCAAGGGAACATACATAGAATGGTCATCTATTCACATACTAGTTTAGGAAAACCAATTAGAAAAAGTCTCCCCCTTTGTGATCACTAGAATTTTCATTCTCAGCCTTGTTGCACATTGGACACATGTACCATATCCCATTCTTTCTCGTTGAATAGAAGAATCAATATTATTCTAATCTCACGCATTCAAATGTGTAATGTTTACTTTTGTTTCTATTTATTATTGCATATTCTATAACTTGGTAATTTACTAGCTAAATTATTGGGTTGTCCTTTGTGCCGTGCGATCTTGGGCCTTGTGGTGTGGATCATCGAGATCATAGCAAGATTTCACATTCGTGTAAACATGTGAACATAGCTACAAAAAGGACCTGGTTTTGTTTTAGAGTATCTTGAAATAATGTCGGCACAAGAGTAAGATGGTTGATTCCCAAAAGCCACCTTTTGATGTATCCCCTGACATCCAACAACTCTTTCAGGATGCTCTTGAGAAGCAACACTTTACACTCTTTGGCAAATTCTGTGAAATCATGATGCAACTTGGTCCGACATTGTCTCATTCTTTTGCACATCCTCTCTATCCATCATTATAGCATGAAATCCGTTTCAAAGTTCAAGTCAATCTAGACATTCCTATGTTTGAAGGTAAGGTTGAAGCTTAAACATTTGATAGCTAGATTTGATAATTGGAGGCCTACCTCTCGGTTGACTGCTACGACACAAAGAAGATCAACTTTGCAGCATTGAAGATGTCCATTTCAGTATTACAATGGTGGGAAACCTATATCTTGCAACATGAGCAAAACCCTTTGAGCTAGTTTGTCAATGCTATGCAGAAAGAATGGTTCCCTCTCAAACACTATGAGGGTAAGTACATGAAATTTCAGCACTTAAGCCAATGCAATGAGTACTTGGTTCAAGACTACACCAACAAGTTCCATGATTATGTTTCTCACTTGTGTGAAAACATAATGGAGCAAGATGCTGAAATACATCTTCACCTTATATATGCGTCAAGATGGAATTATTGACCTTTGACACATTGGGTCAAGCATACCGCAACACTGCCAAGATTGAGGCCAAAGCCAAGATGAAGTAGAAGGTTTCCTCTTCATTTAGTTTTGTGCACAAGGACTTGCCTATTCTTTTTGAAGTCAAGCTTGCTTGTTTGCATTAAGATGTAGACTCCTTACCCACTAAGGCTTAGGTTTAGGTGTTAGCTTTCCTTGCCATAAGTCATGGTCATTGAACTCCTTTCTTCATAGAGAATATGAGAATAATTTGATATGCCAACACTGTAAAGCCTTGTTTTGATTTCCAAATCTTTCTTAAGCACTCACCATTGAAGATTCTGCAGCGGCTTTCCCATCGCACTTCCAGATCACCCACCTACCATCTCTTGTTCAAGTGTGGAGTAATAGCAGCAGCTTGCCTTGCTTAATCATATAATTTTTTTGTCACAGTTATCAAATGGATTTCAAGAGCTCTCGATAGGATGGTTTGTTCAGCCTATTCAGCTTGTGGCCTTGATTTAAAAGCACACGACTGCTGTACTTCATGATTCCAAATGTTTCCTTAACAAAATAGAGTTTTATTGTCAATATTTTGCCAAGAAATGAGTACAAGAGGAGGCCAAATTGACCACAAGGAGAGTGAAACATTCAAATGGGTCATGATGCTAGATCCCAGGCATCACGTGTTCCCCCAAAATGCTAACAAAGGTAGTCATATCTGCCAAGCAGCCCAGATTCTCTTCGTTGGTGCTGACCCAGTAAGCATAAATTCCTTGGAACTACCAATAATATCACAAAGTTGGAAGGTGTGAATCAGTGGAATTTCCTTAACAGTAGTTGGTAAATTGCTTAATACACACATTGCTGATTCAACTTACTCTTGAGCTTACTCAAGAATCAGTTATTTGAAGTTTTGTTGAAGCTGTGGTGGGGCAGCAGTGGTGAGAGACAAAATGGAAGTTGTGCTCACTTATTGGTCAAGATGAGTCTCCGAATTAGCTTGGGTGTGCCATTTGGTATCCTGCTCTCCATTGCCGATCGATGGCAATGGATAATGGCAAAATTTGGAAGTTGCAAACTTAAAGTAACAATTTTAGCAGAAGGGCATGTTTACTTTTCTTTGATTTTCCCCTCACACAGCTTACTGCCTTTTAAAATATGGGAAAAGAAATTACTTTCATATTATAGTGCAGGTAGTTTTCCTTACAGATACATGAACAGTTACATCAAGAAGGAGATGCTCCTTGGAAGACCTTACTTTGATATTTGTACCCATAGGTTTTTTAGATTAGTATTCAGCATGGAAATACAAAGCAGTACAACAAACAAAACTAATATATTTCTAAGTTGGCATTAATCACCGAGTTGGAGCATTTGTGACAATCAGTAGCATTTATTAAAGTCAAAATTTGGTCAGAACATACCTTCTTGTTGTCAAGGTCTGATTTTCCAATTGAAATTGTTAGGCTACTGTTATTCCACTGAAGGTATGCTTATGTCACTTGCATAAATCTACATGTTGAAATTCTATTTTTGTACAATCCTCTTTGCAGACCATGAGACACAACTTTCTGAATTCCTTGGAAAGAGTGACTATTTAACGTGTATTTGTAGTAATTTCATTAATGGCATTAATTGTAGACGTGCTTGTATCAACTTGAAGTTGAATGATGATAAGGAGGCTGAAATTTGAGAAAGTAGGTATAAAACAATCATTTCAAGTAGCTGTTACCGAATATAGGCCTTTTATATATTGTTGGAAAGTCTTTGGAATGTTCTCATTCATGAAATAAATTTAATTTCTTGGTTGTTTCATGGATTTCAGTTTTGCAAAGTTTTTATTTTCATGTTTGATACTAGTCTTGTATTGTCAAGATGTAAAGAATTGATGACCATAGAAGTTACTACATTGCTTACATGGAGTAACCACCTATTAGAAAAACATTACATCTAGCCAAACCTCCCATGAAATGCTCCTTTTATGGTGAGCACAACACTGCCATTTTCATGTTTGATACTAGTCTTGTATTGTCAAGATGTTAATGGTTGATGACCATAGACATTACTACATTGATTACATGGAGTAACCACCTATAAGGAAAACATTACATCTAGCCAAACCTCCCATGAAATGCTCCTTGGATGGTGAACACAACATTGCCATCACTATCAATGGTAGATAGCATGTATTCATCTTGACCTTGTCACTGTATTGCCATGGGCAAACAATGATTGAACTTAGTGATTCAAAGCCGCTTACCACACAAAGGTTCTCACAGTCTAGGACCTAATATCTAAAGAGAAGTGACTAATGGTCATAGTTGTATCATATCTACATTTAGGTAACTACAATCTTTCACCAGCTAGGTTCCCACTATGATGATTCCATGTTTGCAATGCATCTCAATCAACTTAATATATCATCTTAGGGAGATTTTACTTATTGATCATGATATACATTAATGAGAAAATGTTCTTTAATGGATGCATACAAAAGAGAGATTATAGTTGTGAATGACATGTACATGGATAAGGGACCAAAAGTTTAAAGTATCCACCTTTGAATGAGTCTTTAGGCAAGATATTCATTACTCGCCTTTTCCAACAACAAGAAAGGCAATGACATGCAATTGGACCGTAATCCAAAGATTTAATTTGTTATGCAATTCCAATCAAATATAGATGAACTGTGAACCTCAAATGAAAAATTATATTTGTATCAAACATAGATCTTGTCAATGTCCATTATGTGCATTAGGAAAACAATGTTTGTCATTAAAACTCAATTTCCTAATTGTTAAACACTAAAAGGATGGAAACACAAATCATAAAAATAGGTGGTTTTATGAGAAAGACGGAAATAGACCGCCAAGAAAAAGTCCCAAAGGGAGAGTTACAAAACATCGAGGAACCAACCCCGTGAACCTGATAAGACAAAAAACTACAAGGAAACAAAACATAACAGAGAAAACCACCTACAAAGGTGGCAAAGCTTTCAGACAAGTGTAGGGCCTAGATTCTTATCATCCCCTTTATTGCGTTTGTCGGCACTGAAAACTCCATCCAGATCAACAACATTTACCATTGACTGCAAACAATTCTGAATGTGGTGAGAGACCATGACCCTTGAGTTCTTTGGACGTCCGCCTCCAGTTTTCCTGACTGTTTCCTCCTTCATGGCCGCCACAACTCCCTTGTTGGAGTAGAATTCCAAAAGAAGCTACATAGCAGATGCTAAAGGCATTGAGTCAAACTTGTTAATGAAGGGTGTCAGGGATGGCAGGGGATTGAGCCACTCCTTTGTTGAAAACACCAGAGGGGTGGGGTGGAGAGCCCTCCACCAATAATTCCAAATCTCGACAAACAGAGGGATAACACCTAGACATTGCAAACTAGAGAAAGGAAGAGTCGGTCCAATTACCTCCAGATAACAATTCAACCAACCTACCAAGCCGCTCTGCAACTCCTTCCAGACTAGGGTCTACACCACAGTCTTGAACATCTTCAAATCCCTCACCACGCGCAGAAGATTGCCAGTGAAAATGGAAGCCACCCCTGTGTTTGTTTTGCTCCTCCAGACTGCATGCAAATAGTCATCCCCAATGATAACCTTGATAGCTTCCATTACTTCCAAATTTGGCATCCAAAAAATCAAACGAAGCCTATGGTAGGAAAACTATCCCAAAATTCCATTTTGTGATTCACAGCTTGAAGGGAGAGGATATGTGCAGTGACTGCAATAATGATAGCTGCGAAATTCATTGTCAATAACACCACAAAACCTGAAGAGCAAAGGGGACTGGACCAAAGCCACCATCTGTCGCAAGAATTAAATCCTAACTGATACATGTGTGTCATCATGTCAACAGGGCTCGCACCCGAGCTCATAATATAGATAATAAATGAATAATCGGGAGAGTCATGCCAAATCAACGAAGTGAAGCGAAATGATAGGTCAATATATATTGAAACGCTGTGTAATGATTTGAATCATAAAGAAATCATAAATCAATCAGCGCAAAGACCCGACCACCTTTCAAGAACATCATCCATCACAACTTCCTCCTGTTGGTCCACTCCCCAATTTGCTAGAAAATCCACTTGCTTGTTTGCCTCCTTGAAACATTGCGAAATGGACCAAGACACCAATTCATCAAGAAGGGTCTACGCTGAGTTAAGAATGTTGTTGAGGCGCAAAGTCGAGGTATGACGATTTCTAATAGTCCCAATAGTGATTTTAGAATCACCTTCAATCATCAGGTGCTCAATACCACATTGACGAGCTAATTGAATGCCTAGGGCAATTGCTTGGGCTTCGGCTTCATTGTTTGTTCCATCTTGGAGATTAGCGGAAAGAGCATGTATGAGAGACCCGGTGAAATCCCGAATACTACAACTGGCTCTCGAAGCTCTGAAATTCCCATGAGTAGTGCCATAAAAGTTTAATTTGAAGAAGCCTGCAGGAGGGGGCATCCAGGAGGTTTTAAGATGAGGCTAGGTTTTTGCCCTACAAACTCTTATTTAACGGGCTTTATTTAACCGGAACCAAAATCCGCTATGAAGAGTAGCCCTAGCCATGACCTGTGACTTGCCTCATCGCATTGAACATAGGTTTCAAGCTACATACTTATCCCTGTCACATTGAATACCGAACCGGCTAGTCCATCACATCAGGTACCCTCACGACTGATCCGCAAGAGCCTAGTCTGAGAATGATGCTATAGAGGTGGTCAGAGTGGTAAAATTTTGGGTAACAGGTTTTATTTAATCCGAGCCAGAACCGGCTATGAAGAGTAGCACTAGCCATGGACTATGGCTTGTCTCGTCGCATTGAACATAGGTTTCAAGCCACCTACCGACCCTTATTGCATTGAATGTCGAGCTGGCTAGTCCACCACATCGGGTACCCTCACGAATGACCCGTCGGAGCCTAGTATGGGAACGATGCTATAGAGGTGGTTAGCCTGGGGAATGGACCCCAAGACCTCCCACTTCTAGCACTTAGCTCACACATTGCTAGGCTATCCCCATCCAAAAAAAGTTGGGTAATAGGCCTTATTTAACTAGAGCCAAAATTGGCTGTGAAGAGTAGCCCTAGCCATGGACTGTGGCTTGCCTCATCGCATTGAACACATGTTTCAAGCCACCTACCGCCCCCCATCGCATTGAACACGGAGCTGATTAGTCCACCACATCGACTACCCTCACGGTTGATTCGTCGGAGGTACTGTGGGAACGACGCTATAGAGGTGGTCAACCTGGGCAATGGACGCCACGACCTTCCACTTCTAGCACTCAACTCACACATTGCTAGGCTATCCCCACTGGGTCAAAATGTTGGGTAACAGGCTTTATTTAATCAGACCCAAAACTGACTATGAAGAGTAGCCCTAGCCATGGACTGTGGACTTGCCTTGTCACATTGAATACAGGTTTCAGGCCACATACCGACCCCCATCTCATTGAACATCGAGTTGGCTAGTCCACCACATCGAGTACCCTCATGATTGACCTGTCAGCCTAGTGTGGGAATGACGCTATAGAGGTGGTTAGCTTGGGGAATGGACCTTAAGACCTCCCACTTTTAGCACTCAACTCACACACCGATAGGCGATCCCCGTCGGGTCAAAAAGAAATGTTGGATAACATGGTTTATTTAGCTGGAGCCAGAGCCGCTTGTGAAGAGTAGCCCCAACCATGGACTGTGGCTTTCTTCATCGCATTGAACACAACTTTCAAGCCACCTATCGAGCCCCTCACATTGAACACTGAGCCGACTAGTCCATGGCATTGGGTACCCTCACAATTGACCCGTCGGAGCCTAGTGTGGGAATGACGTCATAGAGGTGGTCAGCTTGGGGAATGGACCCCAAGAGCTCCCACTTCTAGCACTCAGTTCACACATCGCTAGGCTATCCCCACTGGGTTTAAATGTTGTGTAACAAGCTTTATTTAATCTGAGTCAAGACTAGTTGTGAAGAGTAGCCCTAGCCATGGATTGTGGACTTGCCTCATCGCATTAAACACAGGTTCAAGCCACATATCAACCCTCGTTGCATTGAGCACCGAGTCGGTTAGTCCATTGCATTGGGTACCCTCACGATTGACCCGTCAGAGCCTAGTGTGGCAACGACGCTATAGAGGTGGTCAGCCTAGGGAATGGACCCCAAGACCTCCCACTTCTAGCACTCAACTCACACACCACTAGGCTATCCCCGTCGGATCCAAAAAATGTTGGGTAATAGGCTTTATTTAACTGGAGCCAAAACTGGGTGTGACAAGTAGTCCTAGCCATGGACCGTGGACTTGCCTCGTCGCTATGTTTCAAGCCACATACAAACTCCCAACGCATTGAACATCGAGCTACCTAGTCCAACACATCAATTACCCTCACGGATATGCCTACAACATTGCTGCGTAACAATGTATAGCTAATATATTGGGGTGATCCATTTGGCAGCGCAACTTTGGAGGTTATGTATATACTTTGTATTAAACCCTGCATATAACCACGAAAAACCTTTTTTTTAGCACAAATGGGTAAACCTTGAACTTTCTGCGTGTTGTTTAGTACCCTAAAAACTGCAGTTAACATTGAGTAACTAACCACGGTTACTCGCCATTAACTGTGGTTTACAGGGCACTACTCTGCGCTGACTCGAGCATAGGGTAAACATAATGAAAGTGAAAAAAAAAGTCATTTGCATTTCTTTTCATTGTCAGTCCTAGGTCTGCTATTGCTGTTATAAACTGCTTTAACTGATTATAGATTCATAAAACCTCTTGATTTGCACGAAAGTGTTTGACGTTTTGTTATATTTTCTAGTCTTCACAACCTCATAATGTGTCATCCTTCTGTGTTGCGTTATATATCGGCAAATGTCGTAATTCTCCCTGTGTTATGCCTATTGCATCCTTCATGACCCATTGTCCTTAACAACTTATTTTTGGTTTCCTGCAGCGTGCTCTAGCGTATGAATTTTCCTTCACATGCGTAGTTCTTCTGCCTTAGTCCCCAACTCATGACCTGATTTTTTGCCTTGCTGCACAATCAGTATTACAAATACAATTGTCTTGGTTTTGTAACTCAGCATCTTCAATTCATGATATAGTTTGTACGTATAAGCAGTTTAAAGTAGCTATATGACAGCAATAGCAGACCCGGGACCGAAAATCAATAATTAGTTAGAGCTTTCATGAATTATAACTAATTAAAGAAGCTTTCATTTATATATTTTTTAAAGTAGCTATAAAGTTACTGAGTCTTGAGTATGGGTTAAAATTTTGTGTTGCCGATTATTTGCCGAGTATGAGTTTTTAAACTATGCATACATACACATATACATATATATGTATATGTATATGTATATGACATATGTATATGTATACACACAAGTGTGCATGTGTATGTGCATATATATGTATAGGTACATATGTATATATACCTATACACACATATATACTTGTACCTATACATATACACATACATACACAGTGTGTGTGTATATAGACACATATATATGTATGTATGTTCTAATAACTATATATTTATTAATAATTTGAAATGCAGCTTGGATTTCGTGGGAATAAAATTCAGAGCCATGAGAGGATCTGTAATTATACTTTATTCGATCCCAATGAGCAAGCGCCCTTGTGTTCTTTGTAATGTCCCCGATTTGGAGGCAGAGTAATTTAATTAAATTAATTGATTAAGTTGTCCAAAATAATAATATTTCATAAGTATGACTAATTGATTATTTTAATTAAATTAAAAGTGAAATTAAATTAATTAATTGTAAGGTTATCACAAAAAATATTAAAAGGTGATCTTATATTTAATTAATTTAATAAAAGTGACTTAAATTAAATATTATATCATAAAGTCAATAAAATAAAATAATATTATTTTAATATTATTTCTAGAAGCTTCTAGAAAGATAGGCCTCCTCTTGGAGAAAAATAATAAAAGATCAAACCAAGCTTCATTCATCAAGTGTTGAATTTGCTTTGATATGTTCATTTGTGGAGCTAAGGGTTTCTGTAGATTTCTAATTGTGATCTTTGGGAACGATACCTCCCATCGATTGGCATAACTGAGGTGGTGAAAGATTCTTCCGAAGGGTTGCCGCTGAGAGAAAGATACTACAGTCTTTCTATTAGGCTTTATTTGGTGGCCATAGGCCAAATTTTCTAAGGACATCTTGCATATTTGGTTGGAGATCATTAGTGGCATCATATTTGCATCGATTAGTAGCATTGAAGTCATATTGGAGGCAAGTGAAGTCTTATATATATACTTGCAGAGGTCTGATATAAAATTCCAGTCATTTTGATAGCCATTGAAGACCATGATTTCACTCTTGGAGGTCTCATTTTGCATCGATTTCACCTTCTTTCTTGGGCACTCCATTCCTTGGGTCATGGCAACAATATTTGATGCTTGAGGAGACCAAGAAGCTGCTATTTATTTATTATTGGCATTCATATCAGAATAGGGGCGATTTGGAGAAAGGTTTGATTTGACAAAGAGGAGGCACATTTTGGATTTCTATTTGATTGCTTCTTCATCATCAGCCCTAGGCGCTTCATCCAGGTTCTTTATATGTTGCTTTGCATTCATTTTCAGTCATGTATGTTTAAAGTGTGAGAGGTTGCCATTGTACTCAGACTGAGTTTTTTTTTCATAATATTGTAAAGCCAAGAGTCTTGGCTGTCATACATCTATTTAGATCATTAGTGAAGGAGTTATAAGTTGCCTCTCGTATGGTATGTATTGTTCATGCTCACATTGCACTCTTTAGGTTGCATGCCAATTGTTTGACGAAATGTCAATTTGTTGTAGGTGCACATTTTACATGTAAAGTTCATATATTTGCATGTGAAAATACAAAAAATAAACTTGCATTACATTCCTACTTTGATAGTAGTTAGTTTGCATTATTCTAAGGCATTCAAACATATCATTCGGCATCAAACAAACACTTAGAAATTTATAGCAGCAAGCTGGAAGGTTACATGGCAAGTGTTTGACAATATTCCTTGAGAATTTAATTAAGCAACTTGAGGGCAGATTGGACAAGGGATATTACATTCTTACACCAAACTGATTACTTTTTGCCCCAAACACGTGAAAACTAGAAGGGCTTTAGAGTTCCAGTTTGAAAGCTTTCTTGCAAAAAAATCATATCTACGTTTTTTTTCAACCATAGTTTTGAGGATTAGTCATTTGTTGGGCACTCACAAGCTATTTATATTCCAAGATATAATCCGAATTTGTTAGAGTTCATAGGGGTGCTGACATCTTCATCCAGGTTTATGTCATCTCCTTGAGAACATGACTGGTCTTCTTCTTGAGCCTTTGAGGGAGTTATGGTTTTTAGTGCCCATATTTGTATCGTGTTAGCTGCAGATTTGTCAATACTGCAGAATATTTCCATTTGAATGAATATATTCTTTGGCTGTTTTTCTTTTTTTCTTTGAAGTTTGTGGTGCTTTAGGTTCTCAGATTTGAAGACGCAAAGGGATGAAATGGTTTCGCTGTTGGTCCTTGTTTCCCTTTCATTAAGTTTTGAGGAAGGCGCTTTTGATGTAAATTACAAAATCTGTTTTGAGGTGAAGGGGTGCATGCCTTTTGTTTGTGTTGGTTTGTTGGAGTGGGCCTTTGGTATATCTGTATATTTGGATTGAGGCTTTTCATTGATTGTTTGGATACCTTTCATTTCCATTTTACCAGTATCTGCCAAAGCATCGAATCGAGTTGCAAGGGAGATTCAAGTGTTTGACTCAATACCCCATTTTCTTTCCTTGTATATGCCCTTTGGAATTAATTTCAACAGGTTTTGTTGAGTTAAAAGTTTGTGAATTTTTTTGTTGTGTTTCAATAGGGGATAAATAATTTGAGATCTCATGCTGGGTGGTCTTTTTTTCCGTCTCCTCCTGAAGGGATGTGGGTTGTGGTGCTTGAGTGGGGTGAAGCCTGACCATATGCCCATGCTAATGTCAGCTTCTGCATCTGAAGGGGATGTTTTAATAGTTCAGAGCATATTTATCAAGTTCTGAAATTTGGATTCATACAGGAGGGGGAAAAAATCCAAAAAACCGGATTTGTGGAAAGTTTTTGGAAACTTCAATTCAATAAAGTGGGCTTTTGGTAGATCTGCAGATTGGGATCGAGGCTTTTCATTGATTGTTTGGATGCCTTCCATTTTCTTTGTCCCAGTTTCTGCCAAAGCATTGAATCAGGTTGCAAGGGAGATTTGAGTTTTGTTTGACTCACTAGCTTGTTTCCTTTCCTTGTATATTCCCTTTGGAATTTATTTTCAACAGGTGTTTTGGACTTACAGTTTGTGGATTTTTTTGCTCTATTTCAATAGAAGCAAAAGAACTTGGGATCTCCTGCTGGGTGGTCTTTTGTTCGGTCTCCAGCTGAGGGGGTGTGGCTTGTGGTGCTTGAGTGGGGCAGACCCTGGTCATATGCCCATGCTCATGACAGATTCTGCATCTGAAGGTGATGTTCTAAAAGTTCAGAGCATAATTACCAAGTTCGGAAATCCAGATTTGTACAGGAGGGGAAAAAAATCCAAAAAATATGGAATTGTAGAAGAAATTGGGAAAGTCCGATTCAAAAAAAGAAGTATATATCATATATTAATGTATATGTATATGTGAAATATTACTTGTTGGGTTCAGCAGCAAGGAAACTGGGATGTGGGTTTGCAGAAAAAATGGAATTTAATTTGTAAAAAATAAAAATTTAAAACTAATAAAAAATGTCCGGATGGATCCGACAGATTCAGTATGTCTGAAAAATCCAGAGCTGATAGGATTTGAGCCAGATCTAGCAGGATTTGATAACTATGCTGCAGTCTCTCAGAAGCTGCTCCCTTTCTATACCTCCCATCTCTTGGATGATTTTATCTGGAAGTGGGTTCCCTAGGTTAATTTTGATGATGATCCGGGCATAGTTTTAAACTCCAGGATTCTTACCTAACTCCGAAGTTGTTATGTATTCTCTCCTACTGCAGTTCGTATTTTTTCTTAAGCAGGATTCATTCCACTGGCAGGATTACTGATGTTAATACTGTCTTTTCTAATTTTGCTTATGCCTTATCAGTATGGCAAAAGTTTAACCCACCCAGGCGGGGAATATTATATTGTAGAGTCTGTAAGGAGAAACATGATTGATACTATGTATAATCGGAACAGCATAAGATGTGACAGAAAATCCACAAATTAAGGACTCTTACATAGGCTTTTAGTGTTTATTTACTTCAGTGGGTGTTTTTGACTTTTGCCGATTGCATCTTTCTGAATATATATTTATATATCAGCTGAATATTGTCAATACCCTGCTTGTCTATGGGAGGATTGACCTGATCATGTATATATTTTTTACTACGTTTATTATACCACTAAATTTTATCAAAAAAAAAAAGAAAAAATGCTAAGGCCAAACACTACAGCATTCTCACATAATTACAGAATATGTTGAAGATAATGCTGCTCCGAATCACTAGTACAGCTCAAAATCAGTGTTTGCCTGATATCTTTTGGTAGAGTGACAGGAAGCATAACAATGTTCCACCACCTCCGCTCATGCCACATCCATATCCATTGAGTGGCCCTCCTATCACATCAGCTTGCCTGTTACACCAGAATCATAACTACCACATCTGTCTTGCTCGCTGTCCCACTTTGTTATCCATTGTGTACTCTGGCACCACCATTCTTCTGTCCACAACTTGATTTTGTCTTCTTGGCCCTCCTCCAATTCGGCACCCAAGGAAAATCATCTCCTATATTGCATATCCTCATTCTTGGGTGATCTAGAAAGCACCCAAGGAAAAACATCTACTATATTGCATATGGGATGTATATTGGAGTGCGGGAAATGTATTTTCACAGTAAAAGTACTGACTAGAAGCTTCAAGTTGTGAATTTGAAGCTTGAACAGTTGTCTACTCTATGGGCTGTTAGGGAACCAGAGGAAGACTGGAACATAGAGGAGAGGCTCGGTGAAAAGCTGGAAGCCTTGCTTGCTCGGCTTGAATGTTCAACTTGTATCTTTCCTTTGCTACCTCATCTGGATCATGAAGACTATTTGCCCACTATGCCACATGGACCATTTTCAAACACTCGCCTGATTTTTATCAGTAGATCATTAGCTTCGAGGAATTGATGCAGCAGGAATTTTCAAGGATTTGCAAACGGTACAGTAGCAGACACAGGTCAGTTGACTAGTTTGTGGTGAAATGGCAGAATCATTTCATGGCAGCAGCTCAGACACAACTGTTGGAAATCCACAAGTCCATTACTCTTTTGTTTTACTGTGCTTGATGTCATTGCTCTGTACCAAATGTTTGTAATCTTTACATTCTATATAGTTTCTATCAGACTAATAGGTTAAGGGGTAACTATAGAGCCCAATGGGCAATTTTTTTTAACTGGAAATTTTACTGGTTGAAAGAACGTTATCAGAAGCAGTAGCAAATGTTTTTAATCAGTGTGTGCATTTTGTAACTTTATCTGGGCATTTTCATTTACAAAACTATAACAACTTAACTTTATCACCAAGCAAAAAAAAAAAAAAAAGCATTTATTCAATGGTTTAACTTTGACTACATAAATTGTTTATTTCAAGTAGGATTTTCCTATTAAATTCCTCGGTATGGCCTTATTCTCTTAGTCAAATCCTACCATATCTCAAGGACTCTTTCTTTTTATGCATGTTTGTTGGAAGTTATACAGTTTCTTTTCTCCATATTAAACTCTTATTGTACTGTGATTGGTGCAGACCTTGAATTCCCTACTAATTGTAAATGCCAGCGCTGGATTCAAGATTTTATGGAATACAATAAAGGGATTTCTAGATCCTAGAACGGCAACAAAAATTGTTGTACGTAACCCAAAAATAGCATATTTATGCATTTGGTTCCTAATTCAGTTAATTTTTTCTTGATGATTCACTTCTATTAACATGAACTGCTGGATATCTTCTTGTGATTAATTGCGATTTGATGGCAGGTTTTAGGCACTCAATACCAGAGTAAGCTTTTGGAAATCATAGATAGAAGGTACTTTCAATGCTTATATAATTGTAAAGGTTTCTCGATTATGGCAAGCTGGATGCATTACAAGTAATCTGTGTTCATCTGATACAGCCAGTTGCCAGAATTTTTGGGTGGAACTTGCTCTTGTGATGGCCTAGGCGGTTGCTTATTTTCTGATAAAGGTCCTTGGAAGGATTCAAAGCTAAGGAAGGTATAGATTATTGTTTTTATGTTTTATGTTTCTGTTTATCAAATTCAATTTTTTTAAGTAGCATTTTGCATTGATCATTCCTTTAGTGACTTTTTTTTCTCAAGCTGACTATGTTTGACTGTTTAAGATTATATGGTTTTTGCTTGTAGAAAGTTATGGAGGGAGTATCAAAGTCTGCAACAAAAATTATTTATGCAGATTCCCAAGGCAATAATACTCGTACACTTGCAAATGTAAATTCCCTTCTTCAAATCCTTCTCCACCTCGCATTTAGACTTTTGTATGTGTGTGATGATTTTGGTGCTAGAAGCCTTGATTTGATGAATTCTGTTATCCAATTCATCAGGATTTATTATCATGTTTTTATATGATCCTTTATTTTGCAGCATGATGCATACAAAGGTTCCCATTTTTTATTTCCTCACATAAAAGAAAGAATCTATGACTAATTTAAAAATTTTCCAGTGATTTTCCTGTATATCTTTTAGTAATTGATGCCTGTTTTTTTGTTAGCATATGCTATGTCAGCATTGCTTTAATCTCTGTCGTGATTTCTCTCATTTTAGGCTTTTTGGAAGAACAATCACAAGGAATGGTTCAGTAAATACTTATGTGATTGAGCTAGTATGTTGAAAGTTTTGACAAAATGGTTAAATAGAAGGAAATATATCATGTCAGTAAATGCTAGAGGGTTCCATATCCATAATTGCAAAGCATAAGGTTGCATAATTGTGGGGCTTATTTTTACGCTCTAACTCATCGATAGGGAGCATAAACACTCGTCCCATGTAGGACTCACCTACCATCAGCACAACTGATTTACAATTTGCTAATTTAGACTTCCATAAAATATAGCCCAAGGGAGACAATTCTTGGAAACCAAACAGGGATTTAGATGTCAGTTGTTGGAAGAATTACAATGGGTTGTGTTGTCAACCTGGAGCTGCGCCCTGATTCGAAGACATGCGTGAAACGGCCATTCCTCTATCTGGCTGAAACAATGGGATCTTCTCACGAGGGTGGGTGCCTCAACGGTGAGAAGAACCTCCAGAGAAGGCTGGTTCCTGTATGATGTAGCAATGTAGATTCCTACTCTACGCTGCGGACTACCATGGAAAAGGGAGAAGGAAACTTAAAGGGGAAATCCTACCTAAAAATAGTGATACACCAGAGGTTTGATCCACTCAACTTTGGAACCTGGAACACTGAGCAATCAAGGGAAAAGGAAGACCTTAGACTTCAATCAATCACTTATGCATAAATATTTCATGAAGAGGTTCGATGTAATGACTGAAACCTGAGGGAAAAACGATGGAGAGAGGTCTGATAAAAGACACTTTGCTTCCACCTAACATCCACTTACAGCTTCAACAAAAGACATAAAGAACATTTTAACATGACCTGCACAAGGATAATCTAGCAACTAGGTATGAACCAGAATTTGGGAAGGGAGAAAAATCTACCACTTATGCAAATTGCTGAATGAAATATACACTATGCCAACGCTTGAAATCTGAAAGTACAGTCTTTCTATTGATCGAAGAGGTTACACAACTCACCAATGGCAGAGTCTAGTCTAACCAAGAGAGATTGGATTTTTTTAATCAAAGCTAAAAGCCATTATATAGAAAATTACAAGAGGCCAAAGATTGGCGTTGAAAATTTGAAGAGAAGGATTCACTTTGGTTAACTCAAGGCTTTACTTGGCCTTTCAATAAAATATATTTTCTTTTTTGTCCTTGCATGAAGCTTCTTCGTTTGATGAAGTGAACTTGTCTTTGTTATGAACCGCCCACCTCTCTTTGCATGGAAATCCGTGCAAATGTCAATTTTAGAACTTCTTCATGAGTTGCTTGATGCCGAGTTGTAGCGTTTGAACACTGAGTTTAAATGAAGAGATCATGCTGAGTTGGATGAAGAGATCATGATCCTTCGCACGGAAAGCTCCTAGTGGATGCGGCGTTTAACAATTAGTCAACTCTAACTCTGGAACAGTTAACTCGACATTCGAATTTAGAACTTCGGTTGATTCTCGGATGCGCGAGTTGAATCGGGGATGAGCATGTCTTTAATAATCAGTCGACTGAAGCTTTGACCGATGTTCAAAAATAGCTCATGCTTGCATGTATTCTGTCTTATTCTGGTCTGCCTGTTCGTGTCTATTTCTGGCGGGGTTCTATATTCGGATGTATTTGTCTATATTTTTACCCGTTTGGCCTTTTCTTTCGGAATTCTGGCTTTACCCCTGTTCCAACGGTTACTTCCCGCGGTCAAAATTTGACGTCTTGTGGGACGTCACCCTTAGTCTTCTTATTCCCTTCGGAATTCTCTGCTTGGCAATTTCCTTCGGACTTCTCTTTCTCTCGGCTTTATTGGCTTCGCATTTCTTCGGGTTTTTCCCGCGGCCCTTTCTCTGAATTTCTTCGTACTATTTGTCCGAAGGTATCTTCTTCCTGCCTTTGCCTTTGTTTTCTGCAATTTTTCCAAATTTTTTTGGGATTTCTTCCGTCGGCTTTTCTACGGGCCTCAGTCCGAATTTCTTTGGACTTTTTGTCCGAAGGAATTCCTTCGGACAAAAGTTCGAAAGAATTCATTGTCTTTGTTCTTTTTCTTCTTTTGGTCCCTCCTTGTGTCTTCCGAATTCCTCCGGACTTTTTGTTCGAAGGAATTCCTTCGGACAAAAAGCCCGAAGGTTTTCATTTGTTTTAGGCTCTTACCAAAAAAGTAATGTATTCTTTCTTTCTTGGCTAGAGACGTGAACTTTCTAAATAGCAAGAGACAATCTGACTTGTGGAAGAATTGTCAACAGGTTGATTGTGCCATATGAAGCATAGAACCTCAAATTCAATTATCGTACCTTAAGTTGAATAGAGGCAATTGTGAATAACATGTTTTCAATCCTTACTGTGTGTTGATGTACACAACACTGCCTTTCTTTGATAGGGTAATTTTTAAGAAACAAGGGTTTTGGAAATTGGATCCTTGCCAAGCCCACTCGGTATAATTTCGCTGCAAATGATTTCAGAATATATTATCAGACAATCTTTTTTCACATGGAAGAAGTGGCATTCAATAATGATCCATATAGGTTCAAAAAATCAAAGTCTGCAAACGACAAAGAATTCAGCAATTTTGAAGTTAAAAAGAGGATCCGCGAGTGTAGTCACCACCCTGGGCGGTCTTGTCCTGCAAACCGACGGGTGCCCTGAATGAAAAAACACAATTAGTAATGGTTGCAAAACATTCTCTTCCAATTCCCGATGGTTGGGGGCCTTTAGTGCATGAAAGTTTTGTTGCTTGCATAACTCACCCCATTTTCATTAGAGAACGGGGACCCTCCTTTTTCTTGACCAATTTAAATATTGTTGCATTTGGCCTAGGGGACCTTTCATGTTTTAGAGTTTGCTTGGGATTAGGCTTTTAAATCTATCTCCATATGCTAAGCCTTGGTTTATTTCATTATCACGGTGGCTCGTCTACCTTTAGCCTTTTGAGGCCAACTTGATTTCCTTTTGTGCCAAGCCTAGCTCGATCAAGCCCTTATCCCTCAAGCTCGAGTTCTTCTCACCCAAGTCGCCCGAGTAGTTGAGTCGAGTTGAGCTAGCTCCAAATCCGCTATGTCTAAAGTTGAGTCGAATCAACCATGTTTTAAATCCGAGCTCAATGACTAAGTCCTGTTTTCTCGTTTTTCTTGCAAGCCTTCTTTATTTCCCTTTCCCCAGGGTCCCTCTGCATGTTACTCTCGGATTGGTTTTAGTCTTTGGCCAATTTCCAAATATTTCCAAGTCCAAAAGTTTCTAAGTCTTTTTAAAGACTTCAAGTTTTGAAATCGCTCCACATGGCGCAATCCTGAAAGCTTGGGACCGTGGAGGATTAACCAAAGTCCAAAAGCCCCGAGCCCCTCGAGGTCCGGAGAAGCTGCCATGTGGCGACTTCCGGGGGGACCGAGTCCTCAGAACTATCAAAATCTTTGGTAGGTCTAATGGCCTAATGGCTTTGAGGCCCCAAGAAGCTGCCACGTGGTGACTTCCTGGGGGTCCGGGACCTTAAGGGCGAGACCGATTGCAACATCAAGCCAAATGCTCGAGCCCCCAAGGGGATGTTGTGTGGTGTCATTCTGAGAACCCAGACCAAAGACCCAACTTGACGAGGGGCTGCCTTGTGGCATCCTGATGGTGCTATCATTCCCACTAAGCTAAAATTTGATAGGTGCTTGCCTATCACCTAACCGTAAACCCTTGGCCCCCGAGCCAATAATGATGTGCCGTGTGGTACTAGAGAACTTAAAATTGACGGTCGTCATGAACACCAACACATAGAAAGGCCCGAAAGAATGCTTGTTGATTAGATGTTGAATTTCATTAGTTAGGTGGGCTACATAATGACATTATTTCATTTTAAAATGCTTGGGCCAAGTTAATATGTTGTGCACTCATAGAAAGGCATGTGTTTAAAACGAATTGACTAATGTGAATGTCTATATTCCAATAAGCAGAATCTTTCGTTTGTTTCTCACATTCTAGTCGAAATTGGTCGTGACTTTTCTATCAATAGTTAAATCGTTTAGTGCTCTTGCCTTGTCTTTTCTTTGATGGATTTGCATTTAACCCCTTTGATCTCGTAGAGTCTATCTTTCAATTCAAGCCATTGATTGGGACACGTGTCATCATCAAGGGGTCTAGGATCACAACGAGAGTCTAATGAAGTATAAGGTAGAAGGGAGATTGATCAAGGTTCTTAGGCAACAACAAAGTAGATACATGAGGCACTTCTGAATTAATGAAAGAATGACAGATGGTGTTTGTTGGATGGAATGATGGATCCCAAAGCAATCAATTGGTGAATTAGAGAAAGATGGCGAAGGCTCTAATTGCAGGATGGGCACGCCTCCATTTTTGTCAAAAAGTGAGGACCCTTAATTGTATTCTCTCGATCAACATTGAATGTTTGTAACTACCCCATTAGTGGCTGAGTTGGCAATCAAAGGAAGGTCTCGCCACCCTTCGTTTATATATTGTTTCTTGAGAACTTTTCTGGGGGCTCGTCTTTTTAGGATTAGTGAGACTATGCCTGGTTGGCTCCTTTTAGTCTTAGCATTAGAATAGTGGACCAGTCACTTGCTTTCATGTATTTTCCCTGCTCTCTAGATTAGTTTTTTGAGTCTAGGTTGTTTGGAAGCCATGTCTGTAACTCACATGAGTATTTGATGAACTCCCAATCGATCCCTTTAATGAAAATATCTTTATTTGAAAGCTTTGCCATTTGATAGATTTGGCATGCACATGTATACGGTGACCCTGTTTCCCTCATTGGCGTTGCTACTTTGTTTCACAGACTCTTGCACCATCCTTAGTTGGAGTTGTGCTAGGTTTGGCTCAATTAAGGCTAGTTTATCTAGGAATTTGTCTTCCCAACATAATCAAACTGGTCTCCACTAGAAAGCGGGCTCTTTCTTCTTGCCCTTCTCTCTTTTTCTTTTTATTTAATCAACTTTGTCAGTTTAATTTCTAAGTTGCAATCTGAATCTAATGCTTCATCTTGATTGCATGCTCCTTTGTTTGTCCATTGCTCGTTTATGCATTGTTGAACTTGTAAGCAACAGACATTCCCTTTTGAATTAGTTGTTTATATTCATAGTTAGATCATTCTGTTGGTTCTCTAGGCATAAGCTCTGCATTTAGAATGCATGTGATTAGTTTGAAATGCTCACCGAAGCCCCTTGAAATGGAATTGTTGAGCACAGTGTAATACTGAGAGGGGGGTGAATCAGTATTATAGATTCTTTTCATTTCTTTTCTAACGCTTAATCACTTATTCCAATTAAGATATTCAAAGCAATGAATTCACAACACAAGATAACACAATGCAAAGTGACACCAAATATATGTGGAAACCCTTTACGGAGAAAACCACAATGAAAATTTCTCAATATAAATATTCGTAGGCACCAACCTACAGGAGCACCAACCCCAAATACAATTTTGTAGGCACCAACCTACAGGAGCACCAACTCCTTTTGCCGAGCACCAACTCAACAAGAGATACCAATCTCTTCAAAACGAAGTCACCAACCTTCTTACAAGAATCACTCTTCTATCTCTTATTTGTTGCTAACACAATAGATGATAGAACACTGCTTTATTTTGTTGGTGTAGAGTTTTACCCTTGCATGGGTTTTACTACACCTATTTACTTTAGCTTGCTTAGGAGGCTAATTAGGTTTTTATTAGGTGAGTGATGAGCCTAAGAGTAATTAATTCTTATTACTCGTTAAGCTTACTTAGGGTATGTCAACATTATGTTGTCATTATGTTGACATACCTACCCACCCACTCAACTAGCCTATTTATAGGCCTCTTTCCAAGGCATTCTATGTGTAGTGTGGAGGATTTGGATGCTCATTCTAAGCCATTACTGGCTTGAGCATTTAGTGAGGCTTGTGGATCTACATAGCCGTTGTGTCATTTCTGTAGTGTGATTGTAAGCCTTGTGCATTGTGCTACTAAGTTATGAACTATGTAAGCTGTGAGCGTTAGAGCTGTGAGTTTAGTGAGCTGTAAGCTTTGACTCATTGTAATGCTTTCCATCTCCACCTAATTCTGAATACATCTATTGCAGTTTTACTCTCTTTTGTTTTTAGCTTCAACAGTTGTGTGTTTTCGCTTTACAGTCACCGGTCTTGGACGTCCGATTATGGATGATTCTCACATGGTATTAGAGCTCCGAGTATCTTGTATTGAACGCCATTATTTTTTGTTGTTAATAAGAAATCTTGAGTAATATACTATCTTGTATTCTCCATCAATTTTAGAGGGTTTATGAAATTTCAGGGTTTTTTTGAATTATAAATCTCAAAAACCTCGAGATGAAAAAAATTGTAGGGGCTTTTTTTTGCATGTAAATTGTTGGTTGCAAATCTGGGCAAGGTTGGCGTGGAGGAGAGAGCATAGAACTTCAGATGTAAGGCGTTCTCATATTCTACCAAGGCATCGTCAATCAACATTGATAGCATAGAAGGAACCTTACGTTGTGTTAGATCTACTTCTCACACCTTGTCATCCTCTGCAAGAAGCATTGCATTGGTAGAGAGATCCAGCTCATGGCATTTTGCAGACTTGTGTTGAAATCTTGGCATTAAGCCATTCTTGGCTGCCTATTCTATCTGGAGAAACAAATCTCTCACTGCGTGGTCTTCTACTGCATTAGATCTGAGCAACATTGAAATTTTTAGTACCTGCATCGTTGTTTGAGATTCTCCCTCTTCAACGGATCTATTCCATTTGTCATTCATGCGTGTTGGATCTGTGTCTTTCAATTGGTCTATCTGATGATAAAGACTCATGCTTTGTTTTTTGGAGTGATAACTGTGTATGTGGCAGCATCTAATACACAGTGCTTTAGTATCAGTCTATTTGGCTCTTGAAGACTTCTTCCCTGTCCATTTGAGCTTTCCAAACTGATGTTGTTGCAAATCAATGCCCCTATTGAGGATGCGTGCATTTCTTTTTGCAAATGTTGTTGTTGCTCGAATTCTAAAATCGTGTGGAGCGGAGGAGCAGCGTCCTTGAGGAGCGGAGGATCAACGTCCCTGTGCTTCTTGATGTTTTCTATGCAACTCATTGTTGTTACAGCGTCGACCTGGTAAAAAAACTATCAAGTTTTTCTTGGGTTGGCTTTGGGATACAAATCTGTTATTATTCCCATTCTTTGCCATTGGCATGGGATTTACAATTGGATAGGCTGCATTAGTATCACTTGCATAGATCCAAAGGTGACCTTCCATAGTAGGTGCTCTTTCCTCGCTGATTCTTTGGTCCCGTTCACCTTTCTTTGCTGCCCATGCTGGTTGTTTTTACACCGTTGAAACTCTCCAACAGTTTGCTCAAACCCTAGCTGAGCCCCTCTCCCTCCATTTGCCATGATGCTCAGCGTATTATTTGGAGCCCGAGCCCATGCCTCGAACCCCACACCAACTTTTTTATGAAGCATAAGTTTGTGTTTTTAAAGTAGTGATCAAACAAATGGCGGACATATGAGGCAGGGTTTATCCCCGAGTGGAAACGGAGGTGGAGTTGATATATGTGGCAGACATTTTTTGATGAGTGGGAAGATCTTTATTGCTGACGGGGCATAATATATATTTTCTGATTATTTTTTATTTGAAAAACAATACATTGTAAAGGAAATTAATTGCATTGTTTTTTAATTTACCTTGTATTTTCCCTTGACGAAGACAAAGATTGAGGTCTGGGTTGGCAGGAGACCAATTCCCCCTCAAAAATAAATCCATTACATTCTTTTTTTTCAAGCTGGTTCCAACGAGTAGCTGGAAGGCTATCTTTCTCCTTCTCTGCACGAGCATTTAAACTTTTAAATGCGAATTCATTAAAATAGGCCATTAATGACGGGAAATTGATTATGCCATAACTTTTGCTCAATAACTTAGATTTAAGTGCCATTTTTTGTAAAAGTGCTTTATTTTTCATTCTCATTTCATCAGTCTTATTTTAATTGTAAAATGCACTAAAATTATTAAGTGCCATATTCAGGGGGTATGGGCCCTGCGGCTTTTCGCAGCGTGCATTGTGCACTGATTGCTCTCATTTGTATGGACTCATTTTCGGCCGAGTCCGAAGTCCATCTCTAGAGCGTGCACTATTGTTATCCCTTACTCTAGCACTGATTGCTCATTTGGACGCATTATCTGCTGTGTTCGATGTCCTATTCATGAACGTGCTTCAGGAATTTATTGCAGAGTATTTTGTGCAGTTGTACACTTCCTTGGTATCTTCTATTGGTCATGTCGACTCCACTTGAGAGATACCTATTAATGAGGAAGGATGAGTATACACCGGTGGTCTTTTTTGAAAAGGACAATTATGCTTTGTGGCGTGCTTATATGGAACATTCACTCAAGGAACATGAGCTTATTCCATTCTTATATGGACAAATTCCTGTTCCTATTGACCCAGCTCAATACAATGATTGGGTCAACTCTGGTGACTGTGTCTATGGTCACTTGTTGCATGTTTCATGGGATTTGCACCACCATGTAGAGCACACAGAGTGTCCCTCTATTGTTTGGAGCGCTCTTCAAAGTCTTTTAGTAGATCTAGCTGAGACTTACGTCACACCACCTCCTCCACTACCTATCGTCTCTTTTGAGACAATTTTACTCTCGTCTCTTGATTTTATTTCTTGTGATGATACATCCATGGTGGATAGTGCTCTATTTTCTGTCGAGCCCCCACTACAGGATGAGATTTTGCCAGACCTCAGTTGTCCTATTGCAGATTCTACATCCGTTCTTGTGCAGATTGTTTCTCTTTCAGAGACTTCACAGATCTGTATTTCAGAGGATTTCACTGTTTACAGTATGAGTACACCTATTGTGAGCATAGACGACTCATCTCTTCTTGTGGACTTTCCTTCAGTTGGTGAGTCATGCTCCACTCTTCACATGGACATTCTTTCAACGAATGTTCCATGTCATTCTTCTGGCTGGTTCACTTCAGTGGTATTACCTTCAGATTCCGTGCACATTCTTGCCAGACCTATGCCACAAATATGATTTGGACCACATTCAAATATCTTCGTATTGTTGATTTCATCTTCCATTGTGGAATGGGCAGATTTTCAGTACACACATCAGGTTCTTCCTTTGCCAAAGGGAAGAAACAATGTTCGATGCAGATGGAGCGTCTACAGTGTTTAGGCAGAAGATCTCGTCATCGACCTTTGTCATCTTGCGAGTTGTACTTGGAATACTGATTGCTTCAACATCTTCTGGTGGGTCTTTTAGTCTCCTCTTCTTTTTTTCTCTCTTTTGGGGGGGAGTTTTTTCCCACTGAGTTTTCTCTTTTTCTCTACTTTATGAGAGATTGCTTTGTACATGGGTACCTCATTAGGCCTTGTTGCCAGGACCCATTTTTTGTATCCACCTAAGCTACGCTTAAGGGGGGTGTTGGTGTAGAGTTTTACTCTTGCATGGGTTTTTACTACACTTATTTACTTTAACTTGCTTAGTTGGCTAATTAGGGCTTTATTAGGTGAGTGATGAGCCTAAGAGTAATTAATTCTAATTACTTGTTAAGCTTACTTAGGGTATGTCAACATTATGTTGACATACTTACCCACCCACTCAGCTAGCCTATTTATAGGTCTCTTCTCCAAGGCATTCTATGTGGAATAGTGTGGAGGATTTGGTTGCTCATTCGAAGCCATTATTGGCTTGAGCATTCAATGAGGCTTGTGGATCTACATGGCCCTTGTGCCATTTCTATAGTGTGATTGTAAGCCTTGTGCATTGTGCTACTTAGTTATGAGTTGTGTACGCTGTGAGCATTAGAGCTGTGAGTTTAGTGAGCTATAAGCTTTGACTCATTGTAATGCATTCCATTTCCACTTGATTTTGAATACATCTATTGCGGTTCTACTCTCTTCTGTTTCTAGCCTTAACAATTGTGTGTGTTCGTTCTACAGTCACTGGTCTTGGACGTCTGATTCTGGATGATTCTCACATATTTCTTTTCAATTTGATCTACACTTGAGTGTTTTCGTTGCTATGTTCTGCCTTATACTTTCTAATTTTTCCTTTTAATATTCTCACAAAAATCTACCTTCAAATATTTCTGCTCTTCTTTTATATCTTCCACTTTCGAATCTACAAATTTGTCACTCGTTATGCACTTATTTATAACTTACGAAAGCCACAAATTAAAGTTGTGACTCTTCAAACGAAAAGGTCCATTCGAACAGTTGCAACTCCTCCCAATAGGTTGGCCAAGGTTGGGGACTATTTTAGCCTTAAAAACTTTCTAAAGGGGGCGTCCTTCTTCAAGAGGCACCTTTTCACATGGGCTGCCATGAGTTTTTCATTAATGATGGTCTTTAATTAAAAACGCAGTTGTATATGTGCCTTTTAAAAAATTGTCCTTTCATGAATGTTGGTCCCTTCAAAATTTGAGCACTAGAATATATGTATTTTATCCTCAAATGGGTCGGCTTTAGATTTTGAAAATGACAACCTTGTTACGAAAAAATTTCGTCCAATATTTCCGTTACTTTTTCATGGATCTAGTCACTTCCGTCAAGAATTCCATTTACCTTCAAAAACACTTTTGTAATAACTTCGTTTGACACTTCCGTTCCTATTAGACATTTTTGTCAATGTTTCCATGTGACATCAATGACAATATTCCAACAAGAATGGTCACAATGAGCCAACTAGGTTACCCTGTGTACCAAGACCTTGGGGAAGCATTTTCCTCGCGAGATCTTCTTCCTTTCAGGAGAGACAGGGATTGACAACCTCCGTTTGTTGTTGGTTGTGCCAAAAACGCACATCAACATATTTGGCGCTAGGAGAGCCGAATTGGATTATTTCAGACTTCTTATTTGCTTTTGAGGAGTTGCCTAGTTGTTTTCCAGAGTCTTAGACTGGAAACCTGATATTTTGAGCCCACCAATGGCCTTTGATTGGCTAGGTGGACGTTCCTGCCTTGTTAATATTCCGGGGCCTTTCCATGACTTGCCCAAAAACCCCCACAAATTTTGTGCAAAGTGTATCCCTGGTGGAGTCAAAACTGCTAAAGAACAAATTTAGGCTTTTAAAGAAGCCATTATCAAAAGGTAGGTTCAACTTGAGGGTGTTGCTTGTTGCCTATTTCACCTTCCACTAGATCAAACGACCTATTCTTGGTATCTTGGTCTACCATAAGGATGCATCACCACTTGGGCCATCTTTGAAAAAAAATTCCTTGACCGTTTCAGCCTGCCCATTGACCCTTTTGTCTTGTTTTATCAATTTGCCATAGCTCGTAAAAAGCCTAATGAACCAGCTAATGCATTCAACCATAGATTCGATCAACTATACACTAGGTTGAAGGATCCTTTCCTACATGTAGAGGATGCAACTATGGGAGTATATCTCAATGCTTTGGATCCTCTAACTGCCATGTTCATTAAGATGAACCAATATGCTCTCGCATCATTAGCGTTGGTCTACCAAGAGGCTGTCAACGTAGAGCAACAATCAACGACTCAAGGACTTGATGCTTACCCTTCCTTTTCTTCGGAATAGTAGGGTGTTTACGCTCAATATCCTTTGAATATCATGCCTACAAGTCAGCCCATGGATCAACATGCATGTCACAACAAAGATTTGGCCCAAGCCTTCACCCAAACAAACCTCCTTATGTCAAATGAGAGCCCTGCTTACTCTTTTAATGCATATAACTTAGTTAATTCTATGTATAATCAACACGTTTTATATTATTTTAGTGATTCAATATCTTTGGGTGCTAGTACTAATCAAATGCCATTTGTTGTAGGGGAAGATCATCAAGGATGCATAACCCAAGCTATGAGGCCGCATACCTAAATGCACCATTTGGAATCTATGAACCTGGATGCTTTGATCATGTATGCAGAGGATGTCCCATTTCACAAGCCTAATCCATTCTTTGAAGGCTAAAACTGTGGTGACAATGACTCCGAAGATGAGGAAGTAACAATTGTTGAAGACAAATTAGCGGTTGAAAAGCAAATTGATGAAGAGTTGTCTACACATAATGAAGAAAAACAACTTGAAGAATCTTGCACTCAGTTAGAAGAACCATTCAAAGAACTGGAACAGCTAGAGGAGGAAGATGCATCTATGCATTTGAAGCATCCTTCTCATATGTTCTTGCTCATACATTTGAAAAGTTGGTCCAAGGTAATGGACATATTTATGATAGCAGTTTGTTTTCCCTCTCATCATTAGAAGAGGATGAACTTGAAGAAGACAATGTTGAGTTGGACTTTGGTGCCAAGAAGAAGAAAACCAAGAAGAGGGGGGTTGTCCCTTTGAGGAAAACGAGCTGGAAGAGTTTGAAATTGATGATCTCTCTCCTCAGTTCAACGTTACCTTAAAAGAAGTCAGTATCACTCAAAATGTTTCTCTCAGCAGCAAAGGTAGTCAAGTTGGAAATAAGAAGTCATAAAGATAGTGCCCTGAATGAAGAACTCATGCCAATGGAGATGCAAGCTGAAAATGATCTGATTCAACCCGGCACTCCACATACTTCAGCCATTGATGAAAAATTCAGAAGGTCTTTGATATGGGAAGAATTTGAGCCACTCTAGTGCCTTCCAGATGACAAAGACAACAAAGAAGATGCTATGCAAGAATCATTCGCCTTCAAGAACATGCCAATTTCAAGTTGCATCTTCCAATCAGTCTGGTATGTATGGATACCCAACCCTATCCCTCACCGCAATATAATGAATAGGCTGAGGTATTTTCTTCACGCTATCCCAAGTGCTTTCTGCAAATTAATTGTAAGCACGTTGTTGATATTCTCAATTTAGATTTGCTTAATTTGTTTGGGAAGAACATTGATAAATATCTATAGGATAGTGTTTTCCAACATAAAGGACACCATTGATGCAAGTTGATGTTTCCTTTCCCCTTCTCAAAATCTAGAGAAATTAGATGTCTAACTAATTCAAACATGCATTTGCTTGAAAACCTCTATAAATACTGTTCTCCTTTCCTTCACTTTTTGTTTTTTCCTTCCTATCCCTTGTTAGTTTAGTTTCCCTTTTTTATTTTGTTTTCTCTGGTCCTATTTTTTCCTTTGGTTCCCTTGTTTATCAAAGAAACGAGATGGAAGGTTGTTGCCTAGGTAGCATAGATAGCACTTCAAGAGCCTAATTGCAATTTTACTTGGAAATCTTATGCGAACTGCTATGATTGCTTTGTTCATTACCTGAATTTTAAAGGTCTGATTCATAACAGAGCTTGTGAATTTAGAAAAGTTATTATCTTGTTCAAAATCATCTAATACATTTAATGATATATCTAAAGAAAAATACAACATTGCTTCAATTCTGATTTGTTTTGAGTTGTCATGAATTTGTTGATTTCCTTATACCTGTGGCTTGGTCTCCAACCCTCTATTGATGAAAATACAAAATATCCTTTCAAAATAAACTTTACCCTATTGCAAAATTCGAAAATCTTCCTTAAAAGGGTGATCTTGGTAGCCTCCACCATAGGCTTTCAACCCTGGTTGGAAGTGGAGCAAAGCCTTTGGAAGGGACCAAAGGTATCTCTATCGAGGCTCTAATTGTTTGGTTGGCAGCAGAGCAATGCCCATATCACTTCCCCCCAAACAAAACTGTAAAATCTTTTTTCCTTCAGTAGTTTTGGGTTTATGCAAATTTGAATTATTGAAAGAAAATGAAAAAATCAATTAATCACACACATATGGTCTTTGGCAATATTGTAGCTTAGTATGTCACGAGTTGAGACAGACTTTTGTACCTTTGAATTCCGGTTTGTTCTAGGTGGTTATTTGCAACCAATACTTTTTATTCTTGTAAAATCAGAGATTCAAGGTTTTTGAGATACTCGAGAGTATCTCCCAACATGAATCGTTATTTGTTGCTTGCATAACACACCCCATTTTCAACTGAGAATGGAGACCCTCCTTTTTCTTGACTAATTTAAATATTGTTGCATCTGGCCTAGGGAACATTTCATGTTTCAGAGTTTGCTTGGGATTATGCTATTGCATCTATCTCCAGACGCTAAGCCTTGGTTTATTTCATCATCACAGTGGCCCGTCTACTTTTAGCCTTTTGAGGCCGACTTGATTTCCTTTTTCGCCAAGCCCAACTTGACCAAGCTCTTATCACTTGAGCTCGAGTTTTTCTTGCCTGAGTTGCCCAAGTAGTCGAGTTCAGTCGAGCGAGCTCGAAATCCGCTAAGTCTTAAGTTGAGTCAAGTCGGCCATGTTTTGAATCCAAGCTCAATGACTAAGCCCCATTTTCTCATTTTTTTGCGAGCCTTATGTCTTTCACTTTCGCTAGGGCCCTTCCATGTGTCGCTCTCGAATCGTTTTTAGTTCCTAGCCAATTTCAAAATATTTTTAAGTCCAGAAGTTTCTAAGTCTTTTTAAAGACTGCGGTTTCAAAAATCGCTCTAGGTGGCGTGATCCTAGAAGCCCGGGACCACATAGGATTAATCAAAGTCCAAAATCCCCAAGCCTCCCGAGGTCTCGAGAGGCCACCACGTGGTGACTTCCTAGTCCTCAGAACTATTAAAACTTTCAGTAGGTCTAATGGCCTAATGGCTCTGAGGCCCTGAGAAGCCACCACATGGTGACTTCTTGGGGGGCTAGGACCTTGAAAGCAAGACTTGATCGCAACATTAATGCCCAGGCCCTCGAGGGGATGTCGTGTGGTGTCATTCCGGACACCCATACCAAAGACCCAACTTAATGAGGGGCTGTCGTGTGGCACCCAGATGACGCCAACATTCCCACTGAGCTTAAATTTGATGGGCACTTGCCTATTACCTAACCGTAAACCTTGGGCCCTCGAGCCAATAATGACGTGCCACGTGGCACTAGAAGGCTTAAAATTGACGATCGCCCCGAATGTCAACACATAGAAAGGCCTGGAAGAACGTTGGTCGATTAGTTGTCAGATTTCATTAGTTGGGCGGGCTTCGTAATGACATTATTTCATTTTAAAATGCTTGGGCCAGGTTAATATGTTGTGCACTCATAGAAAGCCTTGTGTTTAAATCAAATCTGACTAATGCAAGTGTCTATATTCCAATAAATAGAATCTTTCATTTCTTTCTTGCATTCTAGTCTAAATTGGTTGGGACTTTTCTGTTAATAGTTAAATCGTTTAGTGCTCTTGCCTTGTCTTTTCTTTGATGGATTCACATTTAACCACTTCGTTTGATCTTGTAGATCTATCTTTGAATTCGAGCCGTTGATTGGGACATGTGTCATCATCAGAGGGTCCAAGCTCAGATCTAGAGTATAACAAAGTATAAGGCAAAAGGGAGATCGATCAAGGTCCTTAGGCAACAACAAAGTAGATATATGAGGCGTCTCCGAATTAATGAAATAATGACATATGATGTTTGTTGGATGGAATGATAGATCCCAAAGCAATCAACTAGCAAAGAAGGAAAAGATGGTGGAGACTCTAATTGCAGCATGGGCACGCCTCCATTTGTATCAGAAAGTGAAGATCCTCAATTGCATTCCCTCAGTCAGCATTGAATGTTTGTAACTACCCCATTAGTGGGATGAGTTGGCAGTCAAAGGAAAGACTCGCCACCCTTCGTGTATATGTTGTTTCTTGAGAACCTTTCTGGGGGCTGATCTTTTAAGGATTAGTGAGACTTTCCCTTGCTGGCCCCTTTTAGTCTTAGCATTAGAGTAGTGGACCAATCACTTGCTTTCATGTATTTTTCTTGCTTTCTAGGTTAGTTTTCTGAGTTGAGGCTGTTTGGAAGCCATGCTCACATGAGTATCTGATGAACTCCCAATTAATCCCTTTAATGGAAATATCTTTATGTGAAAGCTTTGTCATTTGATAGACTTGGCCTATGCATGTATTGGTGACCATGTTTCCCTCATTGGCTTTGCTACTTCGTTCTACAGACTCTTGCACCGTCCTTAGTTGGAGTTGTACTAGGTCTGGCTCAACTAAAGACTGGTTTATCCATGTATTTGTCTACTCAATAGAATTAGACTGGTCTACACTAGAAAGCATGTTTTTTCTTCTCTTTTCTCCTTACCCTTCTCTCTTTTTCTTTTTCTTTAATCAGCTTTGTTAGTTTAGTTTTTGAGTTGCAATTTGAATATAATGCTTCGCCTTGATTGCATGCTCCTTTGTTTGTCTATTGCTCATTTATGCATTGTTGAACCTACAAGCAATAGACATTCCCTTTTGAATCAGCTATATATATTCATTGGTAAATATTGTGTTGGTCTTCTAGGCATAAGCTCTGCGTTTAAAATGCATGTGATCAGTTTGAAATACTCACCGAAGCCCCTTGAAATGGAATGGTCACAACGAGCCAACTGGGTTGCCCTATGTACCAAGACTTGTTAACTCAGACCTTGGGGAAGCATTTTCCTCGTGGGATCTTCTTCCATTCAACAGAGACAGGGATTAACAACCCCCACCTATTGTTGGCTGTGCCAAAAATGCACATCAACAAAAAGGACACCTCTAACACTCATATAAATACGTGTAAGAGTGAGTATGTGAGTTGAGTTGTTTGTAAGTAAAAGAAGTGTAAGAGGTAGAAGAGAGTTGAAAGAAGTGTAGAACAATATTGTTGTTGCACATTACATTTTTGCACTTTGTAATTTTCCCAAGTTGAAGGAAGGAGGGGTGATAATCAGTTGACATTACCAAGCTTGTTTTCCCCACACTAGGGATTCCCGGGTAAAATTCCTTTGTGTTATGGTGTTGTTCATGATTGAATTTTGTTGTTATTGTTCATGTTTCATTTCCAGCAACAAATTTTGATTAATCTTTTGTGATCTACATTTTATTCACTACGATTTGAGTTTCATTTCAAGTAGTAGCAGCAGTTAGCATTTTCAAATCCACATTTTATTTCCAACATGTACAAACTTGGGAGATTATAGGTCAAATAAATATGGATGTACTCCTACATTTAACAATTTGTAAAATATTTGAAATGAACAAAGAAAATTGCTCTAGAAAATCTTTTCCTTCGCACAAGGAAAAGGATGGCAAAAGAAAACCAATCATATGTAATGCCCCCCTTTTCGAATTAATTAAATCAAATGACTCGAAATCTATTTTTATTTCCCGTGAGCTAAGGGGGGTTAAAAAAGGGAAATAATGCTATAATATTTCATTAAGTTGTCCAAAAAGGTACTTTAAGTTATAACTTGGAAAAAAGAAAAAAAATGACACTTTTTATTATTATTGAATGGGACCAAAAAACAAATATTGGATACATGGCTAAAAAGATAATAATTGTAAGGATGGAAAAAGGTGAATATTTAATTGAAAGTAATATTAATTACTTTTAGGGTTTTGGATGGAAAAAACTTACTAAAAGAATTGATTGGAAAAAGTGAAAGGTCAATCACTCATTCATATGAACACTTTTACAAAACCCTTGTTTTGCAAATTTGAGGCAACAAGTTCAATATTTTACACAGATGACAAAGACCGTCATGTGCACAGGTTTGAGGACAAAAACTCTCAAACCCATTTTGTAATTTCATCCAAGGATTACATCAAAGTTTTCAAATTCAGAGGAAATCCATCACAGAGGTACATAAAGACTGATTTATGGCTATGTATGGCGCTGCAATAGTTCAAACAATTATGAAAATAACCTCCCGTAGTGACATTTCAACTTGACGTCACTATTCATGGTGTCACTATTGACGACATCACTATTCATTGTTGTACTTGGCTATTGACTTTTTAGGTTTGTTGTACCTCGACATTGACTTTTATACTCTAGGGTTTGACTTTGCTGAGTTGGTCACTGATTTTTAAGGACTGTTGTACCATTTTGAAGGCTACCATATTGTTGCAACTAGGGTTTGATGCTATCATACTGTTCAGGTATTATTTTTAGTTAGGGTTTTCAATAAAAATTCAATCTTTATGCCTTTTGATGTTGTCGTACTGTTTTGGGACATTTTCAGTGAGGGTTTCAATGAAAGATTTCATTTTTATGTTGTTTCAAGTTAGGGGTTGGTGAAAAAATAGGAAAAACTAATATGTTGATTTTATTATGCTATTTGTATCTTCCATACTTGTTTTCAGAATGTTTTCTATGTATGTAATTGACTAAAATAAAGAGAACACATGTTAGTTGTTGGTTTTCTACATTGCATGTATTGTTCTAGGATTTTAATGAATTTTCAACATTAAGGACAATAAAAATCAAAATTCTTATTTTATTCTGAAAGGGATTTTTCAGTGGTATCAGAGCTGTGATCTGGCTAGCCTGTGAATCATGAGGACAACGCAAGAATCCATGTTTGAGTTGTTACAAGTAATGCAAGAACATCAACAAGATCTAAGGGCATGGGTAGAAATAAAGAAAACGGAAAAGTCAAGATCCGAACCTCAAAACCCTATTGATGAGCAAAAGGAATTTCACATGCAAGACAAAGGTAAGGAGATCCTATTCGAAAAGACATCTTTAGCTAAATGCAAGAAGCTGAAGATGGAAATAGATGTGCCAATCCATGAGCCACCCAACGATCTTCCAAAAAGTGAGTCATTGTCATATATGATTGAATTTTATGATAGCCATGTTCATAAGCATGCAGTTGCGGAGAATGTTGACCCTAACATGAAAATTGTGAATCACAAGGATGGAGGTATTGAGGGTATCTCAACAAATTCTAATTCGGTAAAGGATGCTGAACACTTTGATTACAACCTCAGGTATGAAAAGGATGGTCATATTTCAGATTTGTTGCTTCATACTATGTCATTATAAGATTCTTGTCATCATGAAAAGCATTCTAAAAATGGTGATAGGGTCAAGGATACAACTTGCAGCATAAGGCGTGTAGATTCTTCGATTCAAGTTCAAAACTATTTTTGCATGAAGGATCTGGGTGATCTTTTGAGATGCAAGAAGTATATCCAGGTTGCATTTTAAGAGGAAAAATAGGCTAGAAAGAAACTTAAGCAAGTTACAAACACATCTAAGTAATTAAGGAAGATCCATGTTCTACAAAGCAACAATGATATTGAAGAAGCTACCAATGCTATGCAAATTTGTGATACTTATAGAAAGGTAATACTCGCAACAAATATTGTGAAATCTTTTGTGACCATTCATGGATTGCATTATGTTATTGACTCATGCTGATCATTAGAGATATTCTGGAATAGAAGCATCAGAAAGGATGCACCTCAACTGGTTTGGGTTTCAAAATCTCAGGCAGATCAACACAAAGGAAAAACAAGTTGTACATGTGATGGTGAGGTCTTCAAATTGGTTTCACGATCTTTATATAACAGTTTTGATAAATATGAAACACCTGCAATGCAAAAACTATCATTGAGAAAGTAGATTATCATGATCAAGTGTGCTGAATCAAAAGCAATAAATGAAACTGCATTAATGGCGAATTGGAACTTCATATAGGCTGCAGAGGCGGCATAGAGGAAAGGGGATGTGTTATGCGAGGTTGTCATGTTGGAAAAGGCAGGAAAATATGAACAAGCAGTTAAATCAATTCTTATGGACCAGTCTCACAGTCTCTGTGAATCAACATAATAAATGATCTTCGCCCAGAAGACGGGCAATGTCAACCTTAAAGTTCTTTCTCTTTGTAAAGTTTTTGATGTGCACCTTCGTACTGATGCCAAAACATTTCAGGATGACAAGGGGAGGATTTTCCTCAAGAGGGATGATAATTTCAAAATTCTGCTGGAGAATAGAGTCTTTTCAACAACAATGATGTTCCTTTGGAATGCATGGAAGGAGAAACTGTTATTCTTAGTGGATTCACTTTCAAAACTAAAAAATCGCTGGGAAAGAGAACAAGATAAAGTCTATATTGAATTTGCTTTTGAATATTTTGGCACGAGAGTGAAGAGGGCAAATAATAGATTCTACATTGTGTTTAATAGTGAAGCTTGTTGGCTTTAGGGTAGGAGGGTTGAATTGCAGCAGAGACAAGGAAAATGTGTGCAGATTAGTATCCAGAACTTTTCTATGCATGTAAAAGATTCTCTTTTGAGGGAACTATTTTTAATTGGAATTGAAAATCTTGAAGAGCGTTTCTTTGAGATTTTTTTCCCACTAAAGATTCATCATGAAAATGTGAAGGAATTTGCCTCTTTACGTGAGAATCCAACAAGCAGTTTGATTCTCAAAGATATCACTGTTAATAAAATAAACAAAATGCATAATTGCACAACCCTTGGCCAGATTGGAAGACTGCAAGTATCTTCCCTTTCTGCTATAGGATCTGGTGACAGAGTATTGCAAGGAAATTATTAAAAATTTCCAATTCCATGAACAACATTGCTGGAATAATGATAAATGAACTACTCTGGCTGCGTATGCTTATAGGAAATAGTTTGGAGGATTAAAGACTGAGTCTGATTGAAAGCTTTCAAGCAACTTTAACCAGTAGTTTTAAGAGCTGGGGGAATCAAAATGATTATATTTCTCTGCATGTTTTTCTCTCTCTTCTGGAAAAGCTGTTCTTTTTTCATCTTCATGTGAAGATCTATCAGAAGTATCAGGAGGCTTGTATTTGCCAAGGTCTTTCTTTGTAGAGTTTATGACTGAGGAACAAGGTAACTACTTGTATGCTCAGTTGCTTCGATCAAAATCTCAACTGAGATGCCATGGAACACTTGAAAAATTGTATGGTCCAATGTATGATATAGTTTTGCAGCATTTAGTAACTTCTAAATTTGCAACATCTGAATGGATCAAAACTTCCAAGATTGACAACAGAACTTATTTTCCAGAGATGGCATGGTGTTTGATCATTATTCTTTGCTTGAGAGGTGTTAATGGCACAAGCTTATGTCAGTATGCTATGCATGAGATTTCAACTTTCATCCAATATAAGCATATGACAAGATTTCTGCCTCTCCTATCTTTGCAGGAAATCTGTTTAAAATTTTACGAAAGTACATTCCAAACAGAGTTCTGGAAAGCCACTAACATTTGCAACCATAGATATTGCAGCAACAGAGACAAGCCCCAAAAAATAATACTTGCATTCGGTCTTCCAGGAAACCCTGTGAGCTGCTTGGTTAGTTCCCATCTTATGGCTGTTCCTGCAATCTGATGCTTAGCTGGTTGGAGGGCTCCTAAGCTTTGTAGAGTACAAGTTTGTATTTCAGAACCATTAATTTGAGATCGTTTAAGACCTGAATTTCACTGTGGTACAGTTTGGTGGGAACAGGACAATGGATCTGGTAACCCAAGCTTTGTTGCTGAGAGCACAGATCACCAAGTTAGTAACCTTCTATTGAGCATAAAGTCTGCAAAGCATTGTTGGAAATGCCTGCAGGAAATACAATACTTTCAGCTGGCACAATGGTCTGGGCACTTTTAATTTCTGATATCAGCAGCATGAATGCTTTTCAGAAGTCAGTATACAGAAAACATCATCCAAGCACTGGTCAAAGTGCAAGAGGCCAATATGAAACTATAGGAAACAGTTCTGGAGCAAAGCATGGTGATGGTTGTATGGTGAATAGCGAATATATGGAGATTGAAGAGGCAGACATCTGCAGTGAGAAAGTGATTATTAATGAAGTTGGCTGGTCCCCAGCAATGCCATGCAGTTTACAGGATTCAAATTTGGTGGACCAACTGACAGAGGTAACTAGAGCATATGATAAACCTTTGGGCTTGATGGTGAGTAGAAAGGAGCCTTTTCAGAATTACATAGACTGCTTTGGTGTGAATTCTAAACCTACTGGCAAAGAGTTGTCTTATGATCTTCGACTTGATGTCAAGGGCTGCAAGGAGGCTTATGCTTCCTTCAATAGACATATTCAAGTTGAAGACGGTGATGGTTTTCAAACTGTTTCTAGATCCCAGCTGATTTGTGATTCAGCCATCATGGGTTCACTCATGGAGATCGTTGGAGAAGCGCCATTGGGTACAAGGCTTCCAATTTTTCATTATATCAAAGAAGCTCAACAAAAGCTAACTACCTCACAAGGAGGACTAAAAGAGATAGAAAGTTCGGTTTTGGATCTTGGTATTTGCAAGATGAGGAGATGCAATTATGGGAAGGGCGGACTGTAATGTCCCTTTTTTTGAATTAATTAAATCAAAGGACCCAAATTCTATTTTTATTTTTTGTGCGCTAAGGGGGGTTAAAAAAGGGAAATAATGTTATAATTATTAAATTGTCTAAAAAGGTACCTTAAGTTATAACTTGAAAAAAAGAAAAAAAAAAAAAATACACTCAGTGTACTATTATTGAACGGGCCCAAAAAGCAAATATTGGATACATGGCCAAGAAGGTAATTAATAATTATAAGGATGTAAAAAGGTGAATATTCAATTGAAAGTATTATTAATTATTTTTAGAGTTTTGGATGAAAAGAGCTTATTAAAAGAATTGAATGGAAAAAGTGAAGGGTCTATCAGTTATTCATTCAAACACTTTTACAAAACCTTTGTTTTGCAAATTTGGGGCAGCAGTTTTAATATTTTACACAGAGGACGAAAACCCTCATGTGCACAGGGTTGGAGGCAGAAACCCTCAAACCTATTTGGTAATTCCATACAAGGATTACATTGGAGCTTTTAGATTCAAATGAAATTCATCACACAAGTAATGGCTGTATGGGGCCTACAATAGTTCAGAAAATTATGAAAATAACCTCCCGCAGTGACATTTCAGCTTGGCATCACTATTCACGTAACTATTCACATTGCTTTACCTGGCTGTTGACTTTTTAGGCTTGCCGTACTTGGGCATTGACTTTTTTGCACTATAGGGTTTGACTTTGTTGAGCTAGTCACTGGTTTTTAAGCACTGCCGTACCATTTTGAGTGTTGTCATACTGCTACAACTAGGGTTTGATGTTTTACCATTCAGGTGTTATTTTCAGCCAGGGTTTCCAGGAAAAATCCAATCTTTATGCCTTCTGATGCTTCGTGTTGGTCTGGAACATTTCCAGCAAAGGTTTCAAGGAAAATTTTTGCTTTTATGCTGTTACAGGTTAGGGTTTGGTGGAAAGATAAGGAAATACTAATATTCTGATTTTATTATGCTATATGTATCTTCCATAATTGTTTTCAAAATGTTTTCTATCTATGCAATTGATTGAAATAAAGACAACATGTGTGAGTTGTTGGTTTTCTGTATTGCATGTAGTGTTCTGTTATTTGAATGAACTTTCAGCATTAAGGGCAGTAAAAATCAGAGTTCTTATTTTACCTTGAAAGGAATATTTCATCATAGGTGGCCATATCAACTTTTTGGTGTTTAAACTCCCCATCTAAGTTTATTTTTTGAATACAAGGCCAAATCCAGTAGAAAATCTATAGTTAGGCCTTTTGTAGTCACAAGGGCTTATTGTATTTTCTATATAGTCACATGGACTTATTGTATTTTCTAAAATGTTGTACATTTTCTGTGAACATTTCTATTCCCCTAGAAGCTTCCTTCCTCTAGAAGATTCATTGTACATCCTTTGTAATCTATACATGCATAATACAAAGGAGCGTACAGAATGTACAGTTGCAGCAATCTCATGTCACATCATACTTAGCAATTTTTTTGAAGGTTCCTAGACAATTCTTTGTCATCCTTATTTGTTTTGGCAATGCAAGAGAAAGGCATTTGAGGTCCTGCTTGAAACTTAACAAACTTGTACAATTTCTGACTTCAGGTCCTACTTGAAACTTAACAAACTGGTACAATTTCTCACTTCTTTCAATACAGGGAGAGGCAACAATATGAAAATTATCATTTTTTTTTCACCATAAACTCATTAGATCGAAACTCCACTTTTTCCCCAATTTGAGTGATTTGATAAACTGAAAGGAAGTTTGCATCAAGGCCAAGAACATGATATACAACACTGATAATTTGTTTGTCAACATGGAATTTTCTGAAACTATTAAGAGATTTTAGTCACAACAATGTTTCTCATCTTTTGTTTGTCCAAGGAAAGTAAATAGAGAACTATCTTTGGCCATATGATGAGAGCATCCGGAATCAACAATCTATTCATAAGGAGAAGCATGGACATGCAAAGCATTACCACAATTTTCATTGCTGGTGTTTTTGTTCACCGATCTTGCTTTGATTGAGCTTCCAAGTTCTTGGAATTTTCCTTAAGGTCCAATTTCTGGAAGCACTTGCTCTCATGGTGTCCTAATTTTCTACATTAATTGCGTGCTTTCTTTTTCACTTGAACATCCTTGGTAGATCCATCTTGATTTTCTCACTTTACACCGCAATTCTTGTCTTTTCTATTTAGTTGCTTCTTTTTGCCAATCTTCTCATGGAATCAGCTTCATTTGTTTCTAACTAGAATGGAACAGAAGACATCGCAATGAGGCTATATCCATTTTTCTTTCACCGAGTTTGCATAGTGAGAAACCTTGAATAGAAAACATCAAACAGAGCCTTTACATTCAAAACAATGGTCTCAATTAATTTAGGATCCATCATTTTATGCCCCACTCAACACTCTAAATGTAATTGAAGTCCTTTGGCCTAGGAAGGATAGCTGTAAGTTTGGTCAAATACTCGTGGATCAACGATCACATGCACATCTTGAATTTAGACAATTTGAACTTCATTCAGCATGTTGAAGAGTTCCTTGAGCTTATTCCATTACGCTTTGGGAGTTATCTCACTACAAAATTGAAACCTCTACTCTTTAGCTTTCCTTCAGCTAACCACCCCTAAAGCTTTCCTTCAACTACTTCTAGAGCTTTGGCATCTTATCCTAACTACTTGACGCCTTCTCTTCAATGATAGTGATTGACCATAACCCTTCTTTTTTAGCAATTCCTCCATGTCTTTCTCCTAGATGATGTAGTTGTCAGTTGTGACCGTTAAGTGACCCAGGATTAGTTGGATTTTGCTGCTAGAATTTTGCCAATTGTCCTCTCCAAATTCACTACGTTGTAGCTAACTAGATTGGATAACTATGCACATATCCAAATACGACAGTGATGGGGAAAACATAAATATTAAATTACTAGGTTTTATTTTTAGGCAATTGGATATTGCCACGTGTTAGTTCTACAAACACCTTAGCTGCTAACTAGGCCAATTGGACATTGCCATGTGTTAGTTCTATTGACACCTTAGTTGCTAACTAGGCCAATAGATATCACACAACTTATTATCAAGTGGGCCAATTGAGCATGCCACATGTCACTTGAGGAAAGTCACCACAAAGTACTACAAGACCACACAAGCATTGCAGTGTGTGGAGGTTGGAGTGTCTAATGAATTCGCTAAGGAGTTTGTCAAAATGTTTGTTAAGAACAAAATAAATAGGTGTATGAAGGCCCAGATAAATCATTTGGAAAGTTTAGTATCAATTAGATTCGATGAACCAGGTGCCAGTTCAAACAATCTCTTTGGAAGAATATAAAAAAAACTAATATATCACTATTATGTCACCTTGTTGAGGTCATATCTAATACACCGTTGATTGAAATTGTAAACCATAACATGCGTTCGAAATGTTAGAGTTAGTACTACATGGTGCAATTGTGTCAAACAATGTCCTCCCCTATTTGACCCCAAAATTCTGCACCGAAGAGCCTAAAACATGCAAAATACAAAAATGTAGAAAATAAATAAAAATAGTAAAATTGTATATTTCTATTTTTATGAGTTTCGGATCATGAAGAAACCTCTCAACTTCTTTGGGAACACTTGTCACATGACTCTTTACATTCTAAGTCGAATCACTTCATATTCTATTTTTAGACTGCTCATTTCTTGCCAAAAATAGCTATAAAGGACATGTCATTCGAATTGAAAAATAGTGGAATTAATTGCTACAACTTTGTAACATGTTGAACAAAGAGTAGTGGCTTTAGAACACTTCTTGGAGATTGCTACCTTCTATTTGTAATAATGTAGGAGAAATAGCCCACATCTCTTCTCAAGGATAACAATTCACATCTCTTCTCTAGGATAGCAGCTCACATCTCTTTTAGTGTAGTTAGTATGGGACAGGGTTTTCAATGAGGGAAAGCTCTAATCCTACAACTAAATAGTCACACATGAACACACAGATTTGAAGCACAAAGGGCTTCCATATATTGATTGCAATGAACAAAAAGTACAATAGGTCCTATCACACGAGCTATAGATTGTGCTTTGCTAGAAGCTGCGAATGCAAGCTTCTCCTAGTTGCTACTATGGAGTCTACTTGTAATGTTATTACTTCACCAAATAAACATAATAACATCAATAGATCACAATGATATGGAAATATGGTAGAAAATATGAATAATAGATAAGCCACTTTGAGGGGTCAACCTCCCAAATGCTTACAATAAGAAATGAATACTCCAATATGATGATAAACAACTACCCACTACCTCCTATATATAGTCTACGTAGGCCATGGTTACTCCATAAGCCGACCTACTAACCCAATGAATGCATAAAAACATGTGATATAACATCAAAGAGGGATAAGTAAGCCACAAGTCAGCTATTCATACCTCGATACATGTGATAGGATAGGAGTGTAGCATGCCCTTCCCCTTTGAACCAACATTGTCCTCAATGTTGAACAACTCTGGATGTTGTTGCAGAAAATCTTCACCCTCCCAAGTTGCATCCTCACTACTTAGGTTCTTCCACTTGATAAGATATTCCTTAATCTCTCTAGTTCTCAACCTCTTAGTACGTGTTTGTAGGATCTTCTCTGGGTCCAAAATGACTCGTCCTTCATCTAGTTCTAGTAGCTTTGTCTGGGCTGAAATTTTCTGTCCAATGACCTTCAAGCAGGAAACATGAAATACTGGGTGTACGCGAGATGAATTAGGCAACTCTAGCTTGTAAGCCACACTTCCAATCATTTGCAGAACTTGATAAGGGCCATAATACTTAGGAGCAAGTTTGTTGTCCTTTGTTGTTGCTTCAAGGACATCTGCTTGTAAGGCTGCAAATGTACAAAGACCCAATCATCCACATCAAAATGTCGCTCACTACGGTGTTGATCTACTTGTTGCTTCATCCCATTTTGTGCCAATGCAAAATTCTCTCTCAAACCAGCCAAAACCTCTTGTTGATGTTAAATGTGCTCCTCCACATCTCAAACCTTGGTTTGCACCTTTAAGGAAGAAGTGATAGGTGGATGGTAACCATATAGTGCTAGAAATGGGGACATTTTAGAAGAGGCATGGAAAGATGTGTTATACCACCATTTTGTAAGGGGTAACCATTTAACCCAACGTTCTTGCTTATTTGATACAAAACAACAGAGATACTCTTTTAAACATTTGTTGACCACTTTTGTTTGTCCATCAGATTGGGGGTGGTAAGATGAGCTATGAGCTAGCTGAGTACCCAAACAGGAAAATAGTTTAGTCCAAAATTACTAGTGAAATATATATCACGATCACTTACAAATTTTATTGGGGTTCCATGTAATTTTAGAACTGCCTCTAGAAAAATAACTACTACTATACTTGATGTAGATGGGTGTGAGAGGGCACAAAAATGGGCATATTTTATAAGCCTATCCACAATCACCAATATAACATTCTTACCTTCAGAACAAGGCAACCTTGTGATTAAATCCATGGAAACCTCCTCCCAACTTTGACTAGGAATTGCTAAAGGTTTTAACATACCTGGGGTCTTAATTATCTCACTTTTGTTCTGTTGGCATATCAAGCATTCTACACTTTTGTACATCTCCCTTGAGTCCTTCCCAAGATACTTCTCGCTTGATTCTGTGATAAGTTTTCAAGAACTCAGAGCGTCCCTCAATTGGAAATGCATGCAACTCTGCAAGAATCTTATGCTTCAACTCTGAATCTTTGCACAAGTATAACCTATCCTTATACCATAGGGCATTATCTTTCCATTCAAATTTGTCAAAGGCTATAGAACCTTGTTGGATATTCTGAATCAGAACCAGTGTATCCTTGTCTTGTCCTCACTCTAACCTAGCTTCGTCTACCCAATGGACATTGCACAAAGTACTGCTTCTGTGGATGTATCTCGTTTGGATAGTGCATCTGCTACTATATTATCTTTACCCTTCTTGTATATGATTTCAAAATCATAACCCAACATTTTTGTTACCCAATTTTGTTGTTCCTCAGATGATAATCTTTACTCCAAAAAGTATTTGAGACTATTATGATCCGTTTTCACCTTAAAATGTCTACCCATTAGATAGGACCTCCATTGTTTTACTGCATGAAGAATAGCCATCATTTCTTTCTCATAGACAAGTTTTTGGATATTCTTACCTTTGAATTGACGACTCTCAAATGCAGGGGTCTTCCTTCTTGCATTAGTACTGCTCCCAACTCTGATCCAGAAGCATCACATTCAACAATGAACGTCTTTGAGAAGTCTGGATTAGCCAAAACTGGGGTGGTGCACATAGCTGCTTTCAGTTGCTCAAATGCTTTAGTGGCCGCATCATTCTAGAGGAAGGCATCCTTCTTTAGCAATGTAGTGAGTGGAGATGCTATGTTGCCATAACCTTTCACAAATATTCGTAACTTGTTAGTCCTAGGAACTCTCAGAGATTTTTGAGAATTTTGGGCATTGGCTAATCCACCATAGTTTTGATCTTATAAGGATCAACTTTGACACCTTCATGGGATACAATGTGACCCAGTATTCCACCTCTTGTACTCCAAAAGCACATTTGGATGGCTTCGCATAAAGTTGATGTTGTTCCAAAACTAGCAACCCCTGTTTCACATGTTGCAAGTGTTCTTCCCATAGTGTTGAGACTCAGACTCGGCAAGACTTAGCAAATTTTAAAAAATCATTAAAAATAGTGAATTTTAGAAGAAAAAACTATTAAAATGCATTCCATATCAAATCCACTTAAAAATACGCTCAAAACAAGTTAATTAGATCTAACATACACATGTATACACAAAGAAGTAAGTAAATAATGTGATATTGAATGTTTTCAGTTGAACAATTGAACTTGAAATTTGAAAGTTGAGAACTAATAATAAATAAGAGTTGTTTTTATATTCATCAAATTGTTTTTTACTTGTAAAATATCGATTTAGAAATTCATGGCAATGGCATTTGCAAAAACATAATATAAAAAGATACATCTAACTTCTAGGGTTGAGAAGAGCATGCATCACTCGTCCTCTCAACACAAGCTCCAACACATTGGAGCCTACGACGTTTTTTATACATCAAAGAAGCAGTTGCAGCCATTGTACCTGCCCTCGTGGTATCTCTATCTACCACCACATCTTTATCCCTAGATGTACGAGCTCGCTCCTCTTCCAACGCTCCAAGCTCTGCCTCATGATTGCCCTGATCAACCCATTCATGGTCCTCCTCTGTAAACACACAGTTGTCATCCTTTGTGATCCACCCTGACTGTGGATCATACTCCGCTAGCCCAATAGGGGATAAGTCTTCCTCATCCCCTATAATCTTCTTGTGACGGAGGTGAAGGTTGTAACGCACGAATACAAGGTCATTCAACCTTTGCATTGACAACTTATTGCGCTTTTTGAAGTGTATGTGCTCAAACATACTCCAATTGCGTTCACACCCAAAAGCACTACATGGTTGGTTTAGCACTCGAATAGCAATCCTTTGAAGATTTGGCACCTTTGCAATAAAATTTTCCCACCATGCATCTGTAAGCATGGGTATTAAAATGTCTTAGACTTCAATACCAAAAAATATGAAAAAGCAATAAAAGAATGGAAATTATTGATCATTCAAATTCAAAATTTACCTAGCTTAATTGTTGTCCTAGCTGCCTTGCAAATATCTCGAGAAAAGAGATCTCCTAGTGCTTGTTTGTAAATTTCAATCTCGGACATAAGCTTGACCCCTGTCTACACATTTGTTTCCATGGCCTCTATGACTGTGTAAAGGCCATTCATAACCTCCTCGTTGGCTTTAAAGCTCTCAAGGAATTGGAAGGCTGGGTTCAAAAAGTAGGCACAAGCATGAAGTGGCCTATGAAGTTTTATCCACTGTTGGTCAATGATATCCCAAATGGGCATATACTTAGCTTTGATCATGCCATAGACAATTTTTATTTGCTCTTTGGCTCGGTTCCATGCCCTCATAGATATATAGCCCGCACGGAGGAGAGAAACCAATGGTTTAGTGACCTATAACAAATATTAGAAAATATAATTTAGAATTATAACTCTCATTATAAAATTAAAATATTAAATTGCATAATGTTTTTAAACAAAGAAAATGAAAATTCAAGCAAATTAAAATGACTTACATTTACAATCTCCTTTGTCGACACCCAAAAGTGGGCTTCATCGAACACCCACTCTACAATAGCAACCCCACCAATGGTCTTTGCATATGAAGACTTGCTCCATTTCTTGCCAAACGAACATTCACTTCAATGAAGCTTTTGATTGTAGCAAAGATTGCAAGGTGATGAAGGAGGTTGCAAAATGGGTTACACCAGGTTGGACCAGGTCCTTGTTGTTCATGAACTCTCTCAATAAAGAGAGGACCCAAGCATGGTTGTAGATGTACTTCCAAATATTACGACCTTGCTCCACAATTGGCATGACCCACTCCATTTTCCCAATATCCTCTAGCATCAAATCAATGCAATGTGCTAAGCAAGGAGTCTAAAAGATCAAGGGGTGCCTTTGCATGAGTAGCCTACCTGCTGCAACATAATTTGTTGCATTATCTGTGACTACTTGTACCACACTTTCTTCACCCACCTGTGCAATAACTTCTTCAAAAATGTCACATAAGTAATCAACATTTTTAATTCTCCCAGAGGCATCAATGGACTTCAAGAAGACAGATCCACCTGAAGAAGAAACCAAAAAATTTAGCAATGTTCTATTTTTTCTATCTGTCCATCCATCGGACATGATAGTGCAACCCTTATTCCTTCAAATAATTCATTGCTCATCAATGATTGATTTCACATCAACCACTTTATTAGACAAAATTGGCCCCCTTAAATCATCAATAGAGGGAGCTTTGAACCCTTGACCAACAATGGTGATAGCATCCACAAGCACTTGCCAATGGGGCAATCTAAAATGCCAAAAAAAATAAAATTTAGAATTTAAATATAAAAAAGATCTTGTAATCAATAAACAAATTTAGATTCTTAGAATTACATTAACATTCTAAATTCATAATTTTTTTAATTCTTAATCTAGAAGAAATCAGAAAATTATGATATTAATTATTACCTCACCGCATGAAAAGGAATGTCACAATAGTACCAAAAGTGACCCACTGCGCTTCTCACAACTACATATTTGTCCTTGTTCCAACCTATGCTTTCCAGCAATGGTTGGGACCCAGGAGCACTGCATGGGATGAACCAACTCATCGAATTACGCTCTCTAAGGCCAATGCTATAAGAACTCGATCCAGGAATTGGAGGCATGGTTTGGATTTGGAAGCAATAATGATTTGTTGGTTTTGCTTCTCTTTTAAATCCTTTTCATGAAAGCTCTCCAACTAAGCCGTGATCTACCTTATAACCTCAGGCTCTGCGCCAGGGCATAATGCAGCATCACGCTTAGGTATGTGGGCAAGGTGATATTTTAGGCAATTAATTCCGCCACGAAGAAACTCAACCCCACAATGTTTGCAAGTCACATGCCCTTTCTTCAAACCCTTAATGCCATGCTTCCAAGCAGGGCCTCTCGGATGTTTTATTCCTCCCGTCATGGTAACCGTAGGATGGTAGGAGTCAGGACCCAAAAAACTACTTTGTACATAAACAAAAATTAATGGTAAGTACTAAGGACTGTAGGGTTAACATTTAACTTTGCAAATTTTAAATATACAACAAGAAAAACATAGAAAAGAAAAATTACAATAACCATGGTTCATGAATCATAATACATATCACAAGAAAGAAAGAAAGGGAAAAGATTAAAAAAAAAAAAAACATAATCATGGGTTTTAAATTTTAATGTATAATGAAGAAGAAGAAAATGTTAGGAAATGAGAGAAATAAAAGAGAAGTGTTCATGCAATTTACCTCTTGTAAATGCACACTTGAATCAGTTCTAAGCCTCCAACAATGCACAGCCACAGACAATCCATAGTGCACACACTTTGACTTGAAGCTTTGGATCAACCAATGCACTTAAAAACAGCCAATCCCTTGAAGCTCAAGCCCCCAAGGCTCCAACGATACACTCACTTGTGGCTAAACCAACCTTTGCACACTAGCAATTAACCCCTTTGTAGCAAAAAGAACAAATCTGAAATTTTAATCACAATGGAAGAAAATGAAAAATGGAATGGGTTCATGAAAACAGAGTTAGAATGAGTGAATGGCACTTTGAGGATGTTAGAATGTCTTTTAGGTTTAGCTTTACGTTTTTGTTTTTTCACTTTATTGTGTGTTTTTTTTTTTTTTTTTGAATTTAAAATTTAAAAAAAAAATTGGGTTTTTTGTAGACTTTGCGAGTCCTGTGATAGGGCTTGCGAGCCTACAAAAAACTCGACGAGGCTTTAGCGTGTTCAAAAAAAAAAAAAGGGTTTTTTGTAAACTCGGAGAGTCCTGTGACAGGGCTTGCGAGCCTACAAAAAACTCGACGAGGCCTTAGCGTGATCGACTCGGGCTCGGAACTGCGAGTACTCGCCGAGACTCTCTGAGTCTCAACACTATGGTTCTTCCCATGTCTCACTGTAAATCAGTATGTCGTCAAAGAAAATCAGCACAAACTTCATTAAAAGTGATAGAACTCGTGAGTCTGCAAAAAACTCGGCGAGGCCTCGACGTGATCGACTCAGGCTCGGAACCGCAAGTACTCGCCGAGACTCTCGAGTCTCAACACTATGGTTCTTCCCATGTCTCATTGTAAATCAATATGTTGTCAAAGAAAATCAGCACAAATTTCATTAAAAAAGGCTTAAAAATAGTGTTCATCAAGCTCTGAAAAGTATATGGTACATTTGTAAGACCAAAGGGCATTGCCAAAAACTCATAATGGCCCTCATGAGTTCTAAAAGTGGTTTTATGAACATCTTCATCCCTGATTCTAATTTGATGGTACCCCGAATGAAGATCCAATTTTGTGAAATAAACAACACCATGCAACTCATCAAGTAAATCATCAATTACCAGAATAGGAAACTTATCTTTGATGGTGTACTTGTTGAGTTCCTTGTAATCAGGGCACATCCTCCATGTGTCATTCTTCTTACGTACCATGACCACTTGCGATGAATATGCACTCTAGTTGTGCTTGATGATCCCTGCCTCTAGCATCTCATGGACCATCTTTTCGATTTAACTATTTTGCACGTAGATATCTATGTGGTCTGATATTTGGTGGTTGACTCCCTAGAAGTAGTTGAATGGCATGATCATGTGCTCTTTTTGGTGGTAGTCTTTTTGGCATGGCCTCAAAAATAGATGGGTGCTCTTTTTGGTGGTAGTCTGTAGATCAAGATGTGGAGATGCTTTTATGGGTTGAACTTTTATGGACATAATCGTGCTATAAAGCCTTTTGCCCCCTTATTAGGTTATTTTTTCATCTGATGTGAACTAACCAATTGTGGAGATTTTGCCCGTAATTCCCGTGGTTCAATTTTTCTACTTTAAGAATGAAAGTGCATGAATAGTTCTTAGAAGTTCATCTCAATTGCACCCAAGGTTGTGAGCCATTGGACTCCCAAAACAATGTCCGCACCACCCATGGGAATAGCAAACATAGGATAATCTAGATTGTTCTTGCCCATAGCAAGCTTAATACCATGGCATTTTCCTGAACAATTGATTGTGCCACTATCTGCAATCATGACCTGAAATTTTGGTGCTGGGTAAATGAAACAATTCAATCGAGTGGCCAACTTATGGTTGATGAAATTATGTGTGCTCCCTGAGTCAATCAATACTGTCACCATCTGTTTCTTGAGGGAACCCACCACTTTAAGTGTTTGAGTGCTAATACCCGAAAGTGCATGACAAGAGATTGTAGGTTTGGAATCTTCAGGTACTTCCTCTATCTCTTCCTCATCATCATTGGAGGCATCATCCTCTTCATCATCTCCGTTGGATCCCTCAATGTAGAATAACTTCTTAGCACATCTATGTCCTTTGCTCCACTTGCAAACGTAATCCTTTTGCACACTTCTCTTCAATTTGTTGAAGGGTCATCTGGTAGGTGGATGAAATGATGGTGTCGATAGGCTACAATCTCTAAAGTGAGTGAATGGCTGCTTCTTGTTGGGTATGAATTTTTCCTTAGCTCTGCGTGCCATGATAATAGAATCAAAAATCTTAAGTGGATTAAACACACGTAACTCATGTTGAATGTGGTCCTTGAAACCTCCCAAAAACAGGGCATTCAGGTTCTCATCAAAAATTGTCTCCACACATAAAGACAGGTTCTGAAAATTATGAATATAATCCTTGACTGAACTAGTTTGTCACAATTTTGCTAGTTGGCTGAAGTAATTATCTGTCACACTGTTGCTATAGTGTAATTGCAGCTCCTTTGTAAAAACTAACAAGGTGACATTGAGAGTCATCTTTTTCTTTTGAGCACACAACCATCGATACCAAATGAATTGGCCAGGTTCTAGATACAATGATGCCATGGTAACCTTTTGTCCACATGGGATTTAATGCAGATCAAAAACAAATCTCCATTTGGTTGATCCAATTGAGTGGATCCTTTCTATCAAATTTATGCATATCTACCTTTGGTAATAGGTTTCGTTGTGGCAAGGTACTTGGATTTGGATTAGGCTGGTTGGGAGATCCACCTTGGTGGGGTTGTGTAATAATGATAGCTGGCTGATTTGATTGATTATTTTGTAAAGCCATCATGATATTTGCCAAATTAGATTGTACGGATTTCATATCAGATTGTACACCTTGCATCTCACTTTGAATGCCTTGCACATTGTAGTCAAGCTGGCTCACTTTGTGATCTATCTCAGAGAGCCCTGGTGTAAAGGATCCAGTAACTCCCCTTTCTGACTCCATCTCTTCCGTGTGAGGAGTTTTACTTGAGTTTTCAGCACCCTTTCTTTGGCCCCTAGTTTGCAATCCTGCCATAAAAGGGCTTGACAATGTCGACCTTGATTGACACTTTTGACCTAACTTTTTCCAAGCGATTTTGTACTTATGTTAGCCTCAAATCAGAAACCACAAATAACATACCCCAGCTATTTTTTTTTAAGATTTTCAAAAATGTAAATAAATCTGAAAAATTCCTTGAATTGCGCACTATAGAGCAAATTTATGAAAAACCCTAAAATGGTGATAACTTTTGAAAAACAGATCCAAATGATTTGAAATTTTAATGGAAGCTTACTTGAATGATTTCACACCTCCAGTAAAAAAATTGCAGAGAAATTCGCAACTGTTTGCGAGATATAGCCAAATTCAAAGATCTAGGGTTTTTGCCTTGATTATGGCCCAAATCGACACTCTGATACCACTTGTAATAATATTGCTTCACCAAATAAGCATAATAACAACAATAGATCACAATGATATGAAAATATAGCAGAAAATATGATTAATAGATAAGCCACTTCGGGGGGGCAACCTTCCAAATGCTTGCAATAAGAAATGAATACTCCGATATGATGATAAACAACTACCCACTACCTCCTATATATTGTCTACCTAGGCCATGGTACTCCATGGGGCAACCTACCAAGCCAATTAAAGCATAGAGAAATGTGATATAATATCAAAGAGGGATAAGTAAGCCACAAGTTGGCTATTCATATCCCGATACATGCAATAGGTTAGGGGCATAGCACTACTCAGACCTCCTTGCCTCACTCTCCTACTCTCTGTTGAACAACTGGATGAAGAAGACAACCTTCATGCCCTAAGTCTTCACACTACTCTTCCAACAATTATGCTCGTGTCTTGTCCAACACTTCTCTATAGGTTTTTCCAAAGTGATATGCATCACTTCATATTCATGCAAATCTCTTCAAGTCCCCACATGTGCCTAGAAAAGTTGTGTGCACTACTAGGATGAAGACGCGTGTCCTTTTCTTCTCCATGCTTGAAGATCTGGGAGTTAAGGGTCAACACCATGGTTGGATTTTGAATATTTTGTGCAAAGGTCTCCATTTGCACATCAATAACACTCTCGAGTCTCTGCACATCAAGTATTTCACATGACTGCTTAAGTCTTCCCTTATTTGTTCTCCTCATTGACTTTATTTTTGCCTTTTGCATGTGCTTTTTGCCATGATCTCTATGCAATTAATCTTGTGCGTTTGGCAAAGTCCACCTCTATGCATCCCTTATTCATTGATGTTTGCGCACCAATTTATCTATGCAAAGCCCTTTGCTTAAAACTTGCCCTAGCTCCAAAATCTTGCCAAATTACCAAGACTAATTCCAAGTCCTTGTGCAGTCCTCCAACCAAACATCTTGTATGATCCATGCGCTACATGCACCATGTTGGAACTTTACTGAAAACACAGAGTTAGATCTTTTTCCTGATGCAAGATTTTCATATGCCAGAGATGCTCTTGCAACAGATACTTTGGGTAACTGTAAGAATGTTAGCCTTTGCTCACATTGTGTTGAAATCCTTTAAGAGAATAACCGTAATGATAAATCTTTGCAAGATCCAACCAAGTAGAGTCCATTGCTATGTGCTTCTTCCATTTGACCAAGTACTTCTTGTACTCATTTCTATGTATTTTATTGACATCCTTAGAGTCCAAAATGGCCTCTATATCTTCCTTCTCATTCTCAGATTTATGAGGTCTTGATTTTTCTTCTTTGACACTTTGCCCTTCATGGAACTCGTACAAATCTGCAACACTGAAGATAGGCAAATTGATCTCGTATGTGTTTGTAAAAAACTTCCTCAATTTCTTGCACTGTCCAATCTTTTTCCACTTCAATTTGTTATATGTTTCGCGTGGGAACCTCTCCTTTCGTAAATATGCTAGTGCTAACTCTTAAACTTCGAATTATGTATTTATGTGCTTCTCATCTACATGCCGCGTACACCATTGACCACTTTGTGCCAACTTCTCCTTCACTTGTCGGTGTATTTTGTGCATATATTTAGCATAATCTTTTGCTTCTACACTTCTTCCATGTGCTTCTTTGATTTCTTGTACCTTTGTGACTCCTCTTGGGTTGCTTCCATACACAATTTGGAAAGGAGTTTTCCCACTTCTCTTATTCATCAAATTGTTGTAGGCAAACTTTGCTTGTGCCAACACCAAATCCCATTGCTTTGATTTATCTCCAGCCAAGCATCTCAACAAATTTCCAAGGCTCCTGTTCACAATCTCAGTGTGTCCATCTATCTACGGATGGTATGTTGAACCAAAACTCAGCTTTGTATCCAACTTCTTCCATTAAGGTCCTCCAAAAATGACCTACAAATTTGGTGTCCCTATTTGACACTATGTTGTGCGGCAACCCTTGCAGCTTTACCACCTTTTTGAAGAACAAATTAACAATGTTTGTGGCATCGCTTGTCTTCTTGCATGCAATGAAATGCACTAGTTTTGAAGATATATCCTCAATAATAAAAATAGAGTTGTTCCCCTTCTGTGTCCTAGGTAATCCAAGTACAAAATCCATACTGATATCATCCCATGGCGTCTCTGGAATAGGCAATGTCTATCTGACTCCTTCCTTTTGCCAATTGACAAACTCTACATTCTTTTAAAAAGTTTCGCACATCCACACTCGTCTTAGGCCAAAAGTAACTTTCAGCTAGCTGCACATACGTCTTTTCATTTCCAAAATGACTTGCCAATCCCCCACTATTCTTTTCCTTGATTAACATCGATCCTTTGAGTATTCGTAACCGCATTCATCTGAACAACCCCTCCTATATGAAGTAATCCAACCACGGTGCTGAAATCCACATCTTCCATGTACAACTCCATATAATCAAACCCTATGACCTCCATGTGCATCTCATTCACTAAGAGACACCTTTTACTCAACACATCAGCTACCCTATTTAACCTTCCACTTCTATGTTTTAACACAAATGAGTAACTATGCAAAAACTCAACCCACTTCATATGGCGCTGACTCACATTTCTTTGACTATTTATGAATTACAACACCTAATGGTCTGTGTACAACACAAACTCCTTTGGCAATGGCTAATGTCTCCATTTCTTGAGCGCTTACACTATGGCATAGAACTCTTGGTCATAAACTAAATACTTTCTCTTCGTATCTTTCAACTTCTCATTGAAGTAAGCTACAAGCCTATCTGCTTGGCTCAACATTGCTCCAATAGTAGTGCCACTAGCATCAGCATCACAATCAACTTGAAATACTTTGTTGAAATCAGGTAACACCAATACTAGTTGCTTAGTCCCATTATTCTTTAAAGCTTGGAAACTCTTTTTTGCTTCATCTATCTAGAAAAACTCTCTCCTATCACCCTTCATTACCTCAATGATTGCTACGCACGTTCCACTAAAATTTATGGTGAACTTCCTATAGAAACTTGCAAAGCCACAAAATCTTTGTGCCTCAAATTTGCACCTGGGTGACAACCACTCCAAGATGATGTGCACCTTTTCGAGATCCATTTTTAAACCTTCTAGGAAAACCAAAAATCCCAAGTATACCAATTATTCCTTCATGGAGCTACGCTTCCTCACATTCACTAGCAACTTTTTCTCTTGTAGCCACTGTGATACTCTCCTCAGATGCATCAAGTGCTCTCCCCTTGTGCTGAAAATCAGAATGTCATCCACGTATACTATGACAAACTTACCTGATAAAGGTTTCACGACTTCATTCATAGTGCTTGAGGGGGCAATACTCATCATGCATGACTTTGACAAATGAACTCCAAGTCACAATGGGCTCAAGGTCTTTCTCACGTTGCATGCTAAAGGTTTCCCATTAGTGGGACACTGAAATGGGCATCTTCAACATTGTGGAGGTGATCTCTGTGCCAATGAAGCGGCTAATTGAGAAGTAGGCCTTTAGTTGTCAAATCTAACTCTCCAATGTTGTGATGTTGATTTTACCTTTGAGCATTGAAATGTCAAGATTGACTTGAACTTTGAAAGGGCTTTGTTGTTGAAATAATTGATGCACGGGCATGCCAAAGGAGCTTGTTGTGATCCAAGTTGCATCATGAGTTCACAGAATTGGCCAAAGAGTTCATTGTGTTGCTCCTCGAGGGCATCGCAAATGAGTTTTTGGATGTTTGGTAATGCCTCAATGAAAGGTTTTAGGGCATCAGCCATCTTGCTCTTGCTACAACGTTCTTCCAAGTAATCTAAAATAGAATACACTGGTAATCCTTCTCTCTGTTGTTGTGCTCTCATATTTATTGGCGCATGAAAGCTCTTGCTTTAATGCCAATTATTCGTACCATGGGGCCTAAGATACCAGTATGGGGGACAATCATGCAATTTTACTGGTAGACTATGAGTTATAGAACATGCAATGGAAAACTATAACAGAAGTAAACCAAGACACATTCAAATGAAAAACAGTATAAATTCTGTTCAATATGGAAGAATTAGGTAAAGTACAGAGGTGTACAAGAAACGTTGAGATTGAAGATTCCCATGATCACTTTATACTATTTTTTTCTAGGCTTCCATGAAAGAATACAAATGATCACATGAAGTTACATACTCAGGGCATGCTAACATTTGTGTCTATGATCTCTGGTGTGGTCTATGATTGATTTTTCTTAGGGCCGACTAGAGTACAATAGATATACATCATTACAAGAAGGCAGTTAGAACAGGAGTTGTTACAAAACAATCCATTTTCTGCCCGATTGATGATTCAGCTTTTGGTGCTGCGGTATGCTAACAGATTTGTTGACATGGTGTGAACCCAAGAAGTACCACTTGGCATGCTGCGAAGAAGCAATAATTTGCCACATGGCCACATAATTTTGAGACTTGTGCATGGCGCTAGTCTTGTGTGGCATGTTGCGCAATGCTGCAATGACATGCAAGGGTACCACGGCATTGTATGTGTGGCTCTATGGGTTGCATGGCTCCCAATCCTTAAAATGAGCACATGGACTGACGTGGCTGCACTCGGATCAGGCTACCATTGTGAAGATAGCTGGGAGGAAAATCCATAAACTCTATTGGCTTCGGTGAAAGGCCAACTGGGTTGACCTAAGAATCATGTGTGTCAACAACTTTTAGTTAATCGATGTGGTAGAAAATGAATGAAATAGAGTGAGCAGACACCCTAAAAATGTTAAACATTAAAAATGTTAAACATTTGATAACGCAAATATGAATCTTACCTACGTGAGCTATCTTTGCCCACAAGGTATCATCATTACATTCAAAATTGAGTCATGGTTGAACTATTCACGTAGAAAATTGCATGATAGAAGACCAGTTTTTCTGACAGCTTTACAAAGCCTTGTCAAAGCCAAAGTCGTAAATTTCAAGACATGCTAAGGATCAAAGAAGTTGCCATAAGGATGGGTGATTGTGTAACTCCACCTTCCATGCAAAAATTTGTCTCTTAGTTTGTCTTATCCCTTAGTAATAAGTAAGATGGGGGAAATGTTGGTGATAATGTTTAGTTAGGTATCATAAGTAACCATCATGCAGCTTACTATGTGATACCTTATTATTTTTTTCTTCTTTCCTTATTTCGGAAATCTTCCTCATTTACTTATGCATTCTTGTAGTTGTGCATGCTTCGATATGTGTTTGTGCATTCTTTGTGGAATCATCCACTTGTATCTATGCCTGCTTACTGAATCCTATACTTGCACCTTATGTTGTATATTATTGAAATCTCTTGCTCTCATAGTGCAACCCATATTTTCATGTATTCTAGCTTTTACTCGAGGGTAATTTTTTTATTTAGATATTCTAGGTATCCACCATATTTTTTCCTCCTTGTGTGCACAGCATTGACTATTTGTGCTTTATCATTCTCTACTGTGTAGTCTATCCTAACAATCATGCAAGAACCATATACATCGAGGTGCATCAACATAAATTGTGCTCTATAGGAGTAAGTAGAAAACATTTTACAAATGCTCTTGTATAGAATTAGGGGCAACAATTTAACCATGGGAAAGGGGGTTAAAATATTGATCATATTTTATTTGGTATAAATTTACATGTTGAGTTGTAATTAAGGTTAGCACTAGGAATAAAAAATGAAGTGTTGGACTCTGAATATTTACATTCATTATTGTAAAATTATTATTGTGTGTCGCAAGGAAGTCAGAGAGTAATGGAATATTCAAAAAGGCAGAATGTAAAAGTTTTGTCAAAGACATATAAGCATGTTATACTCTCTAATTTAGTTTTCCTATTAGTGAGAGTTTCAGGTAAATTTTCCAACGTTGTAGTGTATGTGTTGTGCCTTGGATCCAACACCTATAACAGACATGGTGAAAAAATAAGTTATGCAATTAATCCAATTAGTTAAACTAATTATATTCGTTAAAATAAATGCCATACACAAGGAATTAAGTATGAGTTGGATTAGTGAAAATCAAACTTCTTTTGTCTTTGCAAAATGTCATTAAACACTAAATAAAGATGGCTACCAAAGAAGACACCCTGTCAATTTCATAAAGATAAGATGAAATTGTGTAAATGTTGTGTTTATAACAAGAAGCAAAAAGCACTGAATGAGATGGAAGGCTAGTAGTTTATGGTTTTATTCCCTTTAACTATGGATTGAGACTCTATCTTGTAAGTTATCTTTGATATTGCTACTTATTTTTGTTGCATCAGGGCTTGTGAAAGAGAAGCTTTTGTAAATTTCCATTACAAAATGTCTTTGTAGTTTGAGCCTTCTAGGTTGGTTTTAATTTATCTTCATTTTCTTTTCTTTTGTGCAGTATAATGAGATTGGAAACGACGAGGTTTCATCCTTGACAACGGATACAGAAATTTTGCCAGAATTTTCCAATGAGTTAGGACAACAACACCAAAATGTATGTATTGATAATAGATAGCATATTTGTTTTAACTTATGTGACAAGAACTGATGATATTTTATCTCTATATTTGAATGAATACATTTCTTTTATTAAGTCAGGAATTTCCCTTAGAGTCGACTGGTTGTGAACATAACTGGCTCTAAGTGTAGGAATCGTATTTCCTTTCGAGCTTTTGTTAAAAAATTCATATCTCATGCAATCTTTAACGTTTGCACCAAAACATTTCCTTTTGTGGAGGATCTTCAGTGTCAATTTGTGAAAATATCTTCATCTTAGACATTACTTAACTAGACATCACAAATAAAACCGGTTTCAATCCACATCAGAACTTGTTTCTTTTACATGTTTAACAAATATGCTGTACATGCACATTTAGCTGAAAAAATGCTTTGTAAAGTTAGCATACAATGCCTCCCTACTCAATCCACTAATGCTGCATAATGGTTAAAACTTAAGACATAAAAACCCATGCTTTTGGGATAGAAGGTATGACCCAGACCAACCATAAACTTTCCATGAAGTACCACTCACAGATTAAAAACCACGTGATTCTCACCATCTTTCCCCCATTGGTAGTTGGGCTTATACGTTGGCAAATTACACTATAATATCATCTACTAGCATACCTAGATTCTAGTATTCCCTTCTGTGATATTAAATGTACGTAGACATAGGAGGGCCCAAGCACAACAACAATTCTTCTGAGTTGGATTATAGCCACTCATGAGTATCTCAATTATGGACCTTTGAAAATAATTGAATAACGTCTCTAGTATGGATCATATAGCACTTGCTGGAGCATGGCCACCTTTGTCTTGCATCTCTAGTATGGATCGTATAACACTTACTCGAGCAGAACCACCTTTAGTACACACAGGATTTGGACTTAGCCAAGTAATACTCCCAAGTATGCTGATTCGAGTATATCATTATGCTGAACATATGAGTCACATGCATCGACAAATACAAGTTGAGTATGAGTATTGCAACTTTTCTTACAAGTATATGCACAATGTGTGACCTGTTTCCATTAATGCCCTTATATTATATAGGATTTAGAAGTACCGATATATATGGAGGAATCACACAATATTATATGGTAATTGTCACCCCAACTATCCAAAACTATTATGGCTCATGACCTGCGGCATAAAACAGTAACAACCTTATAGGATTCACCCATCAATATAAATACAACACAACGTATCTTATTATGTATCTCCTTCCAATGATGTCGATGCCTCTCTCTAATCACATCCACACCTAATTTCAGGTATTCAACTGTCGTAAACCATGCAAATATGTAATCCTTAGACTAATGCATCTTGAAATTTGACTATTAAAAATTGCAAGCACTACCTCAAAAACATACCTCACATAGGAGATGTTTCAACACAGGAATCCTATGACTATCCAAATTATAAGTGTCAAATAACATCAACTGCACACTATTCTAATTAAGCCTCAATAACTTTTCAATGATACATGATAAGCCTATGTTCAACATGATCAACTATGTGGACTTAGCGAACCACCTTGTGAAGCCAAAACACATCATTAGGGATACCCAAAAGATTTAAGGAAATTACACCCTTAAAAAGTATACTAATAAAGATTTAAAGCAATGTTTGTTAGTCTATGGCCAAGTTAACCATGATGATTCATCATACAACTAATCCATCATGTAACTGCACCTATATGCTCACTTGAACTCAAAGTACTACCACAAAAATGAAGGAAATTGGCCGACTTTAGATAGGAAAGATAAAAATTATATTGATATTCCAAAATAACCAAAATATGTTATTGGGACTAAAGTACATAAATTAGTCACAATAACAGTAGGACTGCTATTACTCTTCTTTATTATTAAAAAATAAACAAAAAGGTACAAGAGTGTAGAACCTAGGAGATCAAACCATAAAATGCAAATTAAGTAGCCAACCATGCATAAAAAGTTGATTGTCACAACTTACTATAGTCCACCTTAATAATAGAAGTAGCATTAAAAAACACTGACCATTAGATCATCCCTAAAGACATTCTTGAGAATGTCCTTTGTGGAGAAACTTGATGCACCGTACATGGATATCAATTAATCATTAACTGAATATAATCTGATCTTGCATCTTGATCTCAAGGCCAAGTTTTAACTAACTTTCGACATGAGGCAATGTATAAAGTGAATCTGTCATATCAGATGTTGCTGATAACAGTAATAGTGGGGATGAAATTCAAAGAGGGGTATATGGTTATGAAAAAAATAGTTTTTGCAAAGCAAATCTATGGAGACCAAGGTGGAGAAAGACATAGTTCTGCATATGCAATTACCTTCTTAGCAAAGAAATAAACAGAGAAATCAAAGAGAAGGAGAAAAACATAAATTAGAAGATTGCCATTATTAACACAGTGCAGTGCAGAATTAAAGATGGAAGACAGATCTAACATGTTCATATCTCATACATTCTCTTCAAATCATATGCAATCCTATCAATTTTAGCTTCATTCATACTTTGTAGATCACTTTACTTTCTTCCACCTACAATAAAATAGAAGGATAGCTGTATTGCCTCCTCTAAATTATTGTTCATAATCATGTTGTGTTATCCTATAGTGATCTTAAAACTCTGCACGGGGTCATTTTGTTTTGTTATTTTCAGTTGTCTTGTATTCTGTTCCTATCATATACTAGTCAACATGTTTGCATATCCACTGAAAGATGGACCTTCAGTTTAAATTCTCAAAATAATGTGATAAAAAATTAAACAAGATTTTGGAGCTGAGCATTATATGCTCAATAAAGCGCACTTCCTGTGTGGCTTCAGGCATCACCTCTAAACTTGCCTTCTTTGGAAAGAGTCTTTTGTATTATATATGTTGCACTTATGCATTATGTTATGAAGATTAGGAAATGGTTATTTTAACAGGAATTTATATGGTCCACTACCTGCAGGCTGAACATTTAAGCCAATTAGGAGTAAATTCCAATTTCAGAGACATCGAACAGATTCCTAGCATCTCTAGGGCAGTTGATGATCGTATGGAAGAGATCAGTGGTGACAATAAATTGAAAGGTGAACTGGCTTTAAAATTGTTTGCATCTCTTTTTTTCATGTAGAGTCCTGTGCATTATAAACAGCTAGTCTTCAAAGAGACCATTGGAGCTCCTTTCCTCTAAAAATCAAATGCTCCAAAATTCAACCCATAACTGAAAAAGTTTTAAAAATAAAATAAATTGTACTTTATTAAAATCCTGATAACTGGAATATGCATGACTGTGTATAAGTTAGTTTTAATTATCATCTACAGAGGCTATACATTTTTAAGCTTATGCAGAGTGATCTGTTTTTAGTCATACTAGAGGTAATATCAGACGCAAGACCAGGAGAATAACACTAGCAAAAGTAATTGATAATTTTTTTGTAACAATAAAAAGTTCAAACCATTCCGAAAGAGACCCCATTTAATAACTAAGAAGCATGTATACCATAAAACACTCGTAACTAGAGCAGAAGTATACTATAAAATATTCATCACCAGAGTAGAAGTATACTATAAAACACTCGTCATCAGAGTAGAGGTATTTATGCATAACTGGAACAGAGAAAGGTTACTAAAATTGTGAATTTAAGCACATCCTAAACTCAACGCAACATTTCTCAAATGAAGATAACAAACTCTTAATTTAATGTTTAGTGTTTTACAGGGTTTTGTTGATGAAATGCAAGGCCTGTAATTTTTTTTGGTTTAAAGATCAAAGCATAGATATCCATCTATCTCCTGATGAAGGATCATGGTAGTGATCCGAAACATTGAGAGGAAAAATTCACACAGTTGTTCCAAAAAACTTGATTTGATGAATTTTTTGTTTAACAAATTAATATTATCTTGCCACCTCGTGTTTTAGTTATTTGATCAACCTTGCTAGATATCCATCATATCTTGAGGAATGGGTTATTAGAAGGGCTTTCCTGTTGAGAAGTCTAGTTCTTAATTGGTCAGAATAATTTCGACTTGAAAAACTGGATTCAGTCATCACTTTCAACCCAAATCACTGATTTGTTCCACTTACATTCTACGTATGATAATATTTTAAGTTTATTTATGTCCTTGTTTTGGATGACAGGTAGTAGACCTCAAAGGGGTTACGTTGGGCTTGAACTGATTTGGACTATTTTGCGACTTTTAATGGCTATAATGCCATCATTGCAGCAGTTGAAGAGTGTGATCAAATTGATTACACTTAAAGAAAAGGATGATAGAGAAACAGCAAAGATACCTGATACAGAACAGAAAGAATTCCTGCACCCAATTCCTGATTCCAAACCTATATCATTGATTGAAGATCCTACTACTAAAAAAATAATGACATTAGAGGCTGAACTTGCAGAGACAAAAATGGTTGGTGTTACCTAATGCTTCAGTTTATTTTGGTACTCAAATCAATTCTATGAAATGACATAAAGGCGCTGAAAATGGTGTTATTGCAGGCTTTGAGAACAGTTATCTCTAGACAAGACGAACTCCAGCAGAATTTGGAGCATTTGAAAGATACAGCCTTTAGGGTAAGTGATTTTAGTCAGTATGGTTAGTTGCAAGAAACTGAATCAATACCATTGTCATTGCTTAAATTAGCAAATTGACGCTTTCATGATCAATAACATAAGAGAGCTTTTGGATAAAAATGCATGGATTTTATAAACATCAACATTTCGGATCAACTCATGTGATCCATCATTGGGATAGAAAATATATGGTTGTTTCAATGCCACTGATCTTACATTTGAATTTCTGATGCCAGAAAAAGCGATGTAGTTGGAAACGACATAATGACTGACTCAGTGACTGGGAACTAATCTGACAAGCTGCTGGTATCATTAAAGGTTCATGAGACATGTTGTATCACTCGCATGATTAGTTAGATTCAAAAGCTGGTTGATTCTACATATCATTCTTTCTTTTTTTCTGTTTGCCATCGCACTTTATACTTGTATGCACTGCAAACAGCATGTAGAATATGTAATTTTTTTTTAAACAATTGCATTTATTACTGTAGATTCTTTAGGGTTACCAATCTAAACCCTAATTTTAGATCAATAGAAAAGCTAAAGGTATAACGCAAGTTGGGTATTCCCTCACTGATGTATATGAACAGCAGTGAGGAGGGAAGAACTTCTCAAAGAAAGGAGTTGATGTAACCCATTCTAGAAACTAGTGTTTTACACGTGGTTTTGAAAAGAGGTGAGCCTGCCATGGAGATTGTTCTTATTTAGTTAAAAGACACTATAAACCTCCAATGTCTCCATATTTATATATCAAAAATTTTATTTTTAATTTATTATTTATAAATTAAAATTAATATGAATGGTCTCCACTTTGAAACAATTTGGATAAACAAGCACAACCAAAATATATTCCAGTAAATTATATATGAATTATTTTTATTGGTATATAGCTATTTTTAATAAATTTGAGTTATGTTTCATGTGAAATATACATTATAACTTTAGTAGGTAGGACTACTTTTTTTTTTTTTTTTTCGTCAAAGTTACTTGATGGAATCTGGACTGACCTACACTCATGGGAATTGAACTGTGGCAGGCTTTTTAAATTTTATGAGCTACATTGATTCATCTAAGTATTTTTACAAGATTGTGTTATAATATTTTAATTTTGAAAAAATATTTCTTTTTGTTTCATAAGAAATAAACGTTTATATTTTTATAAAGAAATAAAAGTTATTAAAAATAACTTTTTAATTATTATTTTATATTTAATTTTTTTCTATTACATTTAAATAATTATATAGAATAGTGGCTTGTTATGCAACTACCTAATTATTCATATAATTAATTAATTACAATAATTTAAATAAAACAGTTCAGGTGTATATTGGAAGGAAGCATGCCCACTGGGTTGGAATTTAAGTATGAACCCAACATACCATTCCACCAAACCATTAAGGAAACCATTCAATTATCTTCAAAATAAGAGAGATAAATTAAATAAAATAATTATGTCAAAGCCCATAAGAACACCATTCAATTATTTGGAAAATAAGAGAGAAATAAATTAAGTAAAATAATTATATCAAGGATCAAACAAGTTTATACTTATGAACTGAATTAATTATCTTTAAAAATTTCGAGTTAATTATGTTTTAAAAATGTTAAAAAATGAATCTAATAGTAATTTATATTAATGATATCACTTTCACTATACAATTGAAAAAATAAAAAATAAATAATAATATTAATAACATTATTTGTATTATACAATGAATCAAAAATTTGCAAGCAATTTATCAAACAACCCTTTTGATATTTCAATGTCAACTTATATAAATTCATCCTAGTTCAAACTGGTCCATTGGCTAAGATTTCTATTTACTAAAGTTTATATATAATATATTTAATCATAAAATAATTATTTATTTAAGAATTTAAAACATATATATATAATTTGCCATTAAGCATGTAATGTAGAGTATAGATTAAATATTATCATATATATATATATATATATATATATATATATATATATTAATTAGATTTCTGAAATTAATATGATACTGTTATTATATTTTAAATAGATTATAAAACATATAGAAATGTATTATGTAAGTTATATAATGAATTATTTGCAATTCAATATTTGTCAATTGGAAGTTTTTTTTTTAAATATATATAATGAAAAAATAATAACCTAATTTATATTAAAAGATATAATAATATTTTCTATTAAAATATATTATTAAGCATTAAAAAATCCGTATATATGTCTGAATAGTTTATAATAATATAATTACTTTTTTTTTAATATATGATGAAAAAATAATAATCTTATTTAATTTAAATAATTATAATAATATTTTTATGAAAATATATTATTAAATATTAGAAATCTATTTTGTATATATCAGAATAGTCCATAATAATATAAATCGTTAAATTTTTTTTTATTACATTACACTTATTAAAAGATCAAAATAATTTACTATAAGTAAAAAAATGTTTATAATAATATAAATCTATATAAAATTTTATTTTATTTATATTCATTAAAAAATCTATTTAATTTATTATAAATAAAAATTGTTTATAATAATATAAATTTGTTCATTAATTTATTATATTAATTATTTTTTATTTATTAATTTATAAAAATAATCTTAATACTTAATATAAAATAAAAGATTAAATGTTATAATACAATTAAAATGGTAATAGTTGAAAATTAGCAGCGCAATATTTACTATGTATTGTTTTTATATATACTTTATTTTTTAAATAACAATATGACTTCATATTAATTTTTATTGGAAATAGAAGACCAAAAAAAAGATTGATGCTATTCACATAGATGACAATAATCTTCTTTCGAAAAATTCAATGATAATTTCAAATGCAAATTTACGTATAAGGCATTAAAATTACTAATTGTTTCGTAGTTAAATGTTTTTTAATAATTATATTAATTAATTTAAGGGAATTTTATAATTTTATAAGAAATAAAATATTATGGGATTGAAATTTATTTCATTATTTATTATAATGGTTTACAAGTTAATGGTATTTATTATATTAAATATTTTTTATGAAATTTTATATTAATCATGTAGGTAGATTAATTTAAATAAAGATAAGTTAATATAGATATTATAAATACATTTATTTAAAAGATATGGAGAGATATCAATTTTGAAGCACTTATATTAGATTTGTTATATTGGTTAGATAGGCGTCTTGAGAGTGATATCTCTCGGCATGTTTTAGATAAATATTTTTAAGATATTTTTGCTAATAGCATCCACAAGTGTTGTATATAAACTTTTAATTCAACATACACAATATTTGTAGATCAAACTGTTGAGATCAAATATTGGAGGAATATAACAAAATTTATTCAATAAAAAGCATTAGTTTATTTACGAGGTAAGTGAGCCTTTTATAGCTTACAAAAGTTGATTGTGAAAACTAACCAACAGGTTTAACCAACCCAAACAAATAACAAAAGTAGTCACTAACCTAATACAAATAAAAAATAAGTAACAACTGTATCGATTGATCGACCCAACAAATCCCCCCTTGATCCAAAGGGGTATAGAAGAAATATTATATGGAGCTATGACTATGAAGTTATCAATAGTTTTTGTCACCCCTGCAACCAAGACACTATACATTGTCGTATGGATCAACCAATGTCGCTCCATATAGAAGCTCGCACTGTGGATTGTGGCATGAATGATGAACACAATCAAGGTCTGTTCACCCCCTTTGACCATTTTGCACCATACTGCAATAGAACATGATCAAGGCTTACTTAACCACTTCGATCCACATAAAGTCTCACACATAAACCCATCGATACAACATTGATGATTGATTGAAGGCCATGCAGTAGCTTCCCCTTGTCAGGAGAGAGGTGAGAAGAATGCAACAAAATATCTAATCCAAACAACTATGTTTGCTCTACATTAGTAATATCAATGAAATGAAAAAAAATCAAATCTAAAGTAAAAACAACAAAATCTAAGCCAAAATTGCCACTATAGCAAAACCCAATATCTGAGTTAGGAGCTAACTCAAGATGGGTGAATCTCCATGCACACAAAAATACATTGTCAGGTCCCTTGGGACCATATACCTCGACCATGTAGGACCCCCCCTGATTAGAGAAAATGTTAGAATAACCAAAAATTTGGAGTAACCAGAAGATGTACAACTAGAATGACCAACATAATTTGCTTCAACCTTCTTTTTGTGTGGGGAGCGTGGGTGTCGAGAAGGACATACATCAATAAGATGACCAATGCCACCACATTTATAACATCTTGGTTCTTTCCAATGTTTGTGAGAACCAGAAGATGAAATGTCACTGCTACAACCACTAGATTTAGAAGAATGCTTATGGTGATGTCTGTGTTTGGAGGATTGTGGAGAATGTCATGAAGAATGTCGAGAGTGGCGATGTGAATGTCTCAGAGACTGTCGATGAGAGTGTTGTGTAGAATGTTTCATGGACTATTCTCGAAAATGTTTGTGTGCATGTCCCTTTGTTATCTGGTGTTTCCTTGCTTTTGTAAAGTAGGCATCTTCATTAGGTTGACTCTTCTTTTTGACAAACTCTCACTCATACTGAGTAAACAATTTACAAATAGAATTGAATGTTGCTCCACTGAGCTTATCACTAGGTTGCATCATTTTGACAAAATTAGTAGTAGTAGATTTGAGGCCCTTTAGAGTTATGGAAATGAGCATGTCATCATCTATCTTGCCTAATGTAGTACAATTCTCTTGTTTGCGGGAGAGATATTCAAAGACATCTTCAGTGCTAAGCTTGTTATTTAATAACTGCATTAGGCGATCAATCTTTTATAGGTGGGTTGTTTGTCATATAAATATTTTAAAGCTTTCCAAGCATTATATTTAATGGCTTCAATGTGGATAATCACTTGAGCAGAACATAATGACTTTAACAAAGTAAGGTCATGCTTGTCACGTTTTTGATATTCAAGAAGTTTAGCAACATTTGTTAGTTGTGGAGTATCTTTTTCAACTATGTCCCATAGGTCATTGAATATTAGAGTATTTTCCATGTGTAAGCTCCATCTTTGTAGTTTTCGGGACTAAGTTGTCCACTTTTAAAAATAATACTTACAATTTTAGTCATAATCACAAAAATATAGCAACAAAAAAGGAATGTTACTTGGGGTTTTTCCTTGACCCTCGTAAGTAGATTCAAAATACAAAAAGTGTGATTCAGAGACCTGACTAATTACAAATCGCATACAGATAACCTTTTTACACCCTTATAGTGCCATTATAGCTTTTCCCTTCATTGTTTTTATACAATACTAAATAAGGTTAAAAAATAAGTTTGACCAAAATATAGATTTAATGGGTTTTGAACCCTTGACATTTTTGTTTGCATGTACTTAACAAAAAATACTTTGCCAACCTGTTTACAAAAAAATTGGAAATTGTTGTCCAAGATAAGCTATTTAAACTGTAATTTTCAAAAATTTCAAGCAAATAAAAAACTGTGCATGTAAAAAACATTCACCCTATTTGTTTACTTGCATGTGAAATCTTATTTTTTGGTGCTTTAATGGAGGGACCCATTGATCATTGACCTAATTAAATAAAATCAATCCTTTTGCACCATCTTTTGGTTCATTGTGCCATTTTTGGGTTGCTACACCATACAAAGCTTCAAACATCATACACGTCTCTCTTGGAGCACTACAAGAAGCGACGTATAGGTGTTGTATGATGTAAATGATTGATTTTTTAGGAAGATTTGGCAGTATAAAATTTGTACATTATAAAATGTATGGATTTCAAGCTGATCTCTAATACCAACTGTTGTACAAATGTAATGTGTGTACTGTTTGAGTCATACAAAATGTTTGTAGGATATATAAAATAGAATGGGATCTTTTGAACCATACTAAATGGCAAAAAAATTAGGTATATAAAATTATGTATGTTTAGAATTGAAAGCTTCCAATTTCAAAAATGCATACTAATTTTTTTTTACTTAGAGTCCAAAAAATCTCTTGAAATATCTTTAATCCTCTTCAGATGTCTTGAGTCCTCGTGTAAGGGTTTGTCCTCTTCAAATGTCTTCAATCCTTCTACCAAGATTTGATACCACTATTGGGATCAAACATTGGAGGAATATAACAAAATTTATTCAATTAAAAGCATTAATTATTTACAAGTTAGGTAAGCTTTTTTGGTTGTGAAAACCAACCAACATGTGTAACCAACCCAAACAAATAAAAAAAATAGTTACTAATTTAATGCAAATAAAAATTAAGTAAATACCATATGGATCAACCAACCCAACACAAACATTATTCTTTAACAATTATTGAAGTATTTCATATTCTTCCAAACGCTTAAAGGAGTACGAGGTATGAGAAAGAAGATTTTTTTGTCAATAGATAATAAATACATAACATTATTGTAGTTCCAAGGACTTGAGTCTCTCTTCACAAGTTTTCATCTTTTTATAACAGTTGTATGAAAATGGTGATAAAAAAAATCAGTCTTTCTAAGGACATTACATGAATGATAACCACAAATGTTAACCATGTTCTTTATTTTTGTTATAGATCAATTGTTGCTTTACAAAGAGTCAACCCTTGTAATTTGTGTATTGTTAATTACCAAGCCAATTTTAAAGATAGTGTGTGTATTCCCTATGTATTGGTGTAATTGGAATTGTATGTGGAGATGTATCTTCAAATAGCACTTTGGAGTAACTATCAAAATCCACCATTACATGTCTATGGTTTTGGTGGGGCACTCTCAAGTTTGTATAATATACTTCGAATTTATGTACATGTAATTAATAACTCCACATCAAGTTCATCGTTCTGACCTCCAAATGGATTGGTACTCCCTGTTTAGGTTGCAATGCTACATGTAATTGGTCATTTCAATGAATGTAGTTTCCTTTTATTATGGTTATGCATATTATAATTTGTTGTGAATGGATGAATGGTATTGTCAAATTTTTCTTTGGTTGTTGAATCTAATGCACCATCTATTTTTCTCATCAATAAATTTCAATCATCAGTTGTCATATATGTATCTCTAAGATTTGTGAGAAGTTGATAAAACTTTTGTTGGTTATTGATTTCTTTTTCATGTCTAAATACCTTATCCAAAGTTACAACTATTTTGATTTCTTCCCGTAATATTTTGGTGCATCTATTACTATCATACAGTGGTTTATCACTAACATGAAGGAATTGCCCAAATCTCCTACCAAAATGATTGATCTACCTCCAAAACTCATGTTTGCATTTTCAATAAATGTATGACAAAGTCGTGAGTCTATGTTTTGTAGTAAATTTTTTCAGATGAAGCTCCTTTCATCAAAAAACATGTATTTTATATGTCGGATCTCTTCTTGGATACTTGTGAGTCTTGTTCCTTTTAATCTAACAAAATTTGCAACTATGATCTAAGTGTTGAATGGATTGTTGACACATTAATATTAAATGTTGTAACTCTAGTTGGTGTGAGTAATAGCAAGGGACAAAGCAATGGTGATGATTCATCTTGAAGAGCTTCCAAAATGGTGCCAATTGGATATGATTTTCATGTACCTGTTGTTCCTTGGATTATCATTCATAATGGAAAGGCATTTTAACTTCAATGATAATTTCTCTTGATTATGTCAAGTGCTCATTTTTGTTTGGTTCCATATGGCATATTTGATGTTGTATTATCTAGTATGAGTAACCCATTATATTTCATTATGCTTATTAATTTTATCATTGAAATTGTATATTCTTCTCCTTAATATTTTTTATTCCATGGTGTTTGTCTATCAAAATATCTTTTGCGCCCAACACATATATTTTAGTTACGTTCACAATTTTCCATGATATAACCTAGAGATGATTTCCTACTCATGTTCCATTGTGTTTTGTTAAATAGTTCTAAAATCCTCATCTTCACAATCAATATGATTTTTAAAGTCATCTACAATAGTCCTTTGCTTCACATAACAATGATTATAATTGAATGAGTCCCACTTTGACATTATTGTATTATCATCAAGTCCGATGTCTCTTTATATATCACAAAGTGGCTTGTAAAACAATAAATTTAACCTACAAAAATAAACCCATTTAGCTGATTGACGCACGTGTGGTGGTAAACCTTATGAATACTTTCACAATAGTTGTCATTATCCTCATCTCTCATTTGTTATATCTTTTTCACTTGGAATTATATGTCCATAGGGGGACAACACTGTGGTGATGATTCATCTTGAAGAGCTTCACAAATGGTACCAATCAGATATGATTTTTGTATCCTTTTTGTTCCTTGGATTATCATGCATAATGGAAAGACATTTTGACCTTGATGATATTGTTTCATGATTATATCAAGTGCTTATTTTTTTTTTTAGCACATAAGGCCCCATATGGTATATTTGGTGTTGTATCATCTGGTATGAGTAATCCATAATCTTTCATTAGTTATTCCATGGCACTTGTCTATCAAGACCTCTTTTTCCCAACATATCTATTTCACTTAATTCCATAATTTCCCCATGATGTAGCCTAGAGATGGTTTCCGACTCATGTTCTATTGTGTTGTGTTGAATAGCTTGAACATCCTCATCTTCATAATCGTAATTATTTTCACTGTCATCTAAAATAGTCATCTGCTCCATAGCAAAGGATTATAATTGAATAAATCTCAATTTGAGGTTCTTCTAGTATCACAAGTTTGATATCTCTTTGTATATCCTGAAAAGACTTTTTAAGCAATAACTCAAACTAAAAATATCAACCCATTTATCTGATTGACATGCATGTATGGTGGTAAATTTTGGGAATACTCTCACAATAGTTGCCATACTCCTTGCTCCCATTTATTATCTGTTTTTCACATGGGTAACTATGTCCACGATCTCATTGTATCAATGAGTGAAACACTTTCAATGACTTATGACATGTTCATGTATCCACCAATGAAATATTTGACATTTTTGTCATTATATTCATTAGTTTGCAATAATAGTTTGAACACCTCTTTTGAAACATTCAAAGTGACAAACACATTGGTGTTTCATACACACACACACTTGTGCTCCACACAAATTCCATTTACTTTGCACCATTTTATTTTATTTTTCATGAACACCATACACACTCAATTATATGTTCTACATAAACAAGGTGCTCTCTAGATTATCATACAAATCATGTGTTCTAATTATGCTACCACTTACTCTGATTAGGGAAATACCAACCATGCTTTTCCCATCATATTTACTTGATCCATTTCATTCATAGAGTCTCACTCCATTCACACTATAGAACTTGCATGCTTTATTTTCTATAAAATCCAAATGTTATTTAGTTTTTTATATGCATCCCAATTTCTATGGCTTATGTGATTATTTCCTTTAAATTTTATACCCACAACAGATGTGCACTCTACATTTTCCACCTTGACAATATAATATACTTTTCCATTTAACAATAATTTTTAATATGAACTCTATGGTTTTCCAAGAACGATAGTTTTTAACAAAAATTTAACAACTTATTATTTCCAATAACTTATGGTTTCAAAAACCCATATAACCTATTGTTCTCAATTTAACACATTGTTTTCAAATAAAAAAATATATGTTATTATTTATTCAATAACCAATTCCTCGTGGTTTAAATAAAACAATTCACGGTTTTTCAATATAATTATTGAACTTATTATTTTTATAATAATGTAAATCAACTCATGGTTTTAAACAAACAACTCGCAGTTTATTACCATATGAGTTATTGTTTTTAAAATAATGTCAAACAATTAATAGTTTTAATAAAAAAACTCATGGTTTACTATATGAATGTATTGTTTTTACAATAATATAAAGCAACTCATGTCTTTAAACAAAACAACTCACAATTTATCATATGAATTTATTGTTTTGGTATGCTATATGAACTTATTATTTTAATAATTTTGAATATATTTTAATTTTTATTGGCATGTTGACTTTTTAATACTTTTGAGTAGCTTTTAATTTTTGGATATATCGGCCACAAATAGGTTTTTATGAACAATCACACCATTATAACCCTTGTTGCCACTGTAGGTTATGTCTATATGTATAATATGTGTATCGTTCATATTTATATAAGCAATGCAAATAATTTTTCTTTGACAAAATATTTTAATGGGAATAAACATATAATTTGTATTGAATGGGCATAAGTTATTGTAAGGGAGCATCATTTTTACAAAATGAAGTTGAAAGAACACCCAAACAACTTGAATAGAGATTAGAAACTAAATCCTAGCCACTCATTAAGGGTGATTATTTGAATGTTAAGAAAAGTGTCCTAAAAACTATGCTAAATAATTAATTGATATTTTTATTTAAATAAATTGATTATTTTTATTTAATATATGTTTGGCACATTTGTCTAGGTATGGGTGATTAGATCAAATTAGGCATGATTGAGTCATTATGAAAAATTTGAACCCTGAAACCCTCTTTATTGCATCCTCCATCATAGCCATATAATTCTCCATGTCCCATGATGGGAATATCCATACAGTCCTAACACCTATCAAGATCATAAATACACAATTTTACTTGTTGCTTGTTCCCCCTTTTAATTAGATGGGCCCATTCACATATTTCTTGCATTTCTCGTTTCTAGTCATTAGAAGTCGGCATGCACATGAATCTCATAATAGTTTGAATTTAAGTCATCTATAAATAGACAAATACGACTCATTTGATCATTAAGCAATCTCAAGTACAATATAATTCTTATAAAGCATTATTATTAGATCACACTTAGATCATTTTACTCGAGCTAATTTTGTTATGTTGTGTATGTTTATCAACAACTTTGTTATCCTTGAAGGGTATGAAAAAATAAAATGGATAGCTATCACATTATAGAAACTAACTATATCATAATGAAACCCTTATCTATTTTATATTTTCATGTTTCAAGAGGACAAGAGTCGAAGCGCATGAAATTAGGGAAAGAGGCAAAAAGGTAGAAGTGTATGAACAAGGTTGAAAGTTTATTTAACACATGGCAACCAATAACTTGAACCATGTGTATGGTCTTGATAGTTGACTTGGAGCTTCGATATGGTCATGCCATCATGATATGGTTAGATGCAAGTTTTGGAGACAACATGATAAACAATTTCAAAATTATGTGAACAAGTTCAAATTGTAATGACATGTTCACAAATGACTCAAAATTCCTTATGACCACCTTCTAAAAAATTAACATCCCTTTATCTCCTTACATGTTTGATTGAGTAGTTAATCAAACATTATTTATTGCATTTTTCATGCTTAATTTAAGGTAGGTGTATTTATATGCATATATTTTATTAAACCTCAACTATCTTACACTTCCTAGGGTTTCATGTTTAGGTGATCCTTGTTTTTCTATGTTCTTAGAGTAGAAACCTAAAAATATCTCCAAAGCATTTATTAATCATTAATTTGGATGTTTTTAATGTACTTGTTTATTTGTTTATTATTGGTCCATATCAGGGGTTATTGGAGTGTTTGTCAACTTTTGATAATCAAGTCAAATAACGTTCATCCCCTTTATCTCATATTTTTATATTTTAGCCATTTAATTTTGGTTTGTATGTCAATAGGGTCCTAATCTGAATTCAAATGTTTATACATACAAGCATTATAGTTAATAATTTAACACAATATATCGATCATTCATAAAGAATTTATTGAGCACTCAAGAATTCAAGAGAGATAGATCAATCATTAGATCATTTCTAATTTTATAAATATATAATTTATCATGGAACACTTATTTTACACAACCTAGGGCTTATTTCTTCCAAAGTTATTTCCATTTATGCAATTTACAAATTTTTGGCATTCTTTATATCAGAGTTCCCACCCATAGGGATTTGATAGTTAAATTGTGTTTGGCCATGCTAACCCTCAACACATGCCCCTAATATCACTTTTTTTTTATTAAGGTATCATTGGTGCAATTGGAGATGATATAAGGCAAGGAAAAACTTTTGTTTTACAAGTATTTAGGTATTATAGTGTGCATTGCAACAAAGAGACAAAAGATCAGAACTGGGTGATCTTGGTTGTAAATTTGTTTTGAACCCTACATGTCACATCTCTAAAGTTTTATGCACTCCAAAGTATTATTTGAAGTATTTTCAGTGCTCCATACACCATTTCCTGGTTAGTTCTAGATTTCTTTGCGAGGTTGCTGACATTGTTGGTGGTGCATTTTCATATTCAAACTTAGGAGATAGTTTTGCAATGATGACTTATTCAAAATATGTATAAGAACCCTATATGTTTACCCTATTGATTGATTTATAAATAATTAATTAGGTATTGTTGATGTATTTATTGTATTTACATATTTATTTCAATGCCTAAATAAAATTAATTCAATTATTTGTATTGCATTTAATTTTAATTCATCTATCCATTTTACAATTAGATCTAAATTTATGAATTCTTTCATGCTTGATGTAAAACCTTACGTCCTCTCCAATTTCTAAAATTCTCAAAACACTAGTATGTTTGGTCATATATGGTGTAGATTATTTTGTGTTTAATTTCATTTTATGTGCAAAATTTTGAAAAAAAATGAGATTCTAATTAGAATAATTGTTAGACTTAACTAGAAGAAATTAAATATTGTTGAAAACTCCTCAATTAAATATATAAGCTAGACTCAAAAAGGAAAATGGAATATATAAATGTCTTCTCATATAAAAGTGGGTATCCCTTTGCAAGATGTTAAAGCTCCTTTGAATGTGAATGATAGTAGTGTGCCTTTAAATGATGTTATACTTCTTTCCATGACTGAAAAGCTTCAAAAATTGTGTTTGCATAGTAATGTTGTTCATAGTCATAAATATTTTGAACATGGTGGATATTTGAATGCTCAAGCCAATGTTAGTATTGAAAGTAGTCAACCAACTCAAAATGGTATAAATCCTGCTAATGGACCCAAAAAAACTCCTAGTTCTTAAATTAAAAAATTTATCATAGAAATCCCTCAAGATATTAATAATATATCAAATGGTTTATAATAAATTGCACTCGAAATTTTGTTCCAAAATGTGGTCATTTATCAATCACCTCTTAAACTTTCATTTATCAAAAAAAATTGCAAGCCTCATCATACCCACATGTACCATGACTTATGTCACCTTTATGCCTACCAATCCTATGCTAATTCCCAAAATAAATCTCTTTCCACATTCCACTTCTTCCTACTTATAAAGAGGACATGAATCAAAGCATGCAATATTAGGGAAAGAGATGAAAGAGTAGAAATATGTGGATAGGGTCACAAGATTATTTTACAGATGATAAATAATAACCATGATTGTTTGTATTGTATTGATAGTTGACTAGGAGGTTACATATGGCCTTGACATCATGCTCCAGTCATATCCAAATTTAGAAACAACTGGACAAATAATTTCAAAATTGCATGATTAGGTTCAAATTGTGACAATGCATTTAAAAATTATTTAAAATCCCTTGTAACCACCTTAAAAAAAATTAAGATCCCTCTATCTCCTTACATATTTGATTGAGCAGGTAAGCAAACATTAATAATTTTATTTTATATGTATATATTTTGGTGAAGCCCAACTATCATGCACTTCATAAGGTTTCATTTTTAGGTGATCCTTATTTATGCAAGATCCTAATGTATACACCTAAAAATAGTCCCAAGGCATTTATTAGTCATTAATTTGTATGTTTTTAGTGTACTTGTCTATTTATTATTATGTGTCCAAATAGGCTTTATTGGCATGTTTGTTGACTTTTAACAACTGCGTTTCTTCTTCTTAACCTCTAAGGTATTCCTCTCTTTCTCTCCCATGATTATTTATATCCATTCCATGAGTTTTGAGTTCTTTTGACACCTATTTGGAGGACCCTCAATGTTCCTACACAGTGCTTTTGGTCTTCGTCAAGTAAAGGTGCATTCATTCCTTTTATCTCATACTTTTTTGCTTCTAGACATTTAATGTTGATCAATGCACCAACACAGTTCTAATCTAAATCAATTATCTATAAATACATAATAATTTTAATTCTTAATTTAACATATAGCATATATCAATCATTCACAAAGAATATATTAAGGACTCATAGGCATTCAAGAAATATCGAGCAATCAATTGATCATTTATCATTTTGTAAATCTAGATTTTCTCTTGGAGAAATTTTGACACATGGCCTAGGGTTTATTTACTTATGAAGTTATTTTCATTTATGTAATTTATTATTATTCAAAATTATTTACAGCACAATTCCCACCCTTAGGGACCTAATAATTAGATAATGTTTGAGCCATGTTAACCCTCAAAACATGCCTCTAATATCACTTTATGTTCCTTAAATTTTTTAGATATCACAAGTGTAACTGTGGATGCTCTAAGTTAAGGAATAAATTTTGTTTTGTAAGTATACAAATGTTTTAGTGCGCATATTAAATCAAATAAACAAGAGATCAATACTAGGAGAACCCAAACATGAATTTGTTTTGAACCATGCATGTATCCTCTCTAGAGTGTCAGTTGCTCATGAGGATTGTTTGAATAACTCTAGGAACTTTTTACATTAGATATGGATCAAATCTAGAGTAATTGGTGAGGTTTCTAACACTATTGGGTGCACATTTTTAAATTCAAACTCAGGTGACATTTCTGCAACGATAAAAACTTGATACATTTTCTCTATTTGTTAAGACTTGAAAATAATTAATTAGGTGTTGTTGGTGTATTTACCATATTTACATATTTAATGTAGTGCTTAATGAAAATTAATTTGGTTATTTGTATTGTGCTTAGTATTAATCCATTTATCCATATTACACCTAGATCTAAATTTTTGAATAATTTCATATTTGATTGTGCATGATCCCAAACCTTAGGTGCTCTCCAATTTCTTGAATTCTTAAAACCCTATGTATTTGATCTTATTTGGTGTATAATTTACCATGCTTAATTTAATTTCATACTATGAAAATTGAAAAAAAATGACATTCTAATTATAAAAATTGCTAGAACTAATTTAAAAAAATGTTGAAAATTAATTCTATACGCTAGGCTCAAAAAATAAAATGGAATCTATAAATGTGTCTTCTACTTTAAAACTGGGTATCCCTTTGCACTATCTTAAATCTCATTTGAATATGAATGGTAATAATGTGTATTTGAGTGATGTTATGCTTTCTTATATGACCGAAAAGCTTTAAAAAAGGCTTTTTCATATTATTATAGTTGATACTTCATAAATATTTTGATCACGATGGATATTTGAATGTTGGAGCCAATGATAGTCTTGAAAGTAGTCAACCAACTCAAAATTTTCTAAATACCACTAGTGAGACAAATGAACCCCTTAGTATTAAACTTAAGAAGCTTTTTTAAGTAAACCCTCAAGACATTGCAAATATATTTAATGTTTTAAAATAAATTGCACTTGAAAGTTTGTTTTGAAAATTGGTTATTTCTCAACTATCTCTTAATATTTCCATTTCTCAATAGACTTCTAATCATCTCATTTCTAAAAAATAATTTCAAGCCTCATTATCCCCCTTATTTTTTGTGATTTATTCCACCCCTCTATCTCCAAATCCTATGTTAAGACCCCACATAAATATCTTTCCACATTCCACTTCTTCCCACTAAATCCCTTATCCCCAATAATTTCAACAAATTATATATTCTTCCATTAATACTCCTCTTTAAACACCACCTATTTAAAATCTTGAAATGGATACCATAATCCACACTCTTCATAACATGCAAATCATATAAAAACCCTTTCTCAAGGATTACAAAAATAAAATGGTAGGAGTGTAATTTCTAGTGATATTCTTCTTAATTTGTTTGCTCATGAAATTTTTTTTTCCTTTTTTTCTCAAGCTTTGTTGCTCCAAAATTCAAATTATTTTAATGGAAAAGGAGATCCTTCATATCATACTAAGTAATTTTATGCTTCGTGATTCTATTTTTCTCATGATGATAGATTATTGATGAAGCTCTTTCCTAAAAGCTCTTGATTGATTTTATGCTTTACTATATGAATCGTTCATTACTTCATAAGACTTGTGGATGATTTCTCTATTCACTTTCAAATCAATATTGACATAAAAACACACATTAATTAACTTTACTTAAATCAATAAAGTAACTAATGAACATTTAATGATTATGTGCTTAGTGTTAAAACAATGGTTACTAAAATGAGTTGTTGGCCCCTAGATAATGAACTTCAAAGTCTCTTTATTGGTAGTTTACTTCTAATTATTAAAAAGAGACTATTTTTTCAACTCTTATCTTTATTTTATGTGCTTACTATGATGTTGTATAATTTTAAAATCATCTTTTAGATGCAAATGTTCTTAAGTATTGTTCAAATGATCCTTCTTCAAAGAAATTTCAAAATGACCAAATTTTAAAATTAGGAACAATGATGGTGTGTTTCCATCTAAGAGTGGCTCTAAGAATTTATTTAAAGTTATTCACAAACCATCTCAGAAGGTTAGCTTAGTCCAATGAAAAGAAATAATATATTTCACTAGACTCAATTAGTCTCTGTAATAACTCTTATAAAAATTGATTGATAATTACATAATCATTTTACCTAACGTAAGATAACTAGATCCTTCAAGATGTTTTCCAAAATATTTTGATCCAAATGCTTTTATATATTATCATATAATCCTAAGACATTTAAACATAATATTCAAGATCTCATTGAAAGTAATTAGATTCCAATATAAGGAGAAAATAATGCCATAAAAAATGTGAATTGATCATTAATTCTTCAAAATCAACTATTTGAATATATTTATAAATCATCTTCCAAATCATAACCATGGAAAACATATTTATTCAAATATGCATGTGATTGATAATAAGAATAAGAATTATAACAAAATGGCATATGACTATGAATCACATCCGATTGATAGCTTTGTGGAAACATTGGAATAAAATAGAACGAATCAAGTTCAAATCCTAATTGTATTCAATGAAATTGAAATTACAAGTGATATATTATATAGTGGTCCTTTGTTTATCAAAGGTTTCATAAGAGGTGAATAAATTGATGGAATGATGATTTTATAATGGCGCAGACTTGAATTTGTGTAATAGTGGGTTCTTTATAGCCTTGGACTTTTTGAAGAAGATCTTGCATTTACATAAACACTTATAAAAGGCTATTAGGTTGTATACAATGATGCTTTCAATTACATAATTTTTCCTATTCAAGTGGTTTCAAAGAAGGCTCAACACTTATTTTACATTATTTCTAGTAATAAATCATACAACATGCTACTTGGAAGACCTCAGATACATCAAATGAAATAAATTCCATCAATTTTGCATTAATATATGAAATTTGGATGTGAAGGAAATGTAATAACTATTAACATGGACAAGGAATTTTTCAAATAAAAAGAACATGAAGTTATCTCAAAATTTTAACAAGTTTTGTTATAAAAAAAATTGATTGAAATTCCAAGGGTTGATAAGCCAAGGCAAATGTTTAAGATAAGATAATAAATTGTAACCTTACAAATCTACTTTAAATAGAGTATATATCATTATAGGAGCAAACAAAGCATATTTAAACACAATTGGCATGATAAAATCAAAGGGTTATGAAATTAATGTTTTGACATTGAAAAATATGCATGCAAATGACCTTTTACAGGATGATTCATCATCATTATATAAAATCTTATCACTCTGATTTCCCTTTCTTCTTTCATCATTGTCTCTTTCTTTATTTTATTTTTTTGTTTCAAGTGATTTTTTTAGTGTTATTTGGCTTTATTTTTAATTTATTTGATTCATATCTTATTGGTTTCTTTCTTTCCAAGGTTGAATGGTATTTTTTTATGTTGTTTTGCATGTGAATGTTAAGTTTTAATCATATTTTCATAGGTGGTGCATGTTTCCATCTTGAACATGTTCAAATAATTATCTACGTGTACTTATATTTATGGTGTTCTTGGTTTAAAATATGCTTGTGATTCTCCTATCATCTATGTTTGTCTCTTTCATGTGATTTCAATTCTCCTTAATATTTCTTAAGTTATATTTTTATTAAGATCCATAATTAATTTAAAATTATGAACAAACATATATCATAAGGTAGAGATAATCATGTATTATGATGAAAATATTGGATCGATAAGGTCATTTTTATTTTGTTTGACTTGTTTGTTTTGGATTGTGAATTTTCAACGTCTTGTGACTCAAAATCTTACTATTATGCTTTGCACATGAGTTATATAATAATAATTGTTTTAAATATTTTATGTGAGTGAAAATAATAATGTGATAATTTTACAATGCTTCATGCTTCATCATTATTTTACTATGAATCTAATTTACAAAGTGACATGACATGAAATGTAATGATTTTTTTTAATTCCTTAATATGAGTTATTTTGATTTGAACTTGTTTGTTGTGAGTTTCTTTCTTGTTTTGTTTTAAGTCATTCTATATTTGTCTATGTGGTGTTTGTTTAATAATTAGAACACACATATTTTCACATGCACGTCACACACATGCACTTAGATGGAGTCACACATAAGTAAAATAAAAATATATATTAGAAAATTATAGGCAAAATATAAAGCACATGAGGTAAATTTCCCATACATATCATGTCTCAAGCTATATGGGAATGATTTCCTTGCCTTTCTTGTCTATATTTGGGGGAAATAAATATTTTTTACATGGGCTATGTGTCCTAGTGTTAGATCTAAATCCTAAGGTAAGTTTCCCCTAACACCTCATAGGTTATGCTATAACATTTGCATAACAATTTTGAATCTATGTCTACTATGCAAACATGACATGCACAAGCCCATTGATAGTAGGGGGTCAAATCATAATAATGTGTACCAATTTTTCCATAAAAAGCTTATACACACTTAAATATCCCTTCAAAAAAACTTAAGTTTACTTGACTAAAATTAATAAAACATATGTGTTTTAGCTTATATATAAATACATAGTGCATCCATAGTTTTCCAAAATTTCACAGTCTATTAAGCTTTTTTAGGATTTGTTTTTTAATTATGTTTTGAAATATTTTATGATTACCTCATGGGATAAAAAGTTATTCTTTGAAAAAATTGGGTTCATCCTCCCATCATCCCTCATCCTTTCTCTCTTTGTTGTGATTGTAGCTAATGTGGTTCTAAGCTTTATTTCTCTATCAATAGTTACTACAAGGTATGTTGCATGTGCTTGAATCACTAGATCAAATATGGGGCATGTCTGCATACCTCATCATGATCCCATTTGATCATATAAGTAATTTCCTTCAGTATGTGTTGAGTTAGTTTATAAACTATGCTTGAGATAGTGAAGTTCCAATCTATCATTATCACTACAAATTCAATAAAACATTAATCAATTTTAAAACATTAATTGCAAAGATAAAATCAATTATTCAAAACACTGACCTAGGATCCTAGCTACCAGTGTATTTCTCATGTCTCCTAAATAGAATAAGCCATGATAAGTTTCTCCTATGCTCTTGTTTCCCTAACCCCACTAGGTCGCCCACTTTGATCTCATATCTATAATATCCATAGTGTCTATCCAAATCATTTTACTCTCCCTTGGTTTTGAATGGGAATAGTGGTAATGGGATAACTTCGACCCACCATGCCCTTGAAGCCTTTGTAGCCCTTGTAAGAGTGAAATGTGGCTCTAGATGCCTTTTATCCTCTTGCTTGTCATTTGGAACATATTCTTCAAAAATGAATACCATATGCTCCCCATCCTTATGGAAACATTTATGTGTATGACATCATATAAAAATGATTGGAGACACATCTCATGTTAGCTCAAACCATCTCATCCCTCTATTAGACTAAAACTATTCAAGATATCAACATATCGATACTTGTACCATATATTCTTAATTTGATGTAGGTATGTACCATCCGTAACATAGCTTGGATAATCTCTATATGATCCCCAAGTGATGTTTACTTCCCTTAGAGTATTTATTATCCTCATCTATTTTGAGACACTAAGGTCCCACCATATGATTTTTCCCCCTAAACACCATTTTCATGTTAGTGGTATCTTTATGTGTCATATAGTGATAGGTACGCATGTGGGCCTAATCATTGTCAAATCCTCATATTCACAACATTGTAATAGTGTCCTTGTAGTATCCCTTTCCCATGTGGATCATACATAAATTTTAAGAGATGTCAATAAAATTGGGCAAGCATACAACAACCCCATGAGTATTTGGCTTGCCTCTCCTCCATCTCCTAAATAATGTGATAAAGGTCATATGAGCAATGCAAGCCCCTTATGTTGACTGCCAAATGGACCTAAGAAATTATAAGGATGTATGTGTGTAATCTTGGTATGTCTTATGTATGATCAATATGAACACCAATACCCCTTCATTTGATGGAGGTATGGCTCTCATTAGGTAATACTCATGTACCCTATGATCATCCTTCCCTAAGCATCGTCACCAAAACATGTTGTCCCCTATCTAGAAGCTTAAACATGTGTAATACATCCTTCAATGTGATATTCATATCTCATGTTAGGATCCAGGAGGTACATGATTCATTATTCCACCACTTTGATAAAGAAGTGAGCATAGCAGAAGCAAAGTGCATTGTGGAAAGATATGTTAAGTGGCCAAGACTAATTGAATATTCAACCCAAATGATTATATTATCTTTATCACAATAGTGTGACGTATATATTGCACATGTATGGTGTTCTACAACACAAATCAATTTAAAATTGATTTTTCTTCTAACAAAATATGTGTTTAGTTTCAAATCAGTTCCAAGTATCAAAATGTCGACTTGTGCTCTCAAACGAAGATCATATAATAAAAATCCATGAGTATACAAATCCTTTTATGACTATAAAATCCATACCAATATTATGCAAACCTAAAATTAAGGCAAAACTCTACCCCTATCAAATCTACAAGCATGACAAAGTTGAAAAATGTAAAAAAATGATAAAAGTAGTGTCAGTCTAAATTATTGACCTTAGCTCATCATCTAGCATTGTAGCAACCTGATGTGATCTAATCGATGTGCAAGAAATTATCTTAGGTATCCCATACTAAAATTTTTATATCAAATTATGGTTATTATTTTCATGAATATTGGTTTAGTTTAATAGACACTACACTAATCATTAAATTAGGTGCACAAGGAAAATATGACCTACATAAAGAAATTAAAAAATATATTTAAAATATATAAAAACTAGAGTTTAATATACTTTTAATTTTAAAAAGATGGTTCTTATAGAATAACTTGAATTTTGACTTACATGTGCACTACGGGATGTTGAAAACAAGTGGAAATAGGTGCAGAAGTAGTCCCAGAGCAAACCCATAAAACATGTGTCAATAAGAGAAGTTGCAAAAAAATTAACAAAGCCAAAGTACATGTGGAAAGATATGTTAAGTGGCCATTATCAATTGAATATTCAACCCAAGTGATTATATTATCTTCATCACAACAATGTGATGTATATCTTGCACATGTATGGTGTCCTAAAACACATAAATCAATTTAAAATCAATGTTTCTTCTAAAACAATATGTGTTTAGTATTAAATCAATTTCAAGTATCAAAATCTTGACTTATGCTCTCAAACCAAGATCGTATAATAAAAAACATGAGTATACAAATCCTCTTATGACTATAAAATCCCTACCAATATTATGCAAGCTAAAATCAAGGTAAAACTCTGCCCCTATAAAATCTACAAGCATGACAAAATTGAAAAATGTAAAAAATTGATAAAATTAGGGTCAATCTAAATTATCAACCTTAGCTCATTATTTGACATTGTAGCAACTTGATACGATCTAATCGGTGCACAAGAAATGATCTTAGGTAACCCATACTAAAATTTCTATATCAAATTCTAGTTATTATTTTTATGAAAATTGGTTTAGGTTAACAGACACTACACTAATCATCAAATCAAGTGCATAAGGAAAATATGACCTACATAAAGCAATATTAAAAAAATAGATTTAAAATATGTAAAAACTAGAGTTTAATATGCTTGTAATTTTACAAAGATGGTTCTTAGAGAAAAATTGAATTTTGACTTACCTATGCACTGTGGGACATTGAAAGCACGTGGAAATAGGTCCAAACGTAGTCCTGAAGTAAACTCATAAAATATGTATCAATAAAAAAAGTAAATAAATAGCAAAGCCAAAGTGCATTATGGAAAGATATGTTAAGTGTCCAATACAAATTGAATATTTAACCCAAGTGATTATATTATGTTCATCACAATAGTGTGATGTATATCTCGCACATGTATGGTGTCCTATAACACATAAATCAATTTAAAATCAATGTTTATTTTGACAAAATATGTGTTTAGTATCAAATTAGTTTTGAATATCAAAATGTCAACTTATGCTCTCAAGCCAAGATCATATAATAAAAAACCATGTGCATACAAATGCTCTTATGACTATATACTCCCTACCAATATTATGCAAGCCTAACAAAGTTGAAAAATGTAAAAAAATGATAAAATTAGGGTCAGTCTAAATTATCGACCTTAGCTCATCATCTAGCATCATAACAACCTAATGCGATCTAATCAGTGCACAAGAAATGATCTTAATTATCTCATACTAAAATTTATATATCAAATTCTAGTTATTATTTTCATTAAAATTGGTTTAGGTTAATAGACATTACAGTAATCATCAAATCAGGTGCACAAGGAAAATATGACTTACATAAAGTAATATATAAAAAAAATTAAAATATGTAAAAACTAGAGCTTATTATGCTTGTAATTTTACAAAAATGGTTCTTAGAGAAGAAATTTAATTATGACTTACCTGTGCATTGTGGGATGTTGAAAACAAGAGTAAATAGATCTAAAAGTAGTCCCATAGCAAACCCATAAAATATGTGTCAGTAAAAGAAGTTGCAAAAAAATACAAATATCAAAATGGTCGATCGTAGCCATGACCAAGATCACTGGGTAGATCCTTGAAGGTTAAGGTTCAACTCTAGTCACTAGGTTCAATCATAGTAGATGATGTTAGATTCTCCTAAAAAAAATTTAGCACCTCCATTTGTTCCTATTGATAAAAATACCTCTCTTATATTTTTGAATTGAGAAAAATATATTGTATAATTACTTCTCTTTCCTCCAAATACTAATGTACTCCAAGAGACCTTGCAAGAGGATTAAAAATGGGTGTAGTTATGAGGGGCTTGCCTCAATCACACCCATGCTCTTGGATAGTTTCACAATCAACACTGATGCAATCTAGAAGTTAGTCCAATGTAATATAAATATCTAGCTCTTATCCGTATGTATAAAATTCAAGCAACTAGTAGATTCTATATGTTCTTTCATTTATTGATCCTTTAGATTTTGGTACAAGGACCTCTACATATATTTTAATAGAAGGAAGTAGTGATAAAATACATAGTGTATCCTTTGATCTAAATTTTAGTCATCAGTTTTATCCCCTAAAGGCATTAATATGCTTCTCTCTCTCTCTCTCTCTCTCTCTCTCTCTCTCTCTCTCTCTCTCTCTCTCTCTCTCTCTCTCTCTCTCTCTCTCTCTCTCTCTCTCTCTCTCTCTCTCTCTAAACACACACACACACACACACACACACACACACACACACACACACACACACACACACACACACACACACACACACACACACACACACAGAGCTTGAATTCAATTTAATACCTTATTGATGTGTAATTCAACAACCAAAAAGGTAGGAAAACTGACAAAAAGGGCATATAAAACTAACAAAATTGGTAACAAAGGTTAAGAGACCCATAACAACACATGACCAAGATTGGATGGATTGATCTTGGTAATGGCCAGGATTGTTGGTTTGATATTTGAAACAACCAAGATAATTGGGTTAAGCCTAGAAAAATGATTGTGAAACCTTAAAATAGTGTTTTAGACATTTCAAGAGTGTCATGTGTTGTACCGAGGTAAACAAATAGTCAATATGTAGGTATTTAGCATTCCAAATTAAATCACGGTATTATCATTGACCCAAAGTGAGATAAAAGTAAATAATTAAGGATAACATAAATTGAGGGAATGAAATAAGGGGCCTAACACAAAGGAAAACATTCCAGTAAGAGCTTCATTTGAATCAATGATCCATATGCACAAAAACACTCTAATACTATAATAAATAACTAGTCTTATACTAAAATTAGGTGTCTACATAATGACACACTTTTATGTGTGTGTGTGCATACTTATCAATGTAAAATAAAAAAGTGCACATGGAATACTACAAAAAAATATGTTCAAAACCTAAAAATGTTGCTTGAAGTTAATACGAGATATGATAATGAACTAAAATTCAAAAGGACAAGAGAGTTTAAATTATGAACATATTATGCCACTAGAGGTATATTTTGACTATGCACTAAGAGAGTTTAAGTAATGTATAATCAATGTAATCATGAACATATTATGCCACTAATAGGAAACATATGATCCATGAAGAAAAATGACAGTATACCCCAATGAATGCATTTTAAAGAGCATGGCAACATAGGAAATAAATGTATTGACAATCAAGGGATAGAGTGCATGATATAGATCATGGAACAAATCATAGTAACACAAAGTAAATAGAGAAAGCAAGTTAAGTACATAAAACACACAAAAATCATACCACACTCAAAGTAAACAAGGTAAAGAATGTTACATATAGAGTATACAAGTCAAATAATGTCACACATATTAAACAAGAGAAATTAGTGCATATAAAATAAACATGTGATACAGAGTCTATAACTAAATCATCCACTATAGGTAATATGATCTAAGGCATCCATGGCTTAGTGAAATCTTGCATTACCTAAAAAGAGAATTTTTATTTTAAGTTAAGAATCTAGGTGTATGTCATGCACAATGGTTGTATTTTGAAATATTACACACGTTTGCAAAAGTGGAGGGTATATAATGATGGTTTAGTATGCTTTGGGAAAAACAAGGTTTTTGTATAAGGTGTGTAGATATGGCTATATGCAACATTCAACCAAGTCATAAAAGGAGACTATTGTGCAGGGTGTTGTATGCACGAAAACTCATGAATGATCAATATTGGGATAATGATATTTTACTATTGACTCCCACATCTTTGGATATGGATCTTGGGTATGCATCATATACCCTGAATTGAGTGGGAATCACATAACCTTCTTGGGGACACATGTTAACCTATGTAAATTTTCATGATTATCGATTGACACATAGCATTGGAAGGAAGCTTATATGATAAATAGAGGAGATGGTTTATGTTGAAGAGTTAGGTGTTTCAAAAAAAACCCTAATGGTTAAATAAGTCTTCTTCATCCAACATTGCATAAGATAGTGAGGAGGAGAGGTTGATAAAATAAGTACATAACTTGACTTCATTATAGAAACCATAAAGCTCATGGTTATAGCATAGCCTATAGCCAATTCCATGGTGAAGCATTGTAATGAGTTATTTACTTTAATACTAGAGAAACCTTTATGTTTTAGGTTAGTAAGCAAGTGTTTTTTTTTCACTACTAGGCTAGGACTTTCCCTCATCAAAAACCTCGTCCTTATGATTGCATCAATTTTTGGTATCAGAGTAAGGTTTTGAACCTTATGGAGTGTGGAGAGAGGCTATTATTGTGCCCCAACACACACACCCCATTTTACAATTCAAATAGGGACCTAATATTGTTTTAATATCCTTATTTAAATGTCTTATAATCCTTAAACATCCATGATATCAATATTCATATGTAAAAGTCTAAGGTTGTCCACAATGTTTAAATTTACATAAGTTTGAATTATGAAAATCAAAATTTGGACATTGATTTTGATTCATTTTTAAACTTGGGTTTTCATAATTCTTCCAAATCAAATTTATGATTTATTTAGACTAACAAAACTAATTCGTCATGTCCTAGTGTTTATTTGATTATTGTATGTTCGCAGGACTATGGATAAATAGTTATAAAGTATTCACATTCAGGCCCTACCTTTATTTTTTAAGATCAAGACAAGTGGAAATTTACATTACCCAGAGCCCTTAGACCTTTATAAAAGATTCTAGGTGCTTAAAGTTTCTAAGCTTTGAAATATTTATAGATGGCATTATTACATTACTCAAAATAGATCATAGTTTGGCACAAAGTATGTACTTTATCGAGAGATGGATCACTACAAGACATCCACATGATGGAACCACATTTAGTCAGGATGAAGTTCACTTCAAATAAAATTATAAGTATTCAATTTTCTAACCTTGATAACATGCCACATGGCATAATTATGTTACATAAAACCATGGAATCCAAAAACAAAGTTAATCATCTAATGGTTCTAAGGTTCCACAATTTTGAGATCTTGATAAGTGGTAGAATTATGTTAACCCAAAACTTGGAGGGATTAAATAGACTCTGATGGTCCTGAGGCCCCATAATCTAATGGCCCTGAGGTTTTGAGCTCTAAGAATTTGATAGTTGGCATAATTTTGTGAACCCAAAACCATGAAAGTTTAGAATCAAGTTAATAGTTTAATGGTCTTGATATTTAGAGGCCTTGAGGTCTTGAAGTGCTGAGATCATGACACGTGGAAAGATTACATTACTCAAAGCCTTCTCAAATATATACACAATTCAAAGGTTCATATAATATAGGCCTCAAGCCTCTGAGTTCCCATAGGCCCAATATTGTTTCACGTGGCTTGATTTTGTTAACCCATAACCTTGGAGCATATACAACAAGATCATGAATCTAAAGACCCATGTGAGCAAGAAGTAAATAATTGTCATGATTCAAGAGATTCATGTCTAAAATAAAAATAAGTATGTTAGACATAGAAGTAGAATTTTATGAGTGATAAATTGACACCTGACTTAAATGAAGTGATAGGACATGCAAAGTTAACAAAAACTTTCCATATGGAAAACACAAACCTAAAAAATTTAACTTGCACATTTAAATTTAAAATGAGAACAAAATTAAAATTCATTATTCGCATTGAATTCACATAAATTGAGCATTCAAGGTACAAACTTTGGGAAATATATGTAAAATCTAAACAAAGGAATATCACTTCGCCATTAATCAAACATTGCAATTTCAAGCTTTTCAATGACCAAAAGCCATAGTTTTCCTAGAAAATTTGTGAAGAGAGTTCAAATAGTTTTACAAAAGAATTTCATAGTTCAAATAATTGAAATGGATTTTCCAAAATCATGATGCATATAGGCTCCTTCAGTCTACTTCATTGTTAGACATACTGAGTATACTAACACAATATTCGAAAAGAGTGCCCTATATTTTAAATTTCCATACTATTCAGACCTCTAGAATGAAGTGGAGTTTATAGCACCATACTCCTCATAGGATTAAATATCTCAAGAGAATAAGAAATACATCGATGACCTAGTTTTAATCAATACCATGGTACTCCATCAAATGACAAGGAAACCAGAGGTAATGCCTTGTGTCGATTTGCTCTAGGATTTGTTCTTCAATGACACTTGTTTTAGAGAATGCTTATACCTTAAGAAATAAAATAATGCAATTGCATATATTTTTGGAAGGGCATTTGAGAGGTACCTCAGGATCACAGTGCCTAGCATTTATTATAACCAAGTCTCAATCAATGTATGGCTCAAGCACAAAATTATAGAAGGGAAACTAAAATAATGGCTAGTGAAAGGCCAAAGGTTAAATCTAAAGGGGGCCATTTATTCAAACAATATCATTAAATTTAGGTCTAATATCATAATATCCATGGCCCTTTTGAACATATTATATGGTTTTTCTAGCATATCCTATATATAGGTGGAATGGGTCCCATTATTGGACATCCTCCTTACTTCTAATAAAATGGTGGCCCTAGGAGAGGTAATCAGTGTTAGACTGAAGTCTGAAATGTATAATCATGAATAAAAGCCTAAATATGGAAACTTTTATATGATGTCATACCTATTAGATGTAGTCCTTGGGACACTTCATACAACCCATGATGAATTATGGTAACCATCCAAAAAATATGTAGATAATATAATTTGTGAGGATTATTCTTTTATGTTTGTCTATAGATACAAGAATGAATTCACAAGGATTTGTGAGGAAATCTATCCTCAAGTTTATCAAGTTATACATGATATTCATATGCTTAAAATATATGATAATTTGAAAATAAGCATTGCCAAGATAGGGTATTATTGTTATTATCCATATTGTACCATAATAAGAGTTATGTGAACAAGGTCAACTCTTCTATTTTTACCATGCCATGTTATATACAAGCTTGTAGAGTAAGAGGTGTCCCACCAGTTATACAATAACATAGATGAAAAACTTGGACTCAAACATTAGTCCTATAACTATAGATCCCATATGAGCATCAGTAAAATTCAATTTGTGGTGAGGTCACATTTCCACCAAGCAAAAAAAATTAGGTCCCATTATAATTTAAATGTGGTCCAATTTAGGTAGTGGGACCTTATATGAAAAGTTAGGAACTATCTCCAATCTATTAAGGAAAAGAAGGGGTGACCATTACATATGGTCACCAAGAATATGAGTATGATGTTATTTTCATGAATACATCAAATGATTCATAACTATGGACATGCATGCATAACAATCAAATGTCCATGATAGTTTCCCAAGCCATTCAGTATGACCCAGACATTATCAAGGAATAGGAAAATGAGATGGTAAATCGGGCAAAATAAGCTTAGATTCATCAATGGAATTCAACATAGCCATAGGACCCATCAAGATAAGGCCAACCTCCCTCTCTTACAGGAGAATAAATTAAATTAAAAGAGGGAGAGTCCAATAGTCAAAGGGAGGATAACTCCAAATTAAAAAGCAAATTCTCATAGGTCTCCCTAGTCCCCATCTGGACTCCACATATTTAGCTGCTACCACCATTTTGAGCACAACCACTACAATGGAGAAGACTATATCTCCTCAAGATAGGTAAAATAACACCATCTCGATGGCACCTTTTATTCCACTTATATCACCTACACATATGATTTTCCTAGTGTTTCTATAAGCTTCCTTATCATCTCTCCCATCTACTCCTCCATCTCCTCAACCAAGTCCATATCCATCCATTATTCCTTCTACCAATGTTATTCCACTCTCCATTTCTTTACCACCACCTATAATAGTAGTCTATATCATTGTGGTTACATCATTTGTTTCGTTATCCCCTTCACATACTATTCTCTACATAGTCACTGAAGGAAGTCCAAAGTTCTTCTAGCCTCCTCCAAAACTCAACAATTAGTTAAAATACCATCATTAGGTCTTGTAGCTCCAAAAGAATCCCTTGATGAGGAGGAAGTAGAGGAAGAGGAACATGGATATGTAATATTCTTAGTGTATTATGCAACTTATGAGGAGGAAGGAAATATATAAATAATGATGGGACTAGAAATAAGGTCAAGAGAGGAGGGATCCTAAGAAGAAGTATATGAGGAAGCAGAATTAGAAAAGGCCAAAACAATGAGCCTAGGAAGTTTGTAGGAAGAAGAAACTCTAGTTGGAGCATTAGACCAATAGATCCTCAGTCAAGAGGAAATACAAAACATCAATAATGTAGTTTTTTCCCTTGCTTCATCTATTACTATTATAGATACTTCAACTAAGTATTTACCTCTGGCCATTCTAGGGCTATCATTGTCTAGTTCATGTGATTCTTTCATTATTTTAACATCCGCACAAATAAAGGCTCTAAAGAGAAGAGTCTATTTTAAGAATCTGGTTTTAGTTTTTATTTTTGATCCTAAAAGGGCACCAGTCCCCCTAACATCTTCAGCTCAATTAGAGTTACCCCTGCCATATTACACACCTACATGGTTAGCCATCATGAAAATTATAAAAACTCCAGGCTTGACTAAGTATGTGGTTGAATTCACCCATAGAGGGAAGCCTCACCATGGCAAAGAATTGTTTATCCACCTCTATAATTTTTAATTAAAATAAGTGCTTCATTATCACCTCCATTAATAAATCCCCCTATGATGATCAATCCACCCTCTATCTCTAAAGACCCAGTCCATCAAAAGAAGGGGAACTTATTGTTCCCCAATGGGTTAAAGAGATGCAAGGCCAAAGAAATGAGAGACATAATTTGGCCATCATAGAATTAATTATCATATCCACCCGATTTGATAGGTAGAGTGAAATATATAAAGGATGAAGAAGAGAAAGGTGGTGAACATAAATAGCAAGGAATAAATTGAGGTTGAACAAAGGGAAAATATCTTTCCCTTCACCAAAAAGGCCAAAAATAATCCAACTGATCTAACGAAGTATACTAAAGATTTATATTATTTTATAGATTCAGTTGGAGAATAAATGAGAGAGATGTACAAAAGTAAGGATGAGGCACAACATAAATTATTGTAGATATAAATTATTCATGCCCCTTAGGAAATTGTAAATAGTGTACAGAGTGCAACATCTATGTTGTACGATATTTTGAATAATATTTGAGTCTCTAGAGGAGAAAGTCTAATGGGACAAAGGTACTTAAACTTTGGCACCAACTGAAGTAATATGAGAAAAGACTTACCTTTTTAGTTCAGTGTTCAAAAATTAGTGCATTTAATTCTCTGAACCTAGTGTCCATCTAATATGTTATATAGGCCTTTAGTTATGTAATTAAAAAAAGGAATGTTTTTATTAATTAGCATATATAGATAAAGGCTTTAACAGGACATTTTAGAAGCCATGAAAATGAGGCCTTAGAAATTTTGAAATATATGAGGGTCACTGATGTGATTACCTCTACTAGAGAATTAATCAACAAGCCTAATTTTGAGACACTCCTTAAAGCATCTACAAATAGCTTTAAGGAGGAAGTTGAAGGAACTAGATACAAAACTAACAATGATATATTATAGCTAATCAATTTTTCTAAGGATAGAATAAGAAATCATGAAGCCCATAGGGTAGAGTTCAAGAGCTCGAAGGCATAACACACAAGGTAGATGGTTGAAGCCATCAAAATATTCAAGCCTGCCTTGCTCAATTTTGATATTATTTTTAAAGAGTTTGAAATAACATACACATTATTTTAAAAACTCAAGGCCACATAGGGATCATTAGGATTAAAACCAAACACACAATCAACTACAAGTGCTACCAAGTCATCCTAAGGTCCCAATTTTTTTGGATATGCTATCATGCATACTCCAGTGGGGTCAGTTTTGAATCCCCAAGTGATTATTTATATTTCAGTGTTTTCCACTCAACCATCCTCTACTAGTGGTGCCACATCGATGCCACTCTAAATATCATATTTTTGAGGAGGAATTCTATTCTACGTAAATACTTTATACATGCATGGTCTACATGATTTTTACATAGTTCTATTTTGGAGATGTAAATTTAGACTTTGCTGGAAGGATGAGGCAACCCCTCCCAAAGCCTATATATATTTGTATCTTCCATATCCCAAAGTGAGAGAATTTTGATTATTAAGATTAATAGGAAATTCTACATATTGTTTTGTAATTAGGTTTGATGTGAAAATTTAGTTCATCTCCAAACCTATGAATCTCATAAGACATTCTATTATTCTAGCATCTTTGTCTCTTGGTTATGCATGAGTTTTATTTTAAATATAGGTATTCATATTATGTTACTACTAATTTGAATGCCTTGTGTATTAATCATAATCTCCTTTTATAGTTGTGAAATTACAATCTCACATCAGGACCAACCTTTAATTATATATGCTAAAGTTTATTATGTTATTTTTTCCTTAGAATCTTAACTATTCTTGATTTTTGGTATGATTACAATAGATTATAGTAGACATTGGTTCATGAATGCTTATCAAACCCCTAGTTCAAGACCCAACTTACAAAGGTTTCATCTTGTTTATTTCACATGCCTTCTTTTTTGCCCTACCTTTCACTCTTTTTGATTTTTTTTTGTCAAACCCACCTTAGGTTAGATCCATCATTTATCCACCCATTTCATGTAGACCATATCTGAATCACATGTCATAAACAATTGATCTACTCACTACTATTACATGAACATGTTATTTATAGAACCCAATATCCTATAACTCATGCTTTGGAGTGAAATTATTTCACTTATCCTAAAATGTTAGAGGATACCTTTTAAGGTTATATGGTGTGCTTAAAATGCACATCAACAACTATCTACATAAGATTGTGATCCATGGGATTATAATAGTAGTGTTTGATTGACCAGAGAGTCAATATTACTTCAAGGAGAGTTGATGCTAGAGGGGGTATTATAGCAGTAAATGTAGTTGTAAGACTCAAAGAGTTCTTAGATGTATTAAGGGGCATACAAACTAAATTAGATTCCATAGAAGAGGATATAAGGAGAGGGGTAATTTGAAGGAAGATCACATTGATGTTGAAGAAAATCAATAAAAATCTAGAGGTGAAGAATATGATGAGGATGAGGAGGTGCACGTGAATGTAGGTGAAAGTAGACTTTTGAGAGTTATCTCATGGATTGGGAAAGGTACCAAGGCATATGTTGACCATTTTAACCACAAGTCAAAATGGGTCAACCCCTTATAGCCCAAATATTGATATAGGGGTCTAGTATAATGCCATAGGTGTGTTATAGCTCATTTGATGTGATTTAATATGTTTCTAGCCTTGGTCATGGTCTAGTTTAGTCATTGTGTCATTTGATGTAATTTAGGGGTCATTTTAGAGCATTAAATGCAAGTGGAATAGTTTTCCAAGAAATAAAAGTGTTATAAACTCCTTCTCAACATCCCTCATATTAGTCCCTATCAGATTCCTCGCCAAGAATGTCAGCACTAATATAAACTTGTAGGTATTAACTAAAAATCAAGAAAACAAGTGCAAAAGAGGGAGTTTCAAAGGTTGTACGGCCCATGAGTACAGTGTCACATTTGAATATATTTTGGGATGGATCTTCAATTTCATTAGAATCATTTCCATGCTTGACATGCTTTGGAAGTGCCAAAAATAGTCAAAACCCATTCTGTTCCTTCATTGCCCTTCTATACATGCAAAATTAGTCAGCAGGTTTCTCCTTAATATGGACAGTATAATAAGTTCCAGGTCAAATGCCTTTTGGGGGTGATAGTACACTCATTCAGATTCACTTTCATTCTTAGAGTGCATAGAATGGTTGTCTATTCTTTATGAACCATTCTTAAAAAGTTGACTATGTTTTTCTACTTGTTTCCCATACCCTGTAGGTTTTGCTCTTGTTTGAGTTGGTCCATACAATTTAGCTAGTGAATCTGATTCTAGAGGATGTTGGCTTCCTCATCTCATGTTCACCATTTTTATTTTCATGTTTGGAGTTTTTTTCATGAGCCGAATAGTTCAAGTTTGTAGGATGATGTTGTTAGTGAAGTTGCAGTCAATGTTCACCAATTGTAGAAGGTTTATTTCAATGTAATAGCCTCAAATCAATGGGTGGTGTTGTATTTCATGAATATGATGTATTCTTCCCACCTCTCATTCCAATCTTACTCTCAAAGATCAACATTCATGGAGTTGCAGTCAAAGTGTAAGACACAATCAACTCTTTACCCACTTTCACTTGTAGTCATGTTGAATCACTTGTATGAAGCTTTATAGAATGCTCATGGAGGTGTATTGAAGGTCTAAAGGTGTTTAAAATGTCTTTATAAGCATGAAAAAGTAAGTTATATCCTCTATATAGCAATAAGGATTGTGGTGGTAGTCAATTCTATATACATACACAATCAACCCACATGATGGCATTCCTACAGTTTCCCTCAAGAGATGAACACGTTGGAGTGAGAGTATGGAAACATGTTTGAATATATCCAAGATGAAGAGAGTTAGTTTTATGTATTTTAGATGGTTTATGACTATTTTTAGAACATTGAACTATGCACACCTATAAGTGGCCCCACAGAGATCTGAGTGTGTCTTATAGAGGATTTTAACATGTTTATACACCCTCATGAAGTTGGATCAGTTGAAATGATAACATGACAGTCATGTTTAGATCATTGGACTAGGAAGAAAAGTGAGAATCATATTCAAATTTAGGGGACTATGTTTAAGGGATAGAATCCCTAAAATCTCCAAAACAAATCCCTAGGTGGTTTTAAGGCTACCATTTGATGAGTTCATAGGAAAGCTATGTAAATTTTGATGATCCCATCTTGTATCCTCCACATAGGGGTGCTAACTTGAAAAAGGAAAGTGAGTGTTGGGTATAAAAAATGAGGTAATGGAAGATTAAAGATCATGTATTTATTCACTATAATTTGTCAGTGTTTTTTACAATTTTTAACTCCCAAGTGACTTTACATACTGAAGTAACATAACAGGAGCATCCTTCTATGATTGAATGGTTATATGGGGTTGAGAAACTTACTAGTTATCTAAATGGAATCAAAGTAAGATGGGGAGAAGTTTTAACTTGGTCACCTACAAGTGTGCTCTTATGCCTAAGAAGATCATTTATAGTTGATTGTAGACATTTATAAGCTATGATAGAGACCAAACATGAGAACATACAAATGAGAACACCTACATGTTATAAGTGATTTAAAAGATATCATAAGGACCCTAAACCATGTGATATAGGTTCCAAGAATAAAAATCAACCTATAGACCTCTTGTTGCTCCAACAAAGTCAACTACAATTGACTGAAGTAGACAAGGAACTAGAACATGGTGCCTAGATAATGGTCTAGCCTAAACAAGGTGAGAATAGGTCCAAACAAATATAAAATTACCTTAAGTACTCTAGGAAGGTATTTATACATTATGTTCAAGGCAAAAATAGGCAAGTATGCACCTATAAGTGTCATCTTTTGATCAAGAAGGTAGGATAACACAGTTAGCCACCTATGACCAATCTGGATAATGGTCTAACCTTAAGGCATAAGATGAATAATTTAAAATATGGAATGAGATTTGGAAACTTAAATTATATAAATTTACTTGAGGGCAAGTTCTGGAACACATAAACACTCACCTATAGGCTCATTTTTCTAGAGTAAGTAGGCAGTCTAGACCAGTCATACCTAATGGAGCAAAGACAGGGTTGAGGATGCAAACGTGGATGTTAGGAAGTTATAATCATTATGAACACTTGGATAATGAGATTATACATAATAATATACTATCATAAAATGAAATTAGGACATGGAAAGGTTTTTAAAGGAAGCCTACAGTCCATGTCTAAACCTTGCATACAATTAATACTTCAAGAATCTATTTTGGGTTCTAAGGTATTTGGGGGTGCTAGGAACATCAACCAACTGTGAAACTTTATATAGACCACCTTCATTACTATATTAATCCTCCCATACCTTCAATTTTCCTAGGACTACAAGGGAGAAACCATCTATTATGTCTTAGATAGAGGGTACTCTAAGAGAATATGAAGTCTATAGACAGAGGTGGAGAGGTATGAAAGGATGGGAAGAAATGTCAAGGCATTGGGAAGAAGGTTTGGAAGATTGATAAGGGAATGGAAAAGTGTATATAAGGCCTTAAAACCATTAGGAACTACACAAGAGAGGTCTAAGCATTAAAGACACAGTCAGGCCTTTAGGCCTTGACTAGGCTTAAGACCCTAAAGAGGTGTAGTCAACATTTCTAACCCCAAATGAACACTCCAATGCATTGTAACACCTTTAGAGGGAGATATGAAGTGGGAAAAAAGATTTGGTTTGCAGATAAACCTCATAAAATGGTCAAATTTGGCCCAAAATAGCTCAAACATGTTTAGGATGAAGAAAGGAGCTTGAATAGATAGATTTGGAAGCTCACACCTAATTGGAGACTTTGCATGGGAGTATAAGAGGTTGAGAGATGTTGGAAGATGTCCCTAAAATGTTTTGGTGAATTTTTTTTGATAATTGGATATCACATCTATATGAAACATCCTTAGAGGTCAAAACATCTCCAAACCCTCCAAAACCTTGGTTCTAAACCTGATTGGGAAAATGAAGGAGAAGAAGCATCTAGGAGGCATAGAATGAGCTTGAAGTGGTTTAACCTTTTAGACAACTCTCCAGACCTCCTTGTCACTAAGTTGAGGTGTTCCCTACTTGTACAGACAAGGGAAAACAAGTTTTTATTGACTATTTTTAGTGTTTTATAGGTTATAAGAAGGGATGTAAACCACATTGGGAGAAGGATTGGGACTTGGGATAAACCCTCATGTCCATATATTTTAGCATAAAATCTCTTAAGTGATTTTTCAAGTAATCTCACTTCAGCCAGTCTAAAATGACATAGTGAACAAACTAGTAAGGAGAGTGAAAAATTCAAGTGTGAAGATTTTTTAAGGAATACCTGAGGAATCTAAGGCCATGGAGGGTCCTAATAGGTGTCATTCATTCCTTTATATTGATTGGTTTAGAAAACTAAAGAAAAATTTGATGCCAAATGTGAGAGGTGGATGAAAGAGGAGTTATTTAGACTACAAGTAGTGATGACTCATATGTAGAAGAATATTTGTGATTAGGGATGTAACCAATGCATGGTGGATAATGTCTAGAATCCATCCCCCTTAGTGAAATCATCACATCTATCCCTAGCATATTTTGGATGTTCCAAGAAGGCCAAATGGTGAAGGCAATTTTTTAAGCAAGCAATGAGGAATCCTACCCCACATTTCAAGATTTTCATTATTTTAATGGACATTTGTCGTACCAGCCCTTGCATGGTCCATATAAAACTTCATTTTCATGCATGTATAACTCCTCCTCTTAGCTTGACAAGTGTTCTTATGACTCTTGGACTTCTCTCTTCTCACTTCTCTCTCAAGTTCTATAAGTACTATCCATTTTGGCTCTTGTAAGCTAATACCAAACCATGTATGGTGAAGCCCTGATGGTTTTGAAATTGTAATTTTCCTTAGAATAATAAATGAAATATATTTTGAGTTCATATATCAACTTTTCAAAGTGTGTGAAGAGATGTATAGTGAATAGTTAAGAGATATTCATCTTTCCTTCTTTCTCTCAATCCTTCCATGTTTGATGCAAGTGATTCTAATTTTTTGGGTCATATGAAGTGTTGTTAAGTGTATGGATATATTTTAAAATGTAGAATGAGCCTTAATATCTATAATTGATCTATGGTTTCACTTACCTTGGATAGTCTTCATGCATGTTACCCTCATATCGAAATACTAATGCTAGTACGTTTTAGGACTTTTAAACTAGTGTTGTAAGCCTTGTTTCTTTGTGAAATAAGTATTATAGTATTTTGGAAGACCTTATGGTGTATCACCCCATTAAATTAGTTTTATTTCATACACACTTATATCCCTTTTTCCACAAACAATCAACTAGCTTAGGTGATAGACACTTCAAGGCATATTCAGGGAGCTAGCCCTTAAACCTAGAGGTCTACTTCCACTATAGGTACACCAACATACCTGGAAAAATTATCATGTTGCCAAAATATGGATGAGGCTTTAACACCCTCCTCTAGGGTGAAATATTTGGTGACAATAGTTTTTGTATGCCCAGTGGGACCAAGGTCCAAGAGAGTGGAAAACTTATTGGTGTGTCTTTCCTCTAATTAACTTTTAGAAGCAAGCAAGATAGCACCAATGGTGACTCTGAATGATAAATTTTGGTTTTAAATAGCCTAGGTATATTTTTTTGAAGGTTTTAGTTAGTACACCCCTATCATGAACCTCAACATCAACCTTGTTATGAACCACATTATACCCCTCAATAGTCCTATCACAATGGCTACCAATCTTATGAGCCATGGTAGCCCTATGGTCCTCCATTTCCCTATCCATATAGACATAATGTTGTTAGAAAACCCTATGAGGAAGGTTATCAAGAGACCTATCAAGAAATGGTTTCCTATCAGCCACAATATGAGTCCTACCAAGCATATCATGATGCCTATCGATCTCAAGAGAATTTATATGAGTCTTATCATAAGGAATCAGATGATTCCATGGATTCTAAGTCAAGATATCAAGAGGTAATATGTGAATTATTATATACACAATTACAACAAATTAATGATGGCATTGATCCCCATCATTACCCTTTTCCTCCTCCATTATTTCCATCTTACATAAAATCTTTGTTGGCATCTATACCACAGTTGCTAGTTCATGAAGAGAACATGGGATGATGAGTATGATGTACAACCTAATAATCTCATGAAGTGGTTAGGAGGTGTTGCCAAAATTTGTATGTAGATGTTGGAGATGTTTTAAGAGTTAAAAGGAACTCAATGGGAGATCAAAGAGCAGATGGACTTGGCAAAGAGATGTGATCAATGCTCAATAAGTAGGCTAAATATGTGGGAAGAAAAGGAACCTAAAAATGAACATGTTATTGTTGAAGAACATTAAGGAGGTTATTGGTAAGGTGAAGTGTGTGCTGGTGTAGGTGTTTTTCCTTATAACCAACCCAAAAACTCACTTCCCCATGAACTTATTAGTGTAGCCCTCTTTCCTAAATCCATTCACAAGCCTTCTCCTTCACCTCACACTCCATCTCCAACTCATGAGCCTATTCATAAACCTTCCACATCACCCCTTATTGAGAAAGAGCCCATTTTAATGGAAGTAAATGAAGAGGAAAGAGTTAAATCCATAGTTGATCAAGAATATATCATGAGTGACTATGAGGAAGAAATCACCATAGGGCTCCCCTTGGTGGACATAAGGGCAATTCTACCTTCTTAAATGAAGAGAAACATATTGAAGATTATTTTGAAGTTATCCATGAGGAATGTGGCCAAGACTTGAAGAGAGAGGTGTTTGAAGAAGACTCCATATCTGATCATGAGGTTGTTTATGATCATTCCAAGCATGAAGCTAAGTTTGATATCAAGAATGGAGAGCAACTTCAAGTCATTCCTCAAGAGGTTACAGTATTAGAAGAATATATTCAAACCAAGGTGGGAGTTGTTGTTGTTGAATATGATTCAATACCTCAGACTAATTTTGAACCACTCTCAGATATATTGGATCACAAAGAGGATTAGCTTGATGACTTCATACATCAAGAAGAGAAGGTTTAAGAGGTAGTGGTTCTAGATGACAAGCAGAGTAGAGATGATTGGCAGTTGTAAATGAAGATTTTTATAGAGCTTGAAGAGATTTTAAAAGTTGAAGGTCAAGTACTTGAGAAGGTGGAGAAATATTTTTCCATGAAGGACAATGACCAAGATTGGTTGGACTATGCAAATATCCTTGATGAGCTTGAAAAACTTGTAACTAAAAAAAAAACCCCAACCTTATTGAGAGCACCATGGAAACCAAGAAGGTATGTCTTGTTGAACCACCATTGGAGGTTGTAGTTAAATACTCCTATGATAAATTTAAGTCTATTTAGATTCAAGAGGAGTTCGTTTCCATAACTACTCTGGTTGGAGCTACTTGGTTTTCATTGAACATCATGCCAATAAAGTTGGAAAACACCATGAAGAAGATGAAGGAATCAATGCCAAGGGTCAAAAGGCTACATGACTCATTAAGTCCTTAATTCCATGGAATAAGAGAGGTTTAAAACTTCCCCTTTGATCCTGGAGGAAGTGTTTCTTTCATGTTAGTTTGTGTTTGAGTTAGTTAGTCTAGTTTGTGTGTGTGTTCCATAAGTGTTTATGAGCACGAGTGTGTGTTTGCTTAGTTTCTTATCTTGTGTGTTGTCAAGGTAATTTATGTGTCAAACTATTGCATAGGTGACTCCATGGCCCAATGGATAGGATTAAGCTATTGGTCATGGCATAACAAACATACTACCCTTGGGAAATCACCAAGAACGTTGACCATTTTGACCACAAGTCAAAATGGGTCAACCCCTGTAGTCAAAAACTTGATATATGGGTCTAATTTAATTCCATAGGGTGTTTCATATCTCATTTTATGTGATTTAATATGTTTCTAACCTTGGTCATGGCCTAGTTTAGTCATTTTGTCATTTGATGTCATTTAGCAGTCATTTTAGAGCATTAAATGAAGTGGTACAATTTTCCAATAAAAAAAAGTGTTATAAATACTTCTCAACATCCCTAATGTCATTCCTTATCAAATTACTCATCAATAATGTTATCACTAATAGAAACTTGCAGGTATTAACTAAAAATCAAGAAAATAGGTGTAAAAGAGGGATTTTCAAAAGTTGTACGACCCATGAGGAGAGTGGAACATGGGAATATATTTGGGGATGTATATTAAACTTAATTAGAATAATTTACATCCTTTACATTCGTTGTAATTTATAAAAATAGTTAAAAACCATTCTACTCCTTCATCAGGCTTCTAGACATGCAAAACAAGTTAGCATGTTTCTCTTTAGTACAACTAGTAGAAGAAGTTCTAGGTAAAATGCCTTTGGGGGGTGATAGAAAACTAATTAATATTAAATTTCATGCTTGGAGTGTAGATAATAGTTTCTTATTATTTATGAACAATTTAAAAGTTGATTGTGTTTTTATGTTTGTTATTTCCCACACCTTGTAGGTTTTGCTATTGTTTGAGCTGGTCCATACAACTATGCTAGTGCATTTGCTTCCAAAGGATGTTATCTTACTCCTATCATGTTGACAATTTTTACTTGTATGTTTTGAGTTGTTTCCATGATCCAAATAGTTCAAGTTTGTAGGATGATGTTGCTAGTGAAGTTGCAGTCAATGTTCACCAATTGTAAAAGGTTTATTTCCATACAATGGCCTCAAAGAAATGTGTGGTATTGTGTTGCATGACTATTATATATTATTTTCTCCTCTCATTAAAATCTTACTCTCCAATATTATCATTCATGGATTTTTAGTCAAAGTGTAAGACACAGTCAACTCTTTACCCATTTTCACTTGTAGTCATGTTGAATCACATGTATGAAGCTTGTCTAGCATGATCATGGAGGTGTAGTGAAGGTCTAAAGGTGTTGAAAATGTCTTTAAAATAATTAAAAATCAAGTTATATCTTCTAAATAGCAAGGACTATGGTGACGGTTAATGCTATATACATGCACACTCAACCCACATCATGATATTCCTAAAGCTAACCTTAGGAGATGAATTCGTTGGAGTGAGAGTATGGAAACATGTTGTAAGCTATCCAAGATGAAGAGAGTCAATTTTAGGTATTTTAGAAGGTTTGGTACTATTTTTAGAACTTTTAAATATGCACACTACCCATATTTATAATCATTATTTGTACATAAAGATGTCTACCTATAGGTGGCCCCACATAGATATGAGTGTGCGTTATAGAGGAATTTAACATGTTTATACACCCTCATAAATTTGGATAAATTGAAATGATAACATGAAAATCATGGTTAGATCATTTTAATAGAAATCAAAGTGAGAATCATCTTCAGATTGAGGAGACTATGTTTTAGGGATAGAATCCCTAAAAACTCTAAAATAGATCCCTAGGTAGTTTTGAGGCTGCCATTTGATGAGGTCATAGGAAACTTATGCAAATTTTGATGATCCCATCTTGTTTCCTCCACATAGGTGTGTTAAATTTAGAAAGGAAAGTGAGTTTTGGGTAAAATAAATGAGGTAATGGAAGATTTAATAACATGCATTTGCTCACTATAATTTATCAATGTTTTTGATAGTTTTGAACTCCTAGGTAACTTTGCATACTAAAGTGACATAACGAGAGCATATTTATATGATTGAATGGTCATATGGGGTTGAGAAACTTACTATTTTTCCAAAGGTCCTTAAATTAATATGGGGAGAAATTTTTAACTTACTTGGTCACCTACAAGTGTGCTCTTATGCCTAAGAAGATCATCTATAGTTTACTGTAGACATTTGCAAGCTATGGTAAAGACCAAACACGGGAACATATAAATGAGAAAACATACATGTTATAAGTTCCTCAAAAGATCTAAACATGACCCTAAAATATGTGATATATGTTCCAAGAAGAAGAATCAACCTACAAGCCTCTTGTTGCTCTAATAGAGTCAACTACAATTGATTGAAGTAGACAGGGAACTAGAACATGGTGCCTAGATGATGTTCTAGCCTAAACAAGATGATAATAGGTCCAAAAAAATATAAAATGACCTTAAGGACTATATTAAGGTATTTATACATTATTTTCAAGGTCAAAATAGGAAATTATGCACTTACAAGTATCATCTTTTGATCAAGAAGGCAGGACAACACAATCAACCAGCTATGACTAGTCTTGATGATGGTCTAACCTCAATACATAAGATGAACAAGTTAAAACATGGAATGAGATTTGGAAACTTAAAGGAGATAAATTTACTTAAGGGAAATGTTTGGAACACACAAACACTCACCTACAGGCTCACTTTTCCAGAGTAAGTAAGTAGTCTAGACCAGTCAGACCTAATGGAGCAAAGACATGGTTGAAGATGAAAGCATGGATGTTAGGAAGTTGCTATAATTATGAAAACTTGGATAATGAGAATATACATCATAATAAACTCTCATATATTTAAATAATTACATGGAAAGGTTTTCAAAGGAAACCTACAGTCCATGTCTAAACATTGCATACAATTAGTACTTCAAGAGTTTGTTTTGGGTTCTAAGGCATTTGGGGGTGCTAGGAACATCGACAAATAATGAAAATTTATATAGACCAAATTAATGAATATATTTAGCCTCCCATACCTTTAGTTTTCCTAGGAATACAAGGGATATACCCTTTGTTCTATCTCAGATAAAGGGTACTCCAAGAAAACATGAAGTTTGTAGATAGAGGTGGAGAGGTATAAAAGGATGGGTAGAAATGTCAAGGCATTAGGAGGAAGGTTTGGAATATTTATATAGGAATAGAAAAGTGTATCCAAGGTCTTGAAACAATTATTAACTTCACAAGATATGTCTAAGCATCATAGACAGTCAAGCCTTTAGGCCTTGACTAGGCCTAAGACACTAAAGAGTTGTAGTCAACATTTATAACCCCAAATAAACAATCCATGACATTGAAAAACCTTTAGAGGGAGATATGAAGTGGGAATAAAGATTTGGTTTTCATATAAAACTCACATAATGGTCAACATTGAACCAAAATAACTTAGACTTGTGAAAAATGAAGAAGGGAACTCGAGCAGGTAGATTTGGAAGCTCACATCTAATTGGAGACTTTGCATGGGAGTCTAAGAGGTTGAGAGATGTTAGGGAGGTCCCTATAAATGTTTTGGTGAAATTTTTTTGCCAATTATATGTCACATCTATATGAAACATCCTTAGAGTGAAAAACATCTCCAAACCCTCCAAAACCTTGGTTCTAGACCTGATTAGGAAAATAAAGGAGAAGAATCATCTAGGAGGCATGGAATGACCCTGAAATTGGATAGACCTTGCAGACTAGAGCTCCTTCCCACTAAGTTGAAGTGTTCCCTACTTGTACAAATAGGGGGAAAAAGAGATTTTCTTGACTATTTTTAATATTTTATAGGTTATAGGAAGATTCAAAGGATGAAAGCCACATTGGGAGAAGTATTGAGAATTAGGCTAACCCCTCATGTCCATTTACTATAGAAGAAATTATCCTAAGTGCTTCTACAAATAATCTCACTTTAGTTAGTCAAGAATGACATAGTGAACAAGCTAGTGAGGAGAGTGAAAAATTCAAGTGTCAATCTTTTTAAAATATTTCTTGAGGAATATAAAGCCATGGAGGGTCCTAAAAAGTGTCATTCACTCCTCTGTATGGTTTAGAAAACTGAAGACAAATTTGGTGCCAAGTGTGAGAGGTGAATGAAAGAGGAGTTATTTGGACTACATAAAATGATGACTCATATGCATAAGAACCCTAATGATTAGGGATGCAACCAATTAATGGTGATAATGTATACAATACCTTCCAATAAATGCAATCATAACATATATACCTATTCTAATGTGGACATTCCAATAAGGCCAAATGATAAAGGTAGTTTTCTAAGCAAGCAATGAGGAATCTTATGCCACATTTTAGGAATTTCATGATTTTGAGGGTCATTTATCCTATCAAACCTTTCATTTTCCATCTCACTCTTCATTATCCTACATGTATAACTCATCCTCTCATCTTGACAAGTGTTCTTATGACTCTTGGACTTCTCTCTTCTCACTTCTCTCTCAAGTTCTATAAGTAGTATCTATTTTGGCTCTTGTAAGCTAATACCAAACCATGTATGGTGAAGCCCTAATGGTTTTGACATTGTAATTTTCCTTAGAATAATAAATACTATTTGGTTTGAGTTCATATATAAAAATTTCAAAGTGTGTGAAGATATGTATAGTGAATGGTTAAGAGATATTCATCTATCCTTGCTTTCTCTCAATCCTTCCATGTTTGATGCAAGTGATTCTAGTTGTACAGGTCATATGAAGTGTTGTTAAGTGTATGGATCTATTCTCAAGTGTAAAATGAGCCTTATTATATTAAATTGATCTATGGTTTCACTTACCTTGGATAGTCTTCATGCATGTTACCCTCATATTAAATACTAATGCTCATACATTTTAGGAATTTTAAACTAGTGTTGTAAGCCTTGTCTCTTTATGAAATAAGTATTATAGTATTTTGGAAGACATTTTGGAGTATCACCCCCTTAGAGTAATTTTATTTCATACACACTTATATCCCTTTTCCCACAAACAATCAACTAGCTTAGGTGATAAACACTTCAAGGCATATTCAGGGAGCTAGCCCTTAAACCTAGAGGTCTACTTCCAATATAGGTACGCCCACATACCTGGAAGTATTACCATATTATCCAAATCTAGAGGATCCTTGAACACCCTCCTCTAGGATGAAATATTTTGTGACAATAGTATACATTCCATGTTTTTTAAGGACCTTAAACCATGAATAATTCCTAGATTGGCTGACCAATATTGAGGATTATTTCAAGTTTGATGACATAAGTGATCCAAAGAGGGTGAAAGTTACACAGACCAAGATGAAGGTTCATGTATCACTTTGGTGGAAAGAGGTTTAGAATGAGAGAATAATATGAAATGAAAAAACAATTAAGTGGGATGAAATGATTGCTAAAATGGAAGTTAAATTCCTACTTGATAATTACTAATTGGAACTATTCAAGAAGTTGTAAAAGCTAAGGAAAAAAGAGATAAGTATCAAGGATATACAAAATATTTTTATAGAATCAATATTAGATCTAGTTATATTGAAGTGGACCAAGAGAAGGTAGCAACATATTTGAACTAGTTGAGATTTGGTATCTAAGAAGAGTTGAGCATGGCTCAGATCCAAACTATTAAAGAAGCTTACCAGTTTAAACTATAGGCCAAGGATAATTTTTCATTAAAAAATATAATTCCACATGAGGGAGAGGAAAATTTTCATGTAAAGGAGATATAAATGGTGTAAGAAGTGATTATTAAATCCATGAAGGACAATATATCACTACACATAGTTATGCATGCATGCATGAACAAAGCTAAATGCATAGAGGATAATACGTGCATGAAAGAACATCTTACTAATATATATGGTACATAATATTTAGAATAGGTAAGTGGAAAGGATTCCCAAGAATTTTTTTATACGTGGACAACCTTGACATAGAGCTTACGAATGTCCTGAAGCGTAAATCAAAAATACTAGAAGATCAGTGTTGTGGTGTGGAGCTAAAAGCTTCAACTATTTGCAGACACAAGAGGAAGGATGCTAAAGAACCAGAGCCACCGGTGTCGGCAGTATGACCGACATCGGTCAAGTACAGTGGAGAAGGAGACTGGTGACGGCAGGGAGTCGGCCGACATTGGCAGCACCAGACAAAGAGGGACCGGCGTCGGTCACCTGTGCGGTCCAGAACTGTTCGTTGCACGAACAGTTAGTTAGTTGAATCGAGTGTTTGCATGCTAAGGGGCTAATTTAAGTCACGAGCTATGTGTCTAATGTTAGTAGTTAGAGTTCTATTTTTGTAAGCATGGGATCTTATTTATAGACCCATAAGGCATGTATTGTAATTATTCTAAGGCAAGTAAAAGCATTGAAGCTAGCAAGGTCAAGGAGATCTACAGGTGTAAGGTCAAGGAGATCAGCTAAAGCATTCAAGGAGGGATAGCAACTCAGGCTTTAGAGTTGTTGTGTTGAGCAAGTGAGAGAGAGAAGAAGTTCTTGAGGTGTGGCAAGCCTTTGAGGTGGAGGAAGAAGTGGCATCTTCCTTATTGTATTTTCTTCTAGTAGTATTTAATACAAGAGTGTGTATTGTCTCTCAAATTCTTTGTTGTCTCAAGTTTCTAGCTACTTTATCATTCTGGTATTATTCTGTGTTTAATTACATATAAGAAAGTAATCAATTGTGCTCTAATTGGTAGAGCTACAGATCCCCTGACAAGTGGTATCAGAGCTACGGTTTGCAGGAAGCAGGGTATTGTTTTTGATTACAGGTCATTCACAGGGTTTTTTGATTGAGTGGGAGTTCAGCAATGGCAGAAGAAAGCAAGCTACGAATGGAGAAGTTTAACGGCAAGAATTATCAACACTGGAGGATGCAGATTGAGGACTATCTGTATCAGAAAGATCTGTACTTACCGTTGGGTGGGGTTGCATGCAAGCCCACAGATATGAAGGATGAAGAATGGAACGTTCTTGATCGAAAGGCTCTCGGTTCCATAAGGTTGAGCCTTGCATCATCTGTGATTTCCAGCTTATCACAGTGCAAGACAACGGAAGAGTTGATAAAGTCCTTGGCAAATTTATATGAAAAGCCCTCGACTTCTAACAAGGTATACCTTATGAAGCAGCTATTTACTTTGAAAATGTAGGAAGGTGGATCGGTACATACTCATCTCAGTGATTTCCATGGTTTGGTAAACCAACTAGCTTCAGTCAATATTGTTTTTGATGATGAGGTAAAGGCTCTCTTGATTTTATGTTCTTTGCCTAAAAGTTGGGACGGTATGGTTATGGCAGTAAGTAATTCTGCATCTGCTTCTAAAATCTTAAAAGTTGATGATGTTGTGAGTGTGATCTTGAATGAGGAAAAACGCAGGAGAAGCACAGGTGAATCATCAGGGAATGCTCTAAGTGCAAAAAGCAGGGAAAGGCAAAGGGAGAAGGTTGAGCAAGGGAAATCAAGGTCGGGAAGGAGATCCGAGTCCAAAGGTATTACTTGCTGGTTTTGTGGAAAGAAAGGACATACAAAGGAGTGTTGGTTGAGAGACAAAGAGAATCAACATGCAGATATGGAAGAAGCAAAGGATGCAAATATTATGATGCAGGATGCTCTCATACTTTCTTCAGATAGTCAGGTAGGATCATGGATTTTAGATTCTGGTTCATCTTTTCATGCATCCCCAAACAGAGATTTGTTCTACGAGTATGAACAGGGAGACTTTGGAGTTCTTTATTTAGGGGATGGTACGCCTTGTCAGATAGTTAGCAAAGGGAAAGTGCAGCTGAGATTGTAGATTGACAACATGCGGGTGTTGAAAGAGGTCATGCATGTTCCAATTCTGAAGCAGAGTCTGATTTCTGTAGGAAGGTTGGGAGATGAGGGATGCACAATAACCCTCACAGTGGATTCTTGGAAGGTTACCAAGGGAGCACTTGTTCTAGCAAGAGGTAAGAAAGTAGATACTCTTTATCTGTCTACTTGTATTACTGATTCTACTTCTGGTGTAGATTCGAAGATGTGGCCTAATAGGCTTGGTCACAAGAACAGGAAGAGAATGGAAGTTCTTGATTCAAAAGGTATGTGTTCAAATTTGGAAAGTATAAATACAGTTCATTGTAGAAAGAGGAAATTTGATGCTTTTGATAGGAACAAAGAAGCCTTGGTGTTTTTAGAGGAGATGAAGGATAGAGATCAGTCACAAAGGTTGAATAAGTCTGAGCAGGGCAGCATGGACAGAGGTTTGATCCAAGAAGAGCTCTTGGATGAAAATTTCATCACTTACAGGAACACACAGACACCGATGTCGGTAGCTTGGCACTGACGTCAGTCATCCAGATACCAACATCAGTCATGTGCAGACCAGCAGGGTCGGTAGGTCAGACAGGAGAAGTCCGATGTCGGTCATAAGGACCGACGTTGGCAGGAGGGACACCAACGTCAGCCAGGGAAATGATGTCAGTAGTCAGGATCAGTGTAAGAAACTGACATCAGTCGAAAGTAGACTGGGAGATGGCCTAGATCGGTCACTGGAATGGATGTTGGGTGAATTACTAAGTCTCAAACACCCATGTGGAGGTTAGGAAAGGTATGTGAACCTCATATTCATTGTTCACCTTCTTTATATTGCTTACTGATAGTCATGAACTAGGAAGAGGGAAGAAGCAATGCAGGTAGAATCCAGAAACAGTGGGAGCTTGGCATGGATGAGGAGTGTGAGTCCTTGGAGAACCAAACATGTATTTGTTGGTAGTGTTGTCAGCTGGAAGGAAGCACTGGATAGAGGGATGGATTCCTGTTTTAGAGAAGAGAGTGGATGGATACATGAGACAGAAGGCTATGGTATATGGTCTTGATTATGCTGCAGAACAATGGAGGTCTGACCATTGTATTTTATCTTTACCATGTTGGATAATATTAGCTACATTATCCTATTACTGTATTGTGTTACTTGTTGCAGGGTTTCATATACAGGGAGTTTTCTGAGCTAAGGGTAGAGTTGGTTCAGAGGTATGTCATGGAGAATTTGGGAGCAGCAAAATTCTTGTGGCATAAGACACAGGTATTGCATCACAGGTTTGCGTGGTGGTTGGTCTTCAAGAGTGACATTGAAGAGGGATACAAAGCCTAAGGAATAAAATAGAAGGTGTACAGGTACAGGTACAAGTTGCAGCTATTTATCTCCAAGTGGGAGATTGTTGTGGTGTGAAGCTAAAAGCTTCAACTGTTTGCAGACACAAGAGGAAGGATGCTGAAGAACCAGATCCACCGGCGTCGGCAGTATGACCGACGTCGGTCAAGTGCAGTGGAGAAGGAGACTGGCGACGGCAGGGAGTCGGCTGACGTCGGCAGCACCAGACAAACAGGGACCGGCGTCGGTCGCTTGTGCGATCCAAAACTGTTCGTTGCATGAACAGTTAGTTAGTTGAACTGAGTGTTTGCATGCTAAGGGGCTAATTTAAGTTGCGAGCTGTGTGTCTAATTTTAGTAGTTAGAGTTCTATTTTTGTAAGCATGGGATCTTATTTATAGACCCATAAGGCATGTATTGTAATTATTCTAAGGCAGGTAAAAGCATTGAAGCTAGCAAGGTCAAGGAGATCTACAGGTGTAAGGTCAAGGAGATCAGCTGAAGCATTCAAGGAGGGATAACAACTCAGGCTTTAGAGTTGTGTTGAGCAAGTGAGAGAGAGAAGAAGTTCTTGAGGTGTGGCAAGCCTTTGAGGTGGAGGAAGAAGTGGCATCTTCCTTATTGTATTTTCTTCTAGTAGTATTTAATACAAGAGTGTGTATTGTCTCTCAAATTCTTTGTTGTCTCAAGTTTCTAGCTACTTTATCATTCTGGTATAATTCCGTGTTTAATTGCATATAAGAAAGTAATCAATTGTGCTCTAATTGGTAGAGCTACAAATCCCCTGACAATCAGAAGTTAGTGTGCATGTTGCACATGGAGAAGAAGATTCTATCAAATATTTAGAGAATTATAAATAAACAGAGTGTAGAGATACTCTCATGATGAACAGGGAATTTAAAAATCCAATCAATAATAATAGTGAGCCCACACAAAGGAACAATATTTTCTTAGATATTTTCAAGTAAAAAAAGGTAAGTGCTGCAAGGTGATTATAAATAGTAATACACCAAAAATAAACTTTCAATTGAAATTATGGAGAAGTTAGGTTTAAATAGGGTATTCTACCCTAACCCTTATAATGTGTCATGGCTATAGATGGACCATCATATACTGGTAAAATAAATAATCTCAGTGAGATTTTAGATAGGCACGTATAGAGATGAAATTTGGTGTGATATCATGCCAATGGACCTTTGCCATGTAATTTTGGGTAGGCCTTGGTAGTTTGAAAATTGTTTTTTAATTATTAAAGGTAAAACACATATCATTTGGATAAATATGGAAGGTTATTGTAATTCATTTTAAGGACCAACAATAATAGGTGTGAAACGGGGTTTACTCATGTATACTAATGGTTTCAGGAAATGAATTCATGAGGGAAGTGGAGAAGGATAGGGTAGGATATGCTTTGTGACAATGTTAAATGAAATAAATTCACAATAAAATTGGAGAGGCTACCATATAAATCTAAGTAAATTTTGGGTGAGTTCAAGGAGATCATTTCAAGTAATCTACCAAAAAGGATTTCTGCTTGTAAGGAATATAGTCATCCTATGGACTTGATACATGGATTAATTTTTCCAAACAATGTAACATACATATTTATGCATAAGGAGAATCAATAGGTTAACAATAAATTCCAATATTTATTTGACAAGTGGTTGATTAGATAAATATTAACCCCTGTGTGGTACATGTAAATTTGACACCAAAGAAAGGATGAGAGTGGTGCATGTGTACAGATTTAAGTGTCATTAATAAGATAAAATTAAGTACATGTTTCCATTATCATTTATGGATGACTTGATGAATGTTTTAAGTGGAGCATGATATTTCACAAGGATATATCTAAATAAGGGGTATCACTAAATTAGAAACAAGGTGGTGATGAGTGGAAGACTACATTAAAAATGAAAGGAGGATTGTAAAAATGGATGGTCATGATGTTTGAGATAACAAATGCACTGATCACATCTGTGAAACTCATGAATGAAGTCCTAAAACCATTCCAAGGCAAATTTATTGTTGTATACATGTTGGCTAAATTTTTTTATTAGGGCGGTAAATATTATGTTTCAGTCAACAGTGTTGGGACAAAGTCCCTTTTCTATTAGCAAGCATAGTTACCTTTATTGAAAATAAAAGGGATGGATGAAATACAGTTATTTACAATACAAATGTTTTATATGTGAGTTTTAATTTTAACCATAAATTATGAAAAGTGGCATAAGGGAAATGTAAGGAGAGGATGTGTTGGTGTAGGCTTTTTCTCACTTGTAGTTTTACCTACATGATTGTTAGTCAGTGTTATTAAAGTCATTAGGGGAAATACACTTAATATATTTTCTAATAGTGAGTTGAGTCATTATAGTTTTGGTGACCTAATATCTCACTATATAATGTACCTCCTTTGTACTTTTTGGCTAATCAATGAATGAAGCTTTTGATGCAACTTGTGTTGTGTAAATCTTGCTTTCTCCTACTCCTAGGGTTTTCATACAATCTTAGACATTTGGATATCTTGGATAAATCCAACATGGTATCAAAGCTTTGATCTAATGGACGTTTTGTCATTTCTAAAATCCTCTGTGAGATCTTTTGTGCATGCATTCTTGTTGGCTTTCTTAATTTTTGATGTTTTAAGAAGTTTGGTAGGATTTCAAGAAAATCCATGAAAATTATATAGCTAGAGTCTCAAATAAAAAAATTACTAGTGCCAGCAAATTTAGAAGGTGTCAAAACCCTAAGATCAACTACAAACATGACCTAGTTTTGTGATAGTTGATATTGACCATTTTGGAGGGTTCCAATAGTTTTTGATGATTTCACATAGATTCGTAAATTTAGGTTATCCAAGGTATAATATTTTTTTAGGTTTTTTTAGGATTTTGGATATCATTAGTGGGTATTTAGTGTTTTTTCTATATTTATACCAGTTTTGGGTTTTTTAGACTTTGTAGAATTTTTACACTTATACAAATTGGAGTCTTCTCGGCCCTTGCTAGAGTTTCATGCCTTTATTGTACTGATAGAAACTATATCATTCCCAACACTACTAGAAAAATAATCTTAATTAACACCTGCATGAGGATGGGTTGTTCCCAATGATAAATGTTTTTCTACCAAAACTTTGGTAAGTCTTGGTATTACCATAAGTCTTGGTAACCCCAACAGCTACATCTAGGTCCACTATCCCCAATATATAAATTTACATTACCAAAATTTTTGGTAACCCTAACACTACTAGAACTCTTAATATTTCCAATAACTACATGGAACCTGACCACCATCGCTTCTCAAAATTTTGTTGATGGAACTCTTGGTATCGCTGGCACCTGTAAGGACCCTGGTTGCCTCTACCTCCTAAAACTCTGCTACTGAAAGTCTTAAAACCTCCAACATTATAATTTTTGGGTGCCTATGTAGTCTGCAATCCTGAATGTATTAAGGGTCAAGATTATTGATGACTACAGTGATTGACTATAACTCTGACCAACTACAACTTTGCCTAAAAATTCTAAAGACATCTATGGGACGTCAAATTTAATCATGTGAGTTATGACACTATTCATTTGAAAAATAGGGGAATTTTATATCTATATTAACCCTTAGCCCCTAGTCATATGTAATTTAATCCCCTAGTCACTCACAACCCAAAAGGACTTAAATTTCTCTATAAGGGGCCTTAATTTGTTTTAAGGAAGTTGATTAAAAAAAAATCAACCTTTTGCTCCAAGGGGCCTTAAGTTTTGTTGAGGAAGTTGATTAAAAAAAATCAACCTTTTGCTCCAATGGGCCTTAAGTTTTGTTGAGGAAGTTGATTCAAAATAAATTCAACCTAGAGCTTTAAGTTTTTTTTGGGAAATTAATTCAAAAAAAAATCTGCCATTATTTCCACCCAAAATTTTTATGCAAGTAGGATTTTTCAAACATACCTATCTTTTGATTGGTAGCTCAAATTTGAGTGTCATCTTCTTCAAAAGTGATTATTTTTTTACATGATCTATGCATTGGAGATCATCTCAAGCCCACTATAACTCCCTTCAAACCAAATATACTCTTATGGATGCACTATTAGTTGATCCTAACATCCCTCTAATTTCTTTAACTTATGCACTAATCGCTCAAGATGCATTCTCGATTGTGCCTGATGTTTATACGAGCATGCTTATTTTTGAAAATTTAAGGGGGGTTCACTATGATAATTATAAGTGTGAATTTTGCATTTTTAGTTTTTGCATTTATTATTTACTTTCTATAACAACCTTTTTTATGCACAATAGATTCAAGTCCACTAAGTCCTCTCACACAAATTAATTATCATGAATGGAAGTCATTTTTAAATCAAAAGGTTTTCATCAAATTATAATGGGTGAAGATACTGAACCTATAATATAAGTAGAGAAAATTAAATGGTTTAATCATTGTGATAAAGTTCATGGATTACTATGTCTTTCTATCTCTCTTGATCTACTCTTTCACATATAATCTACTATAACACTTAATAAAGTATGGACCAAATTGGAAAAATTATTTTGGAAGCAGGATGTGACAAGAGGCCATGATCTAGAGAATGAGCTCATCAAATTGAGGCCAATTCATTTTGACACCTTACAAGATTTCTTCATTAAGTTTAGATTTCTAAGGTTGCAGTTAAAATAATGTGGAATTAATAAGAAATATAATCAAATTATTTTGTATACACTCTCTAAATTAGGTCCAGAATATTATGTATTTGTGTCCACCTTCCATGCCATAAAAAGTGATCTTGGAGTCATATGGAAGATGAATTCCTTAGATACCTTTGTTTTTGACTTGATTCGAGAGCAAGATAAGTTGATACAAATGGGATAAATGAAGTCCTTACAATTTCATGCACTTATTACTAAGAAAGAGAAGAAACATAATAAAAAGGATAACGAGAAGGATGTAAATCCTACCACATATAAATAAAAAGTGAGACCTATTATTCTAGTGTTAAGTCTAAGAAATATAGGATCCAATGTGGGATCTGCTCGAGAAAGCATGATGAAAGCAAATGTTTGAAGAAGTAGATTGATAAACTAACTAAGATGCTTGAGAAGTGAAATATCAATGTCCCTGATTCTTCCAATTAGAGTTCATCAACCCATGAATCCTCTAATACAAATGACAATTTTAAATAAAAGACAAAAGAGAATGGAAATGGGAAAGTAAAGGGAAGGTCCTATTTATAGTTGTAACTTTGAATCCTACATGGATCATTGACTCTGGTGCTTCACATCACATGGCCTCTTCACAGATAGAGTTCAATTCCTTAGAAGCATGTGACATGTCCTCTATACAAATGGGTGATGCCAATTCTAAAAAGGTTCTTGGGAGAGGGTCTATTGAAGTGAGTGATGGAACATTCATTAATGTTTTAAACGTTACTTAACTTTCAACTAATCTCCTATCATTTTACCAAATCATTCACCTTGGTATAGTCATGTGAGTTGAGTTCACTCCAAATTTAATGTATGTTAGATAACTGCACACTGATACTATTTTGGTAGTGGAAATGGTTGATCCTCTGACTCAACTATATAACTTATCACACTTTCACTCCTTCAGATTATTCTTCTCCAAACTCACCTGAATTTGACAAAAATTTTATGCTAGATCACACCTCTAATATTGATGACTCTTATTCTATCATAAATGATTATAGTAGTGATGGGGACACACCTCCACCATCTCCTTGTCATCGTATATTTATTGAGAAGTTATTTCCTAATTAACCTACCTTTGGTCCACTTCATACATTCTAGGGAATAGGTATAGTGATCTAGGACACATCAGACATTAGGTAGTGTATTCCATAGTTATAGGGCATTTAAAAATACTTTTTAGCCTCTATTCCCATTACAATGTCATTACATAGAGCATTTGGCCCTCCTACCTTGCATGTAAAGAATAGTTCTTTGTATAGTAATCAAACCTTGGTTAAAGCTCCATCAGGTACTTGGTGGATGCATTCACTATTCTAGGGTGATCCACTTTTCACTGCATCTGCTTATGATCATAGTCACCCCCTAAAACTCCATTATGGGATATCAGATGGCTATAGGTAGTTTTAGATTGTAGTGGGGATTTTTAGCCCTTCTCTCTTATTTGCTCTCTTTTGGGGAGGATTTTTATGTCCTACATGTTTTCTCCTTTTTTACACTTTATGGGAGTTACATTGTGCTTGGTTACCTCATCAGGCCTCATTGTCAGGTCCCAATTTCTTCTACCCACCTAAGCTACACTTTAAGTGGGGTGTTGGTGTAGGCTTTTTTCCACTTATGGTTTTACCTATATGCTTGTTAGTCAGATTGCTTAGGGTTGTTAAGGTAATCAGGTGAAAATACACTTAATTTATTTTCTAATAGTGAGTTGAGTTATTACCTTTTTGTTGACCTAATCTCTCACTATATAATATACCTTCTTTGTACTTTTTGGCTAATCAATGATTAAATCTTTTGATCCATTTGATGCAACTTGTGTTGTGGTAATCTTTCTCTCACCTAATCCTAGAGTTTTCAAGAAATATTTGGCATTCAAAGATCTTGGATCAATCCAACATGATGGTGGAATGAAGAAATATATATGAAAAAAATAGGGAGAAAAAGGACAACTCTAGGTAGCCAAACATAGAAACTCACTAGAATAATCCAGTAGTGGAAATTTTAGCATAAGAAACATTTGTCATAAAAATGAGATAGAAAATACATATTTTGAACATAAGAGCAAAATACATACACCAAGGAGATTTAATAACACTAAAAATGGAGATAAACAACAACCCTATACTCCCCAATAAAATACATGAAACATCTATTTTAATCCCACCAAGGTTTCACAATAACAAAAATTATTAATGTAGATTACAAAGGAGTTATAGAATGAAATTTTCACATGTATTGACTATCTAAAAATGAAACTTAGCAATATTAAAATAAAAAATAAATAAATAAATAAGGTATACATATACATTATCTAATCAAAAAATATTTCTAGCACCAAGTCCACAAAAAATCTCTTTGTATTGATTCTTCCATGAACTATAAATGCAATCTCTTCTCTCTGTTCTTGACAAAATATTCTTAACAATAAAAAATACTTTCAAATGACTATAAAAATTATATTTATAATTTACAATGGGTGTTTATACTACATAACCATCTTTTTTGAAATTTAGATTGCTTGTAAAAGCATGTTGGCCAAAAAGTGCAACTTAAAAGTTTTAAAAGTGCGTTGACAAATTCACATGACTTGAAAAATGGATTTGACAATTTTGCACAACTTAAAATTTGTAAAAAAGACCTAGTAAATGTGCACAACTTATAGTATGTAAAAATGTTATTATGAAAATGTACAACTTGAGATTGTGAAAATGACTTTGACAATTTACAAGAATCAGAGTTAGAAAATTATCACTACTATTTATTCATCTTCATTATCAAGCATGATCTAGACCTTTTCTTCTTGTTCTTCATTTTGTTACATATTTTTTTCTATATTTGTCAAATCTCTTCATGGTTTCTTTGAATTTATTTTCATTAGGACTTCTAAATGAATGAAAGCAATTTTTGCATCACAATGGAGATCTATCATCTGGTGCAAAATCAATTGGATTCTTTTCAAAATTATTAAGAATATTTGATATCTGATGAATTTATGGATTGCCTTGTAATTGAATGTAGATTTTGGATTCATATTGTTTTCCACCAATTGTTTGAACTCATCTAGAATTGTATGTTATGAATCCACTTTTCTATTGTCATCCACAAATGAAAAAGGATGTTTCTCAATTTCTCCCTGTATCTCCATTATTTCATTAGCTACCAATGACTAAGATTTTCTAAATTTATTTATGCATTATTCAATTATGCGGGTCTAGTATTTAGCAATACCTATAAATTTTTTGAGGTATACAATATATTCATGTTTTATAACTCCTTTTATGATAAGATCATTAGGATTAGAATATGAGAAGGATTATAATTTTTGTATCTTTTGTTTCCATTTACTTGCTTCAACTACATATTTTTCTTTAGTTTATTTTGCAATGTCACATTCATACTGGATCTCAGCATAGATAGTCATAGTTGTGTTTATTTTTTTTGTCCCTTGTTGGATCAATTTCTCATACCATTATTTTGTTTCTCTCCCCATGTGCCCAATTTATTTAGTGACATTCAATGTTTTAGAATCTAAAATTTGATGAGCAACAGAAGATGTAGAGTATTGAATTGGCTTTACCAACTTTTGAATAGCTAATGTGATTTGTTCATTTTTTTAATTTAGTTATTCTTTGGTGGTTTTATATTGATCTGTATATTTGAAAAGAGTGCCAATTATAGACTACATGTTCTCTTTAACTCCTTCTCTGGTAGCTTTCCCAAGATGCACTTTTGATCTCTAGTAATCAATGGCACTGACACTATCTCTATATTTATTAATAGGAGGAATTGCTACCTCAGCATATCTTTCTCATTTTTCATCTATAATTATTCTAGAAACTATTATAGTTTTCTTTATTGCACAAGAAGAAATAAAAGTTAGAGAACTGAAATTAATTTCCTATAGTTTTACTACTTTGTTTCTCTTTTTCACTACCTCATTCAACCAGTGAGGAACCTTTGTGCTAGGTGATTATTTTATAGATGCATGATCTAGTTTATTTTGAGTATCTAGATGAGGGGTGGAGATACCAAAGTTTTAGAATCTATATGTTGAAAATCACCTTTATCTTCCTTAGGTGGTTAAAATAGGAAGTAGCTGAACCTCTTGAAAAAGAATCAAAGGTAATGGAATGTTTATTTGGGGAGGAGTGGATGCAAGATGCAATAATGAAGTGGTTACAGCTAGAAATTATTAGGTAGTATTAATTAATAAAATCTAAGGATGAAAAGTATTCACAAGAGGAGTTTCAAGTGCAATAGATATACCAAGAGTACTTGAAGACCCTTCTCCTAGCCTTTGGATTTTGAGCTTGAGTGGTTTCTACACTTTAGTTGTCACTGGGACTACTTCAACCCTTTATTCTTAAATTTCTTCTATGTATTCACATGCTTCTCCTAAAAATTATGGACCTACCTATAATTTCTATTGATTAAAACTACCCTCCTCAATTTATTTCAGTGGTGGGGGAAAACCTATTTCGTCTACCTTGATGCCTTTGTTCTTAAACCATTTAAGAATTCTATCAAATATTTTTTGAGTCTTACTTTCTAGAATTGTGGATTCTAATTTATTCCAATCAACTCATGGAATATACTTTGACTCAATATATAATTCTTCATAGATTAAAACATCCTCATCATCTTCAAAATTATTTGATATTTTGGCTATATTAAATTCAATAACTTGTTCTAGAGCGAAGTGGGAATAGTCATGAGCCCTAACTTCTTTGTCATCTTTGTATCCCATCCAAAAGTCTTCAAATCGGGGCACATGACAGTATGTGGAACTAAGAATGTTCTCAATCACCCCTTTGGCATCAAAAGAGGGTCTATTTTTGAATGATTGGATGGTAACTTGGGTCATTTTTGCGTTAATAGCTTTTGCCTTAGATAATGAAGCACATGTATGTATACCTATGGTTATTCGAAAGGGCATTCAAGATATGTGTTTACTAGATAAAAACTTATGTGGCTCAACTAATTGACTTACCAATTCCATTAGGTACCATATATCATCCACATACCTTGGGAGCATAAATGGGGCTATCTCACACCTACAGATTCTAAGGTATGTGATGATTGGTAACTAAACAAACCAAGCTCCCCATCTACCAATTTTAGTTGATGATGAAATTGATATTTTGACATTGTAGGGAACAATCTCAAACATTTGAATGACATATTTAAATAATGCATTGTTAAATCTACAAATATGATGTGAGATTTCCTTTAGAGTGAGTTATGGGTAAAATTTGTATCTTTTTTAGGATGCCATATCATCCATTATGTTCAGACCAGTGTAGATTATTCTAAGAGTAATAGCATATACAATATATGAGGTAATATAAAAATCAAAAGTAGTGGTGACTTATATTATTTGTTTATGTATTGGATCATTAATCAACTAACCCCAATTGATATATTGTTGATTCTTATGAATGATCTAAATGTACCTATATGTCCATGTTTAGAAGTTTTTGGTAATAGGGTTACCAAAAAATCTATTCAGAAGTGTGATTATATCATTTAATTCATTGATGAATTTAAATTTGGATAAATTTTACCCTAATCATGTTGCTAAACTTTTAGGCTTTTGAAGCCACTCCTTGTTGACCCACTTAAAACAAGAACTAGTTTTAGCTTCTCAAAATTATTTAGCATAAGTTAGGGTGATATCAATAAATGATTTTTGATCAAGAAATTTTATAAAATATTTAATCCTTTTGAATTCATAAGAGAAACATGCAAACAATAAAGTTGTTTGAATAGAATCATGTGCTATTCAAAATTTTAACAATATAATATAGTATTTTGATAATGTATATCATTTAGTCATTTGTAATAAATACAAGTACGAAGTAACTAAGGAATAGAGAGAGTGTACCTTATTTGTTATTCTATTCTAGACTATGATAGTGATCAATGATTTGTCACAATGTTGTCTTGGAGGTCTGGATCATGTTTGAATCTATTGTTTGACAATTTTTTGCTTCCAAATAGTTGCGTCAATCTCGGATAGTAATGCCAACACTTGTGTTCATTTTAGATGCAGGTATCCAATGAGATATATGCACAAGAATGACTCCCACTTTAGACCAATCTTGTGCTATCCCCTATATGACTATTTTATGCCTATGATTATGTTCACCTATGTGCTAGATTTAGATAATATAAAATCCTAGTTATTTTGCATTTCACCTCTTATGACTTTGTAAAAAGCGGTTAGTAACATGAGTCAAGCTATCCCTAACAACCCTAATTATTGGTTAGTGTTTCCTACATAGCCAACACTCCTACGATGAACTTAGACTCATATGTAGTTCTCCCTCCTATGCATGTAAGTGGAATTATAATAGTGTGACTTTATGCTCTTTCTCTTAGTAACCATTGGTAAAAGTGATACAATAGTATATTTAACCTTTTGAATATTTTAGATATGTAGTATAATTGGATATCTTAAAATAAAATAGTACTTTCAAATTTGAGAATTGCCTTATCAAATTGATAGGTACTTTTAATTAGACCATAGCCTTTGTATATATATGAACTGTTGACAAATTTGACCCCACAGGTCAAAATTGCCACCCTCATTATTCAAAAATTTGCATATCATGCCAGTTTGTCTTGTGAGTCAGTTATTGGTCCTTTAAAGTCCTTGAAATAATCCATGATTAACAAGCCTTCTTAAGGCATTCACTTTGGTTTTTAGAGGATTTTTTTAGAAAAGCATTATGGAGGCTTCTTTGGGTCCAAAAAGGGGAATTTTCATAAAGTTCAAGGGGCTCTTATTCTTTTAGAAAAGGTCCATATTCAAAAGGTTCCGAAAGGTTCTTTTCAATAAGTCTGAAGATATGAATTCCTTCGGATAAATTTTCTGAAGGAAAGGCCCGAGGAGAGAAGCCAAAACAATTCCTTCGAACAAATTGTCCAAAGGAAAGAAATGAATAAAAAGCCGAAGGAAGGGACTTTACAACTTTTCTAAAGGGTCATTTTCTCTTCATGAAAGTCCATTGCAAAAAACTTGAAAGGCGAGAGAATTTTTCCAAAGGTACTATTTAACTTTTCTGAGGACCAAAGCAACTTTTTCCAAGGGATCAATTTTTTCAAGAAGGTCCACTTCAAGGTTGTCATAGGGTAGTTTCCTTTCGGGAGGGTGCATTTAAAGAAAGGAAAAGGCATTTAACAGTTTTCTTAAGGATTTCCTTCAGGAGAAAAGGTTGAAACAATTCTTTCAGGGGAATTGTCTGAAGGTAATGAACGAAGAAAAAGTGCCTAATTCTTTTGAATAAATTGCCTACATAATTTCTTTGAAGGGACACTTCAAATTTTCTAAAAATCCATTTAAAAAACTTGAAGGTCATTTACAAAATCCCGAAGGGCGAAGCAACATTTCTGAAGGGTCATTTCTTTCGGCTAAAAGACCATGTACAAAATTTGAAGGACTTTTCCATAAGTCCAAAGGGTCAATTGTTAAAATACTGAAAGACATTTTCAAAGAAAAGGGGCTTGTCAACTTTTCTGAAGGACTTTTCAAAAAGTTCAAAGGGCACATTTTGAGAAAGTCCATTGCAAAAAACCCAAAGATATATATTTCTTTTGGATAAGTTTTTTGAAAGATAAGTCATTCAAAAACGCTGAAGATAGAATAGTTTCATACAAATTATCTGAAGGATAAGTTTAATAGAAAAGTCTGAGGGAAAAGTCTTTAGACAAATTGTCTATGAGAAAGGGACCAATTAAAAAGCTACAAGAAAGGATGAGGAGAAATGGCCAGAAGGAAAAGTCTGAAGACATATTTCTTTCAGACAAATTGTCTAAAAGAATAGATAGAAGCCAAAAGTCCAAGGAGGAGAGCTGAAGGAAATAAATAAAGAGGAAAGTTTGAAAAAATAAATAAAAAGTAATAATAGACAAAAATAAACCCAAAAGAAATAAACAAAGACATGCAGTTGCCTTCAGGCATGACTCTCTCAGTTCCAAAAGGGAGACTCAAAATCATGAAGGGCTCGAGACTCAAAATCATGAAGGGCTCAAGGAGTTTAGCATTAGAATAAGCTAACAAGGTGTTCAATTTGAGTTTTTATGCCATGTATTTTCTATTTCTTGGAGTTTCCATGCACCTCTCACTCATTAAGGTCCTTTTCCATGCAAGCAAAGGCTACCTATAGTTGATTGGTCAAAGCTTCAATTGATTATTTGTTAAAGTCATGCTTATCTCCTAGTCATCTCATGCATTCAATGTTCCAACTTAGCTTCAAGTTCAATAAATAGGAATATTATTTTGAAGATTATGGCATGGCTTTCCATGCAAGATAGTTTGAATTTTCAAAGTTGGGCCCACCATCCTTTTCAAATGCCAGAAAATATTTTCATGTAGGACATAAGGCAAAAGAATATTATTGGAAGGCTTGGTTATTTTTAGATAGCTCAAGTTGGACTTGTGTAATGTGGGATTTGATCTCCTCTTCTATTTTCAATACCAATCTCTTGCTTGTGTATGATTTTTCTATATAAGTTAGCTTTTCAGCCTTGAATTGACATCCCTCTTTTGTCAAGATTAGACTCTACCAAAATTTGAGTTTTGTAACCTTTTCAAATAAATAGGACTATTTTTTCAAATTTTAGAATGCTCGTATAGTGTATTTATGTCAGTGATTTACATATGTGATAGAATTTTCTTCCTTATCAAGTCTAAATTCTTACATAGTTACTAGTTGATTAGATTATGCAGGTCATGTTCTATGTTTGATGTCTTTTGGCTAAAGTTACAATAGATGTAAGTAGCTAGTTATTGCCTTGAATCAGGCCTATTTTCTCATTTCCCTCAAGATTTGATCACTAGATAAAACCTTTTCATGAAATATTGATGCATAGGAGTCAATTGGAATTGAAAGTTTAGTCTTTTTCTTGTCTAATCAGTGTTTTTAGGAGCTCAAATTGAGTGGATGAACCAAAATTTATGTGTATCACCATCATTAGATAGGATTTTTCCTTCATTTTTCTTTCTTCCCTTTTCTTGATAGTTTGTATCATAGAGTAGATATCCTAATTGATACACTAAAGGGAGCTATCCCTTAGAATCTAGAGATTTAATGCACTTATTAGGCCACCCATAGCATAGAATTGTTTCCATGTTTTAGCAGACTATGAAGGCCTGAAACTATCTTCACAAGGGTATGAGTCTTATTAACAATAGTTTTTGGCACACCTAGTGGGACATCCAAGAAATTATTTACATATTTGAAGAATTTTTGCAATAGAAGAAGATATTCATCTTCATCAAAATCTATTTGCAAAGCTCATAGCATCATTTAGGTAATTCTTTCATGCCAAAGGTTACCACAAGGTCAAAAAGTAAAGGTATTCATTTTGAATTTATATCATATAAGAGATCAAGGTTTAGGAGGGACAATCCATATCCTTAAAAGAAATATTTGTCTCCTGGTTATCCTATTATTCTAGGCACTACAATCCCCACTATCCAAATGGCCATAAAAAACCAGGGGTTTTTTCCATTCAATAGAGGTATTCCACTAAATCTAGCCTAGTTTGATGACATTCCTATGTCTTCTCTCAAAAGTATCCCATTATTCTCAGGAGAAAATCAAACAACACCTATTGAGCATATCCAAGATGTAGCTAATCTCTATTCAATCCATAATGTTGTTGAGGATAATGTTTCTATTAGATTGCTTGTTACTTCCTTTAAAGGAAAATCATAGCATTGGTATATAAACCTCCCAATAAAATTTATTTCTACCTGGGATGAATTGGGTGCAGCCTTAGTCAAGTAATTTGAGGATAAATCTAATCATCTATCTTTAGTTGAGCAATTAACTACCATAAACAGAGCTCCTCATGAGTCCATGTCTGATTTTAACCTCATATTCTAAAAGACGTGGAATAGAATACCTATGTTGATTAGGCCATCCCTTGAATATGCATTCCTATACTATTTAAAATCCCTCAACTCTAACATTAGTGTGATGATACAGTCAATGGGTGGTACTACATTGCCAGATGCTTATGAGGCTACAATAAGGGCAGAGAATAGTTTGATACAAGTTGGTAAGATTTCTTCAAGGCCTTCAATGCATATATTACTAGAATTGAATTCTATACCAATCCCTCAAGTTCCTCAAATTCTACCCTTAGCTCCTATTCCATCACCTCAAGCTTAAATTGCAACCCCTACTAATCAAGCTAGTGAGATAGGAGAGTTGAAAATCTTGTTACAATCCTTTGGGAATGAAATAGTGTAACTCAAGAGACAAAAATATTAGGCTAATAGGCCCTATAAAAACCAAAATTAGGCCACCTATCATCCCTTCAAATATTAAAGGCCTCTTTATCAAGATTTCAGAGAGAATATACCACCTTATCAAACATAAGGAGCCATAACTATAACTAAGCCATAAGATACCCTTGATCATAATGCTCTTTCCAGTTAAAAGGCCATTATTCTCACCCCACCTCAAAACAACTTGATGTAGGATTTAGGTTGGTAGTTCTCAAATCTCAATGATGCTCAAAACCAAACCTTGGTATCATAAAACATCACTATGCCATGAATGACACAAGAAGAGTTTTATTTTTAAGGAGGTCAGTAAAAAGATACAAGTTTGGAATCACAAGGAGAGACTCAACAATTTCAAGGGCATCCTGATGCCATTAATGTAATTTTTCAAGTGGATGATCATGTTGCTTTTACTCCGGTTGTTGAAACTAACAGTATGAGTGGTCAAGTTGCAGTTATAACTAGAGCTAAAATAAGAGCCATTGATGAGCTGTAAGAGGTGAAAAATGCCTCAAATAATCATAATGTTATTTCTAAGAGTATGAAAAAATAAACTACTGCCCCTATGACTCATAAAAATTAGAATATAGAGGTTAATAAAGTTCATCAAATACCTCTAGTTCATGAGTAGCTAGTGCTTTAGAAAGTGCAACCAAAGGTTGGTGGATCTCAGTTTAGTATAGTGGATCAGATGAAGAATTATAATATTAGAATTATCATGTGAGATTCTCTTTCCATCCTAGGACAAAATGATATTCTCATACAAGAGCTTTCAGCTCTCAAATTGTCTCCAAAGCTAGTTGAGAAAGAAGGTATTATCTTAGCTAATTCAAATCAGCTAGTAGAGCAACAAGTACATCAAGTAAATAAGATGGAAATGGTGGATAGAACTAAACTTAGAAAAAATAAAAATCCTCCTTTATACCTTTATTTTATAGTAGGTGATACTTTGGTTCATAACTGTATGGTGGATAGTGGAACTAGTAGTACAATTATGCCTAAAGAAATTGCAGACAAGCTCGACCTTGTCTATGAGCCAAACACTAAGGGGGTATTAAGATTTGAAGGGTCACTAATAAATATGATACGAATCTTAAAAGATATGAAATTTAAATTACATGCTTGTCCCAAAGTTACTATTTAGTAGGATGTTGTTGTGGTAGACTTGCCTCTTTACTTTGCTATGCGCCTTTCAAGGGACTTCACCTCAAAGATTGGGGGATATTTATTAGCTGATTGGAATTATTTTTTATTTAGAACCAAGTATGGTAATAAGGTAATGATTAATTATAAACCTATTTCACTTTTCCATATGGATTCATATATGCCAAGTGTTGTGAACACTAATTGTATCATCTCAGATGATGTACTAGAAACTAGTGGAGTAGAAAATGGATCACCTTTGGATGGAGTTACAAATATGTTTCTTGATGAGTGGGATTATAATTTTCATGAGCATGATCCTTATAATTTTATTGAAAAATGACTTGGTGTGTATTGCCTTTATGAGAATGATGTACCAATTCCAGGCATGGTTAAGGATGATGAATCTAGCCAAAGTTTATGGCAATTGTACCTTGATGGATTAAGGAATAAACATGGTACCAGAGCTAGAATGATGTTATTTTATCCTAAAAACCAAAGGTATTTATCTTATATTAAATTTTAGTTTGGTTGTTCAAATAATATTTCTGAGTATGAAGCACTAGTTCACTATTTTTAGTGGGCTAGGAAGATGAAAGTCAACACCTTACATGTTTTTGGTGATAGTGAACTTATAGTACACCAAGTAAGAGGTTTGAATGTATGTAAAAATTTATTGATTAAATATTACAAACATATAATATGGGACTTACTTGAATATTTTCAAGCTTTTAACATTTAGGTAATACCAAGAGGCAAGAATAAACACATAGATAGGTTCATGGCCATTGGGTCACAATTTAGCACTCCAAATAATATAAAGAGAAAGAATATTTAGTTACATATAAAAGTGGTTTTAAGGCCTTCTGTTCTAGATAATCATGAGAATTGACAAGTGTTCAAAGATGACAATCAAATTATGAGATTCTTGCAAGAGGAGGCTGAGTTTTCTTCAAGAAACCAATCAAAGTATTTGTAGCAGTATGGTGATCAGGTTGTGCAACTATAAACAAATAAGTTTCCCAGGGGATTTGTCACATTTGAGAACATTTTTAGTGGTGATGATGAGTTAAGGAAGAAAAAGTCATCTTTGTCAACAAAATAAGAACACTATGCCAATGTAGAGATTGTAGATGGTAAGATTTTGAAGTTGGGTAAGGTATGCACTCCTTCACAAAAAGAAGATTTCATTAAGTTATGCATAAGTTTTGCTAATTTATTTACATGGAAATAAAGTGTTCTTAAAATATTTGAACCAAGTTTAGCTCAACACACCATTGAGTTATAGGTTGAAACTAAATCAGTGAGATAAAGACAAAGGCCCATCAATCCTAAGCTTGAGCCTTTGATGAGAGCTAAGCTTTTCAAGCTCATATAATAAAAAATTATATTTCCAATCAAACAATCAACTTGGGTGTCAAGTCTTGTTCTGGTATGAAAGAAGAATGGTGAGATTAGATTGTGTGTTGAATTTCATGATTTGAGCAAAGATTCACTTAAAGATCACTATCAATTGCCATCAATGGAACATATTTTACAATTGGTTACAGGTTTAGAAAGGTTTTCTTTGTTGGATGGATATAGTGGCTACAATAAAATATTTGTCAAAGAAGAGGACCAAATTAAGACAACCTTCACAACAAAGTGGAGGATGTTTGTATACAAAAATATGTCATTCAGTTTATCTAATGATAGAGAAACCATTCAGAGAGCCATGGATATGGCATTCCAAGGCCTTCTTAACAGTTTTTACTTGTTTATTTGGATGATATAATAGTGTGTTTAAAGAGTGCAGATGACCACATGGTTCATTTCAAGCAAGTGTTCGAAAGGTGTAGCCAATTTGGGGTATCTCTAAATCCCAAAAAGTGTGTCTTCTCAGTTCATGAAGGTAATATTCTTGGACATGTTTTAAAACATGGTTTAATCATATATTCTGAAGGGTATACTCCATTATTTCACTCTCCTTGCCTAAGTACAAAAAGACTATGCAAAGCTTCTTTGAAAAAATCAACTTCATAAGGAGATATATTTCAAATTTTGCCATTTGAGCTAAGCCACTTACATCCATGCTAAAGAAGAATAAGAGCTTCAGCTAGTCTAAAGAAAGAGTTAAAAGTTTTTAAGATATTAAAAAGGCCATAGCTAGTGTTCCTACACTTATAAATCCATATTTCACAAAAGATTTCATTTTGTATACATGTGCTAACATGGACACCATTTTAGGCATTCTTATGCAACAAAATCATGAGGCTTCGAAGCAGACAATATATTTATTTATTAAAGGATTGGAAGAGTATGAAATAAGGTATATTTTTGTTGAAAAACATGTTATTTCAGTTATAAGGTCTCTTAAAAAGTTTAGATATTTGTTGTCTAACAATAAGATACACCTAATGGTTTCTCATCCAAGCATCAAGGAGTTCCTTTTGAACAAAGATATAAATGAGAAGAGAGCTAGTTGGATAACCAAGGTAATGGAGAATGATGTGGAAATTAATGTCACAAAGATGATTAGAGGTAAAGGACTTTGTGAGTATCTAGCTCAAGACTTGCAAGAGACTAATGAGGTTGTTTTGGTGTCAAATGATGAAGAGGTTGCAGTTGGCCATACCTCACCTTCTCGTTGGTTTCATGACTTGGTAAGATATCTCCAAGATGGTAATTATTCCTCTCATCTAATTTCTTCAAAAATAAGATATTTTAGGTTGCAATCAATTCCATTTTTGCTTATTGATGGCATTTTGTTCAAGAAAGATATCAATGGCATATTGTTAAGGTGTATAGAGCCATGCCTAACTCAGAGATTGTTTGAAGAATTCCATGATGGACATGGTGGAGAACATTTTTTTTCAAGAACTACAGCCCTTAATATCATGAGAGGTGGGTATTATTGGCATAGTATATTTGGTGATTTCCATGCATGGGTTAGGAAGTGCAAACAGTGTGCTATGTTTGTAGGAAAAGTTAAATTTGTAACCTTACCTCTTCAACTAATTGTGGTTGATCAATCCTTTGTCAAATGGGGATTGGAATTTATTGGTCTCATAAATCCTCCTTCATGTTTAGGACATAAATGGATTCTAACTGCTACAAATTATTTCACACATTGGATAGAAGCAGTGGCATTGATAGAAGCAAATGAAACCAATATTCTAGATTTCTATGAAGCTTTGCTTACTAGATTTGTTTTTCCTTCAACTATTATTTATGAGAATGCAATGGCTTTTTGTGGGAAATAGGATCAGCCAATGGGCTGTCTAACATGGAATTTGTCTTAGCAATTCATCAAACTATTATCCACAAGGCAATGGCCTTGCTAAATCTACGAATATGAACATGTTGAAAATCATAAGAAGGACCATTGAAGATAATCAGAGGTCACAACAGCTCAATTTTAATTTAGCTCTATGGGTTGATAAGATCACCTACAAAATATCAATAGCCAACTCTCTATACAAGCTGGTATATGGTAAGGAAGCAAGGTTACCCATTTCTCTTGAGTGTCCTGCTTTGGAACTAATGCATTAACTTGTGTTTTTGGAGAATGAGTCTATGGATATCAGGTATGCAAAGCTTATGGAGTTGGAAGAGATAAAAAATTAGTCCATGCTAGCCATGGAAATTCATCAAGCACAAGTGAAGAGAGATTTTGACAATAGAGCTTTGTCACGAAGTTTCAAGGAAAGAGATTTGGTCCTCAAGTGAGATGAGGATTGAGATAACCTAGGAAGGAACATAAATTTTGACTCCCTTTGGAGTGGACCATACACAATCTCTAGTTTTAAATCCCACGATGCCTTCCAACTTTTAAAGATGGATGGTGAAGAGCTTCCAATCTCAGTCAACGGGATATATTTAAAACATTGCCATTGAAGAGAAAAGTTCCTTGTACATAGTTAGTTTGTTTGTTTTCCTCTAAGTGTTATTCAAGCACATTAGTTTAGTTCTATTTTGTCTCAAATAAGTGCTTTTTTGCACATTTACTTTGTTTAGTTAGTTTTCCCTACTTTGTGTGTTTTTCTTCATATTTTGGAAGATTAAGGTTGTCTCATGCTAAGTCAAAAGAGAGAATTTGCAATCATGGATCAAATTTGCCATTTATTTGTGAGTCTATAAGTCATGTAAATGGTTTGGTTCTCAAGCATAGTAGGCATGCTTCCCAGTTGAGTCACCAAAATGTTGACAATTTTGACCCTACATGTCAAAATTACCACCCTCATTAATCAAAACTTAGCTTATGATGCCAGTTTGTCTTGTGAGTCAATTATTGGTCCTAAAAAGTCTTTGAAATAATCAATGAGTAACATGCCTTTTTAAGGCATTCAATTTGGTTTTCAGAGGATTTTTGAGAAAAGCATTATGGTACCTTCTTTGGGTCCAAAGAGGGGCATTTTCATAAAGTTCATGGGGCTCTTATTCTTTCAAAAAAGGTCCATCTTCAAAAGGTTCCTGAATGTCTTTTTAAATAAGTCTGAAGATATGAATTCCTTCAGACAAATTATCTGAAGGAAAGGCCTGAGGAGAGAAGATGAAACAATTCCTTTGACCAAATTGTCTGAAGGAAATAAATGAATAAAAATCAAAAGGAAGGAACTTTACAACTTTTTTGAAGAGTCATTTTCTCTTTAGGAAAGTCCACTGCAAAAAACTTGAAATGTGAGACAATTTTTTTGAAGGTGTTGTTTAACTTTTTTGAAGACTAAAGCAAATTTTTTGAAGGGCTCAATTATTTTGGGAAGGTCCACTTCAAGGTTACCATAGGGTAGTTTCCTTTCAAGAGGGTGAATTTCAACAAAGGCAAAGGCATTTAACAATTTTTTGAAGGATTTCCTTTAGGAGAAAAGGTCGAAACAATTCTTTCGAGAGAATTATCTGAAGGTAATGAACGAAGATAAAGTGTTGAATTCTTTCAAATAAATTACCTGCATAATTTCTCTGAAGGGACACTTCAACTTTTTTGAAAGTCCATTTCAAAAACTCAAAGGTCATTTACAAAAGCCTGAAGGGTGAAGCAACATTTTTGAAGGGTCATTTCTTTCAGCCAAAAGACCATGTACAAAATTTGAATGACTTTTCCATAAGTCTGAAGGGTCAATTGTTAAAATGTCAAAGGGCATTTTCAAAGAAAAGGGGCTTTTCAACTTTTCTAAAGGATTTTTCAAAAAGTTCAAAGGGCACAATTTGGGAAAGTCCATTGCAAAAAACTTGAAGACATATTTATTTCGAACAAATTTTTTGAAGGATAAGTCATTCAAAAAGGCCAAAGATAGAATAGTTTTAGACAAATTGTCTGAAGGATAAGTTCAATAGAAAAGTCTAAGGGAAAAATATTTGAACAAATTATCCATGAGAAAGGGACCAATCAAAAAAGCCATAGGAAAAGATGAGAAGTGGCTAGAAGGAAAAGTTTGAAGACATATATTTCTTTCAGACAAATTATCCGAAGGAATAGACAAAATCCAAAATTCTGAGGAGGAGAGCCAAAGGAAATAAACTAAGAGGAAAGTCCATAGAAATAAACAAAAAGGAATAATAGACAAAAATAACCCCAAAAGAAATAAACAAAGACATGCAGTTACCTTCAAACATGACTCTTTCAATTCCAAAAAGGGGACTTGAATGCATGAAGGACTCAAGGAGTTTAGCATTGAAATAAGCTAACAAGGAGTTTAATATGAGTTTTTATGCCATGTATTTTCTATTCTCTTAGAGTTTCCATACTCGTCTCACTCATCAAGGTCCTTTTCCATGTAAGCAAAGTCTATCTATAGTTGATTGGTCAAAGCTTCAATTGATTATTTGTTGAAGTCATGCTTATCTCCTAGTCATGTTCCAACTCAGCTTCAAGTTCAATCAACAAGCATACTCCTTTGAAGATTGTGGTGTGGCTTTCCATGCAAGACAGTTTGAATTTTCAAAGTTGGTCCCACCATCCTTTTTAAATGCTAAAAAATCCTTTCATGCATGAGATAAGATAAAAGAATATTATTGGAAGGCTTGGTTATTTTTGGATAGCTCGAGTTAGACTTATGTAATGTAGGAGTTGATCTCCTCTTTTATTCTTAGTGCCAATCTCTTGTTTGTGTATGATTTTTCTATATAAGTTGGCTTTTCAGCCTTGAATTGACTTCCCTCTTTTGGCAAGATTAGACTCTACTAAAATTTAAGTTTTGTAACCTTTTCAAAAAAATAGGACTATTTTTTTAGATTCTAGAATGCTGGTATAGTGTATTTATGTCATTAATTTGCATATGTGATAAAAATTTCTTCCTTGTCAACTCTGAATTCTTACCTAGTTACTAGTTGATTAGATTATGCAGGTCATGTTCTATGTTTGATGTCTTTTGGCTGAAGTTACAATAGATGTAAGTGGCTAGTTATTGCCATGAATCAGGCCTATTTTCTCATTTCCCTCAAGCTTTGATCACTAGATAAAACCTTTTCATGAAATATTGATGCATAGGAGTCAATTGGAATTGAAAGTTTAGTCTTTTTCTTGTCTAATCAGTGTTTTTAGGAGCTCAAATTGAGTGGATGAACCAAAATTTAGGTGTATCATCATCATTAGATAGGATTTTTCCTTTAGTTTTCTTTCTTCCCTTTTCCTGGAAGTTTGTAGCATAGAGTAGAGATCCTAATTGATATCCCAAAGGGAGCTAACCCTTATAATCTAGAGATTCAATCCATCGATTAGGCCACCCACAACCTAGGATTGTTTCTAAGTTTTAGTAGACTGTGAAGGCCTGAAACTACCTTCACAAGGGTGCGAGTGTGATTTACAATAGAAACCTTTTGAATTTCAATTAGAACCTAGTGAATGTGAAAAGTTGACCATAGATTGGTCAAATAAGACTAACAAAATAGTCACAAAGTGAAAGTTACAAAAAAGGAATTAAAAGATAAACCTAGACAATTGCATCAAAGCTGGACACTCACATCGATGTTAGTGTCTAAGATGGATGCAAGTGTTTAGGGGATAAAAAATGCAAAAAAAACTAAAACAATTAGGGATCCCTGAAATACATTAGGTAAAGATAAATAGACATAACACATAGGCACAAAGGGTAGGTAAAACAACTAAAACAAGGTGGAATCAAAGAGGTCCATGAGAGACCACACCACTAGATGTCTAATTCTTAATAAAAAGGTATATACATATAAGAAGACTAGAAATGTGTACTTGTACCAAAATGAGTGTCTAAATTTTCCCCCTTTTAATCTATTAATGCAATAAAAGTTAGAATTACTAATTTAAATTAAAATAAGATGCATATTGTATACAAGGGAAAGTGAAGCTGATCTATGAATTAATCCTAACTCGAAGAAGATAAATCACACTAGCCCTTCTGCTTGTTGATACATTTAAATAATTGGGGTCATGACCAATATGGATCTATTATACCTAACTAAGGGGTATATTACCACACAATATCACTAGAGAGTGTTTCAAAGTCTCTAGTCAAGCAATACCACACAATAACCCTATTTAGGTCCTATGTTTTTCTTATCAAAGTAAATGACAAAGTAAATTAAAATCTAATCTAGTGCTCACCAAATTTTGTGGCATAAAATATGGGTAATAAACATAAAATTAAACATGTAAATAATAACTCTACTGAAGTCAATGTAGAGGTAATCCTAATGAATGGAGAGAAAAACATATTCATAAGCTAAGAAATACAAATATATCTACCTAAATAAAGAGGATAAAGAGTTAAGAATACTTACTTCGAAGATGAACCTGTGGAGCCTCAATCTATCCCTTAACCAATGGTGTTTTTCAAGAGGTTGTTGCGTATGATAAATAAACTAAGGATAGACAATGGACTATAGTTTAGCCAAAGACCTCCTAGTGAATCTTAAGTTTTCACAAGACAAGATTTTTTTCTCCAAAGGAAGTATGAAACCACCTCAAGTAGAATGGTTCATAAGTAGATGCAAAAATAAATGAGTATATTTATCTCTCTCTAATGAAAATGGAAAAATGATGTCTTTATATAGTTGGATATAACCCTAAACCTTTTTGAAATTTTAACCAACATAGTCAGCCTAGTCGAGACAGTTAGAAATAAAAGTAGTTAGGTCCAGACTAAGTCAGCCTAGGCAGACTTAGTCATGTAACGTGCTCAATTCTCAGAATAGAGTTAGCCCAATCGACTATTTATATGGATGGTAAAATAAGGTTTTAGCTCAGACAAGGGCTAAAAATAGGCAGTATAAATATAAAATAAACATTGCAGTATAAGTTGACATTTTTATACTTAAGTTATATTTTATATTTATACTTTTAGGATGTTTGAGAGTGGTTTTGGACCACTAGGAGCTACAATGTTAATTCTAGATTTCAGAGGACCTACTGGATTTTAGACTTAGCCTTATTTTAGGGCTCTAGGATTTTAGACTTAGCCTTATTTAGGGCTCTAGGATTTTAGACTTAGCCATATTTTAAGATTTTATGATTTCAAACATAGCCATATATTAGTATTTTAGGGAGGCATCATAAGAGGTAAATAGATAGACACTCTAAATAAATTGGACTAATGGTAGGAAAGATACAAAGCCATAATAATCTTGTGAAACACCAATGGTCTGCCTACCCCTTTACTAATGTACCCTTTAAGGTGTGCACTCAAAGAGATTGAAACTTTATATATTCTTGTAAGATAGAAATCATTAGTAATTGGTAAAGTTAATAAAAATATTATGTGTATACACACACCGTGGTGTGGACAATATACCTTGTCTTTGCTTGAGTTGTTCCTTAAATATATCATCCTTCAAACATTACCTACAACCAAGAATATGCCAAAAAAAGTAAATCAACATATAATATGTATGTAAGAAATACTAAAAATTATCAGAAATAAAGAGCATGGATAGAGTATGTATGTGTACATGTCACATAGTAACTGGGTCTGTAGTGCTATAAACTAGAGAAGTAGATAGGGGACTTGCAACCTCCCTTGTCTTCTAGCCAAGAATATGAGTGAGTCTATAAGTGGTGAAGTGTGTATCACCATGGTGGTGTTGTACCTATAATAGGGAGAGTTGGTAGATGATCAATCCCCCAACCCTAAATAAGAAGAGTGGTGTTTCAGTCTTCGAGAGTATCATTTCTTGACAAGCACAACATGAGTGTAAAACATATGTGTATAGCTTAGTATGGGGTGAGTGATGTAATCAAGTTCACCCAGAAAATATTTTAATTAGAACAAATTATTTAATCCCTCCAATCACACCAAAAATAAGAAAAAACCACTAAAGATAGGTAAGGCTTAATACATTCCATGAATTTGTTTAATCGAGGTATTGGTATTTTGGGGTATCAGTACATGAACAGTTTTTATGTTTTGATAATAATTTATAAGAGAGTTTTGGAATTTTAAAATTGATATATATTTTTAAATATTGGGAAAATGTTTCATGGGATATGCACCTCATATATGTCTCATGCTGAAATTATGTATAATAAATGGTGCCAATGTATAGGATTTTTGCCACACTAAATTTGAATCGTATACTGTTATTTTTGCCAATCTAGAAATTGTATAAATGTGGAAAATATATATGGAGGAATATGAAAATAGAATAAGTATCCATGTAGAGGACATGTTTTTAAACATACCCCCACTACAATTTGGAGTTGTTAAATAATAAATAAGTGTGGTGACCATGCTTCCAAAGCATGCCCCCACTAAATCCAGAGAGTGTACAAACTGTATTTTGATTATGTAGAACATGTTTATAAACATTACCATATTGATATTCCCCCCAATTTAGGAGGAGAGAATATAATTCCAACTAATAATATCCTCATAAAAATAATAATAAAGAATTCACTTGATAGTATTTGACTTGGTAATATTCTAATAACGTTATGGCCAAGAATTTGTAACATTATTTTTGGTAGTATCTAGAATTTTGTAGAGTAGTTATGTGTAACAAAATTTTGTTAATTTATATTAGTGTTTTAAATTTTTTAATTTTGGTATAATATGTAAGGGATCATTATCTAAATTTTGACATAACTTATAGTTTCAAATTTGGGTAATCAAAGCTCAAAATATGCAGATTTGAAGTTGTGCCAACATGGTATATTAGGTGGATTGTAGTAGAATTTTAAAATCATTTGCATTTTGAAATTTTATGTATTTTGAGCTTTGAGTATAGATAATAAAAATTCCATGTGGAAGATCTCCTCACCTGATGTGATTTGATGTGCTCCAAAATGCCTTAGCTAGCCAAGATTTCTCTGATCTGGTAAGTAACTTTATGATAATTTATTGGTAAATTTTTTCTTCATTTTGAGTCTATTTTTAAGGTTTTTTCATAGGAAGTTGGATGATTACATTGGGATCCTAAATTTTTACATCAACATATCAATGCAAGTGTCTAGCTTCAGATGCTAGCATCCAACACTTTCATCTTACACAGATGATATCATCTAATGCTTCTATTTTACATGGACGCTAACATCCAATGCTAATGTCTCTTTATTTTATGTATGATTAATTGATATTTATATATTTTTGTATCAAAATATGATCACTAACAAGTTTTTATTTTTTCTTTCTTGATTGTATAAGGATGTTCTTATTTGAGAGTTCTGGCATGGTTGACATTATTTGACATTAATAGAGTTGGGTTTGGATGTAGCTAACTAGGTTGTTATTGATCAAGAAAAATTGGGTCATGTGGCCCATTTTGGATAGATACCATATAATATCCACCTCCTCATAGCCCTAGTGGAGAGGTGAAATCTAGATACATGTACATTCTAGCTTCCTACTAGTGAGATGACCATCACCTTAGAGGATGTATATCATATTTTTTAGCTATCAATTAGGGGTGAAAGAGTTCAGGTTATCAAAGATGGTATTCATGTCCATATTCAATGGTCCCATGTATATTTTATTTGTCAAAGTGCTCTTGAGGTAGAGCCAAGTAGTATGGTTTGATTTGATGACATTATTAGAGGTCATGTTGTGTAGCTGTAAAATTTTATTTGTGTGTTACTTGCATCATGTGTAGCTATGGAGGGTGGGAATGTTGGTATTTCTTATTGGATGTATCAAATAGTGTGTCACATTAAGCTACATAGGACCAAGTATTCATGGGGTCTTATTGTACTAGTCCACTTATATAGGTATCTCTATAGGTTTACATTGGAGAGTCATGGTGGGGGTATTAGAGTAGCGAATATATTGCATGTATGGATTTATGAGCATATCATAGTAGTATGACCAATTAATGGTCCCCTCTAGGATGGGCTTATCTATAGATTTTTGTAGAGTGATTGGTATTCCCACATGGTAGACTTCATACCATGATGGAGTACTAGATTACCTTGGATAGGTTATCTACATATCAGATTATGTGGCATCCTTATAGGAATTTTTGTGGGTGCATCAAGGATAGCGATAAGGTATAGAGAGTCTATATTAGTATGTGGTTGATTGATCAATTTCTTGGTGTGTATAAGTTATTTCAATATGATCAAGTTTTATGGTGGTTTTGGATTGAGCAGGGAATGACCTAAGTAATGTATACATGGAATTGTATAGTATAGAGTGGTCATAGGCTACACGATAGGCCAACACCTATGAATATATATCTAGCCTTGTGCCCTTGTGATAATCAATATTTTATGGTTCCCTTAGTAGTAGGAGATGATGTAGGGCTTATTGATGCATATGTGTAGTGGTGGGCCAAAGGCTGATGACATTTCTTATTTCCTATTTTATTTATGGCTCTAAGTATCATTCTTACAATATAAGGTGGTGGTAGAGGAGAAATAGGCGATGAGGTAGGAGATGGTGCTCCTACAAGACTAACACTAGTAGATGAGGCAACCATTAGATCCACATCTAAGAATCATATTTTTAGATTTTACATTTGATTTGGTTATAAATTTATGTGGTGTTTATATATGTCATTAACTGGTGTAGTATCTCAAATGTGTGTAGGTAACTAGGAGTGGTCAACCATGGTGGATCGATCAATTCAAGCCCTTACTTTTAGTGTACATATGGATGTATATGGAGATGGATTTATTTAGAGATTTATTGACATTGTCAACATGCATTCATCATTGTTTAATCTTACTATGAGAGTTATGGAAACATACCATATTGCAGTCATAGAGTGAGAGGAGTTACATGTAGAGCTAGATAGATAGGACATCCCATAATAGAGTTCTATTGAGATTATGCAGCCACTCATTGAGTGCTATGATGCTTTGAGATGAGAGCATGAGGAGATAATGTGGTGGCTAGGTGCTTTTGAGGAGAGAGTACATGTGTTATCACATGCATGGGGCCCACATTTTGATCTTGTGCATCTAGCTCTAGATGTGTTGGATTTGTAGATGTTGATAATGATGAGGAGTATACTTGAGGGGACATGCCCCCTATATATGATTTATTTGCCTATCTATATAAACATTGTATCATCTTATATATATGACACTGCTCACATGGGTTTTATTTAGTATCGAATATATTTGCACTATTTTATTCTTTGTTGGTCATTCTATTGTGTTTAATTGCATTTTATTTCGATGGTGTATGTTGTGGATGTTTTAAATTTTTGTAAGTATGTATATTTTTAGTGAGCGTGTATTATTTTTAGAAATAAATAAATTACAGTATGAAATGGAATCTGGATGGATATAAGAAAGCCTGACTATCATGATCTTATGTAAATGGTATTAAAATTTTGTGATTCTATAATCATCTTTGAATTATCTATAAAAATATCCTATGAATGTGTATGTATCTATTTAGGTACCCATATTTACTATGTAATTTTATCCACTCCCTGTACCTCTATATGAAGGACCTGATCAACTAAAGGTTCCTTGGTGAGATTAGTGAGAGAGAGAGATCAGTCCTAAGAGAGAGTATGGTGGGAGGACTTGTACTAGAAATCATCCTCTATGAAGGCCTATGGGCCATGTGTTCCCTGCAGGGCTCAGCATGGGATATCTCATCCTCCCTGGGTTAACTCCTAGGATAATTATGTGAAACATGTCTAGATATGCCTTTTTGATATATGATGATTCCATGATTGGATAACTATGTAAGATTTTGCTCAAGATCAAAACACTCATTATCTTGATGACCATTAATACCATGATAAGCTCAAAAGTGTTGTCCTTCTACCTTATAAAATCTATGAGGTGGTTAATGTGAATTATGAGGGTGTTTGATCATGCATTTGTCCAATAAATTTTTTAATATGTCATGTGGTCTATCATGGTATCAAATCAAATTGAACAGGCTGGTATTTTATGGTGGTATTTGGTCTAACTATGGGAGGTACTCTAAAAACATGTTATGTTACTTTGTTCAATACCTTTATTATTTATTTTGACAAATGGATTTGGTTTTATAAAAGGATTTTGAATTAGTTTGAGATTTTTTGTAATTTGTTTATGTACTTTAGGGATAATATTTCAATCATGTTTTGGCTTAAATAGAGAAATAGGCAACTTAATTTATGTATTATTTAATATGCATGCATATTTGTGCACATCCCACTATTAGATCTCGTATGAAGAAAAAATATTATGTAATGCTCTTTATCTTAGTGGATAAATAATACCCATGCTAAATATAATTTTGATCTCTAAATATGAGGGTGTGTAATGTAAGGAATATAAAACATCCTTAAATCCAATGATATAATCTTGTATAGGCTCATTTTGTGTTTGTCTCAACATTTATAAATGTTCTAATGGTAATTTTTTGTAAGGAATAATGCTTAAAATGTGATATAAATACATCTTCAAGTTGTTTAAATTTTCATAATGAACCATTTGGCAAAGTATAAAAACAATCAAGTGCCCCTTTGGTTAAACTATGATAAAAGGCATTTAAGAGTAGGTTTCCATTTTGGGCCCAATGTTCAAAGGAGTGTGTATATTATTGTAAATGTATAGTATTATTTCCTTGACCATTTAAGGAGGAAAATTTAGGAAAAATATTTTTTTTATGGATAAGGATACTCAAACACATCCCCAAAAAGAGGTTACTCTAATAATGTGTTCTCCTCAAGAATAGTCTCGTGAGAATAAACTTATAACTTAAGAGTATTGACATGTTGTTGCAAATCACTGATGATATTCATAAAAGATAACATGTCATAAAAAGAAGTTGAAGATTTTGATAGTGGTTGAAAACTACCATTTGTATAAAACATATGTATGGTGGACTCTTCATCACTCTTGGAAATAGGCTCATCACATGATTTATTAGTATTTGGTAAAGGAACACCCATGTCTAAAGATATAGGCATATATTTTTTAAATGCACAAAGGTTGATATCATTTCAAGGTGTTACATTATTTTTAATTTCATGACATACCATAAGAGTGGGGTAAATAATTTTATTTTCCAGGTACAGACTCCTTTGGAGAAGGAAATGCAAAGGAAGAAATAAAAGAAACATTTTCTATGTCCTTGACCAAATCAAGAGATGTAATGATGTTAATCTCATTTGGAGGGATAATGTTGGGTCTTAAAAAAGATGAATAAGTAATTCAATGTCATTTTCTACTTTAGGTTCATCATTGGTATGTAAGAAAGGAATATTGACATAAGTATCTTTTCCCTCGTTATTTGTCTTAGGAAAATATCTTATTAGGAATCCTTTAGGAAACATGGTTTTTTGTTGCTTGAATTTGCATGGTTCAACCTTTGTTTAACCCTTTGTTGACTATTCATCTTGATAATCTGACTCCCATTGGGCCTATACTTCAATCATTCATGTAAGTTGTAAAGACCTTAGAAGACAAGATTATAAACATTGAATAAAAATCTTTAAAATTGCCTCATTCTATAGATTCACATGATGTGTTGCATAACCCTCTTGCACTTGAATTCTCTTTACACCATTTGTTAAATGGATTTGTTGCACCTAAGTTCACATTTTATGATGGCAAGGGTGATCCTGATCAACATCCTTGAACCTTCTATGGGGCATACCTTGACTATGCTTCTAATGATAAATTTTTGACCAAATTATTTCCAAGAAATCTCAAGGACTATGCATTGAGGTGGTTCTCTCATCTACCTCTCCATTATGTAAAATAATTCAAACCTCTTACAGACCATTTTTTAGCACATTTTTCAATTAACATTTTTGAAAAGTTTCCTATGCCCAAATTGCCAAAATCACACAAGGAACCAATGAACCTATCAATGATTATGTCTTGAGATATAAGACAATTCTAGCCAAAATGACCAATCCTATGGCAAACAAAGAGTTACAAGATATATTCAAGAAAAGTTTGCATGATCCTTTATATGATTCCATTGTTTTTAATAAGTTTCAATATTTAGATGACTCATGTCATGTTGTATGGGACTGTGAAATTAAGCTTATATCATTGAATAAACTCAAGTATATAATAAACACACCAGCTACATCTACATCTCATAAAAAAATTTCAATTAAACCAATTTATAAGGTAAAACCTCCTAAACCTAAAAAAAACAACCACCATGGTTAACATAGTTACATAATAACCTAATCAAATTGTCTTATCTAGTACACCAAGGAGATAATTTGCATGTTTACTTGAGTCCCTAGCTCCATTACTCTCACAGTTACTAGAGTGCCAGCTTATATCTCTCTCTCATCCTATTGAAGTCAATATGAGTCAAACTCTACCCAAAAGATATAATGGAAATGCTTATTATGATTATCATCAAGGACTAGGACATTTTACGAGTAGATGTTTTACCTTAAATCATAATATCTAAGATCTTATCAATGACCAAAAACTTTTATTTCAAGATTCTTCATAGGAATCAAGTTCACAACCTAGAAATCACCATAAACAAAAATTATTTAACAATCCTTTGCTAGACCAATCTAAAAAGGAACTAGAAGTCCAAATGGCATATAATGCACATCCTCCTCCATCACATTATAGACACCCACTATATGTGATTATTGGTACTTACACATGACATATAACTCTTATGATTCAAAGACCTTCTATTTCCTTTAATGACAATGAAATTAAGGATGATAACTCTATTATTCATTCCCTATTCATTCAAGCATACCTTGATAAACACCCCATATGTAGTGTTATGATTGATAATGGTTCAAGTGAAAATGTTTGCACCATGATATTACTTACACATTAGGGTTATACTCATCATGATTTACACCCCTCTACTAGATCATTTAGAGCATTAGATGGGACCTCCTAGAAGGTTCTTAGTGAGATTGACTTACCTTTAAAAAAATAGTCCTGCACATATGGTTACTACCTTTTTATTTATCCTTTTCATAGGAATATTTGATATTTTATTGGGAATACCTTAGATACACACTCTTAAATAAGTACCTTTTACATTGTATAGGTGTGTCAAATACATTCATGCCAATCAGGTAATTATAATTTCTAGAATTTGATATGAGCATCTTCTTGAATAGAATAAACTTATACCCAAACAACTATCTATCAAGCCTAATAAGTCTAATACATCACAAAAGGGTAAAAAATAGGCAATCCCCTTTACTAAGTATCTAGCACTTGAGAGACCATTACATCAAAGACATACATTGGATTTGATGGAATCCCAATCCTCTACTACAAACCATATTCAGATATCCTAAGCACCTATATGTGTTCCTATTACTACTATTCCAAAGAAACAAATAAACACTTAATGATGGGTTCCCAAAAACCCCTACTCCAGTTACCCCTACTATTGCTTCATGACCATAGAGTCCTATTTTACATATGCAGAGCACCATCAATACTAAAATGATAGATATTGAACCTATATATGATCTTTGGCTATGTACATGGGTATTAAACCTTATTTATAGTGGGGAGATATCTATGGACAACAGTTGGGTGACATTATAGGATGATCTTTCCTATCTCCAAAAGTACCAAAAAATCCAAAACACTCAAAAAATCAAAAACCCTATCAGTACTTACCTATTCTATTGGCTCCTTGACATCTATATGTTGCTTCCATATTGATGGACCATGTACTGAATTACTCCTACATATACATATGTGTCACACTTATACATTTGATGTCATATAGGCATACATAGATACATGAAACACTCCTATTTTGGATGTTGGTATTTCCCTCTACTCATGTCATATGGACATTGGTTGCATCTACTTCTTTGATATTGATTCACATAGGTTATATGATTTGATGATCACTCTACACTATCATATTTGACCTTACATATGTCCTTACACATTCCTATTATCCATGGTTATATCTTACACAAGGTACTTCATATGTTACATACAAGGCATACTATTTTAAACACATTGGATCCATGGGCCACTATGAGATGTTTATGTTAGTTTCTTATGCTTTACTTTATGTACTTCCTTAAGTGTCTTAGCTTTCTTGTTAGAGCATTTGAATATGATCCTTTACTTGTGGCCCCTGTGCCTATGCATGATTTCTTTGAAATTTAAATTATGTCATTGTGTGTGGTATGGACATTTGAATATATCATTCTTTATTTCACGGTCATTTGACTAAGTCATGTCCCTTTGGTTTATGGCATTTAAAAATGCCCCTTATTTGTGGTCTCTTTGGACCATTACTTGTTAACTTTCTTTTAAGTGATCTTGTGTGTGTACTTATTTTTTGTTGAGCTTATGTTATTAATATCTAGACATTGCCATGATCTTTATCATGCATCTTAGGCCCATATGTGATCACATTGGTTCTATGCACCTCAATGATACATTTACCTAGACATGTTCCTTCTATATGTTACATGGTTACATTCACATATTTTATATTTGTTTTACCCTTTTCTGGTGAGGTGACTCCTAGTTCCTATTTTTTCCTTACCTTAAATGGGGTGCATATTAGTGGGGGCATGCTTTGGAATCATGTTCTCCACACTCTTTCAATATTTTGTACTTATATTAGTTTGCAGATTTAGTGGGGCCATGTCATATGGGCATGGCATCCACACATTCAAAAAATTTAGATTCAATGGGGGCAGGCTTGAGAAGTATGTTTTCCACATTTATTTAGTTTATGGTACTTATATTACTTCACAAATTGAGTGGGGGCATGCCTTAAAAGCTTGTATTCCACACCTATTAAGTATTTAACATCTCCAATTTATAGTGGGGTCATGTTTTTGAAATATGTCCTCCACATTTTTATTTATATCAATTTTCATATTTATCCATATATAGTGGGGGCATGCTTTGGAAGCATGTTCTCACACTTACATAGTTATCTGAATTACCCAAAACACATGGTTATATGATTCAGATTCACATTTGTGGAAAAAATCTATATATTGGTACCATTATAATACATAGTTTCAACATGACACATATATAAGGTGTATATGATATGCAACATGTGCCTAATATTACAAAATCTAAATCATTTTTAGATTCTAAAACCATTGCACACACTGATACCCCGCAAACTTTTATAGACCATATTGAGCCAATCTATTGTAGTAGTTGGTTCACCTTTTGGTATGGTTGAGGTGATCAAATCACTCAATCTCACCAAGTTTTCAAGTTGGACTTTATCATCCAGCCTCACTAGGTTATAAATATCATTAGATTGTATGATTGAGCTAATCTCAACTACCATGTGGCAACTCACTTTTTCTCCAAAGTTGGGGGCATGTGCCTCTCTCTCTTTCTCTCCCATTGGATATATGGACTTTAAATAATTATCTATATTGATCCTCATCTTAGTTTTAAATCATTAAAATGATACATATTTTTCAAAACAAATTACTAATAGGCAAGGCAGTTACATTGACACACGAGTATGCTCCTAATCTTTATTCTTTAATTTCAATCTATTTCAAGTAATTTTAACCCACATTACATCCACTAATTTTAAACTGTGACATGTTCTTGGTTTCAATTCAGTCACCAATAAAATCACTCAAATTCAACTCAAGAAAATACAAGGTATGTACACACACCTAGGTACTTATTCCTTTCCTTTAAACTAGTAATTTCATTACTAGATTAAAGGGCAGGCAATGTAGATGATATTTTATGGTTATGTAGCACCTCCATCTTATACATCTGGAAAAATCAGACCTTGGATATTCATCTTAGTTATACACTCTCCTTGATCCCACAATCCTTGCATATGCTCTATCTTATTCCCCTTGGCCTATCTCTTCATCTGACTAGTCTTATATTGATGACACAAACATTTTATCTTTCTTAGAATGCTTAAAATGTACTTATCTTGTAGCTTTGAAAGTTATGAGCATGTACCTATTTTTTTACTCCTTAGACATTAACATCTGGCATAAACAGTAGTGTAAATATTATTATCATGTCCCAATGCAATTATCCAATGACCTAAATTCATCCAATTGATAAATAAAACATATTCCAATGATCAACCTAAGTTTTTTAATACAAGTTATCTCCTGATAGGATTGGTGTAAATACACTATCAACCCTCATTCATTTACTCACATACGAAACCTAGTAAAGACCAAAGATATGAATGCACTTATCAAAACCATTCTATCAAGTATTCAATTGATCAAAGCTTCCTTATTTCCATACCAATCATAGGACATCACATATACAGGTTTGAAGTACTAAACGAACAACCCAAGAGCCCATTTTTTTAATTTATAAGCTAGGTCATTGTTGTACTTGATTTGCACACATTTCATGATTCACACACAAACCAACATGTATGGGAAAAATACATGATTCTAAGGCCCTCTTCTAGAGTATTGGCTATGTAGGCAACACCCTTTTAAAATGGGATCATTGGGGTTAACTTGACACCATGTGCCCACTAACCTATTTTTCCACAAGGTTGCATTAAAGATGGAAAGCTAGGGTTTTACCATTTAATAAGGAGTGACTGCCCATGACCTATATTTGAATGCATTAGAGCTAAGGTGAATCACAACCCAAAAGCATCTAGGTGGTCACATCCTATGTCATGAGATATTCTATATGGGACCCTAAGCTTAAAATGAGTTTGGAAAGTAAAGGAATAGTAGAAATTGTCAGGATCCCTGCTCACTAAGAGCACACTTGATTACCTTTGTATAAGCAACTAAACACATAATTTAACCAGAAGTAACAAGTAACTAGAAATCAAAAACAACACAAAATTTTGAGAGACAATACATACTTGTATTAATACTCATCCAGAAGGAAATACAATAAAGAGATCACACTCTTCCCACACCTCTTGGGCGTACCAGAAATCTTCCCTCAAGAGTTCTCTCTCTCAATTACAAACACAATCAACTCAATAACCGAGTTGGTGTTTCAACCAGTCAGTAACAATACTGCCAGTACCACCGAGTACACACACATACTCCAAGTTTGAGTACACCACGTACTCCAAGTACATCTCACCTAATCTTGCACACCTGCAGATCAACCTGGTTTTGCACACTTACAAAACTAAATCTTACTTACCATGTAGATCTCACCTGATCTTTCTATATCATAGATCAACCTAGCCTTGCAAACCTACCGACCTAGATCTTACACACCTAGAATAACCCTTGTCCTTGCCTCACCAAGTGCTTATGATTCTCCCTTGGATAGAACCCTTCTGATTCTATAAATTACAATACAGCCCCATGAGTCTATTATATAGATCCCATGCAAACAATAATTAGACTTATAATTAAAATAATTAGAAATGTAGACTCAAGACTAGAATTATTCTTTTACATGCAAACAAAATATCCATCTAAAATAAGACTAGTTCTGGAAGTGCATGCACACACAGGCTGCGGACGTCGATGCCTGTCTAACTGATGTTGGCTAACCCATAACCGACATCGGTTACTATGAACACTAAAGATGATTGACATTAGTTGCGCTATCGATGTCAATTTCTCTGTAACTCAGCAACCTCCTCCATGTTTGCATCAGTGAAGCTTTTAGCTCCATAACCTAACAATCTCTTACTTGGAGATAAATAGCTGCACCTGTACTTATACCTGTACATCATCTAATTTTATTTCCTAGTTTGTATCCCTCTTCAAATTCAATCTTGAAGACCAACCACCACACATCCTATGGTGCTACACCTATCATCCAAGTCCCCTACCACATCTGAATCTACATACCCATATAGAGAAGTTGCTGACCCTGCATCGCATGTATACTTGTTGTTGGTCCCTCTTAGATACCTGAGAATCCACTGAACTACTTTCCAGTGCTTCTTTCCCAGATTGGCCACAAACTCACTAACAACTCCCACTACTGGGGCAATATCAGGTCTAGTACACATGTACTTAACCTCATCATGTGAATTGGGACACTGTTCTATGAACTATCCATCCATAGGTGTGTTAATCGGTTCTGCATCCTGCATATTGATCCTCGCCACTACCTTATTCACACAATCATCCTGAGACAACATCAACATGTGATCTTCCCTATCTCTAGGAATACTCATGCCAAAGATTTTTGCTCCTCCTAAATCCTTCCTAGCACACCACTGAACTAATTTTACCCTTAGCTCAGCAAAACCCTGCATGTGTGACCCTGCATCAAGCATATACACTACATACAGTAACAAAATAATGTCATGACCATTATCCACCCTGGTAAAATAAACATAATGGTTACAATGACATTGACTAAAGCCATGCTCTGTCATACACTTGTCAAACCTGTACCACTGTCTTGGAGCTTACACAAGACCATATGACCTAGACTTTCGTCTCACATGTCCATTCTCTCTCTTATTTAACCTGGGAATCCATTCATCTTTTAGTGCTTTCATACCGGCTAGCAACTCTACCAGATCTCCCATTTGGTTCTCTTCCAAGGAATCAACTTCCTCATTCATGCCATGCTCCCACTATTTCCTAGATTCTACCTGCTTTGCTTCTTTAAAACTTCCTGGTTCTTGACCATCATTAAGAAACAAGTAGTCTAAAGAAGGGAAATAATGAATTTGAGGCTTACTTACCCTTTCAGTCCTCCACATAGGCATTTGAGACTCCTTGACAACTTGTTGTCCACCCAAAATCTATTCTTTGGTTGACCCTGGTCTGCACCCGACCGATGTCGAATCCTCCTGATCGCTGACACTGGTTCCATGACCGACATCGGTGTCCACCTAGTCACCGACACTAGTTCCCTGACCGACGTTGGTATCCACCTGCCTGACACCATCGACTCTGGTCTACACATGACCGATGTCGATACTTACCTGTTCGATGTCAGTTCCACCTGACTGACATTGATAACTGTGTTTTCGTGTGAGTGATGACTTTTTACCCGCAAGCTCACCATGGATCAAAACCCTGTCCAAACTACCCTACTCAAAATTATTCAGCCCCTATGATTGATCTCTGTCCATCATCTCCTCCATGAAAACCAAGGCTTTCCAGTTTTTAAGTTTGTCAAAGACATCAAACTTCCTCTTAAGAACATGCATCTCCTTCTTATTCATGTGACCAAGCCTACAAAGCCACATCTTTGCAATAGAAGGTGAATCAGTAATACAAGTAGATAGATAAAGAGTACCTACTTTCTTACCACATGCTAATTCAAGTGCATCCACTGTGAGAGTTACTATGCATCCCTCATCACCCAACTTTTCTGAAGAAATTAGACTCCTCTTCAAGACTGGGACCTGCATGACATTCTTCAACACCCATGTGTTGCATGTCTGCAATTTTAGCCGCACTTCCCCTTTGCCAACAATTTGACAAGGCTCACCAACCCCTAAATAAATCTTTCCAAAGTCTCCATGGACATAATCATGGAAAAATACTCTATTTGGGGCTGCATGGAAAGAGGCAATGGAATCTATAATCCAAGATTCTACTTTATCCAAGGAACATACAAGAGCATCCTGTGCAACAATACCTGCAACATCTAATTCTTCATTTCCTTCATGCTAATCTTCTACCAACCAACAATCTTTCTTTACCTGCTCTTTCTTTCCATAATTCAGTAATTGAGAATTCTTACCATTTAATTCCTCCATTCTTAGTATACTTTCTTCTGCCATTGCTTTACTCCCACTCAATCAGAAACCCCTGAGAGTGACCTATAATCAAAAACTAACCTACTCCGAACCAGGCTCTGATGAACCTGCAACCTCGCTTTAATACCAATTGTCAAGATCCCTGCTCACTAAGAGCACACTTGATTACCTTTGTAGAAGCAACTAAACATGAAATTTAACTAGAAGTAACAAGTAACTAGAAATCAGAAACAACATAGAATTTTGAGAGACAATACACACTTGTATTAATACTCATCCAGAAGGAAATACAATAAAGAGATCACACTCTTCCCACACCTCTTGGGCGTACCACTAATCTTCCCTCAAGAGTTCTCTCTCTCAATTACAAACACAATCAACTCAATAACCGAGTTGGTGTTTCAACCAGTCAGTAACAATACTACCAGTACCATCGAGTACACACACATACTCCAAGTCTGAGCACACCACGTACTCCAAGTAGATCTCACTTGATCTTGCACACTTGCAGATCAACTTGGTTTTGCACACCTACAAACCTAGATCTTACTTACCATGTAGATCTCACCTGATCTTGCTATACCATAGATCAACCTGGCCTTGCACACTTATCGACCTAGATCTTACACACCCAGAAGAACCCTTGTCCTTGCCTCACCAAGTCCTTATGATTCTACAAATTACAATACAGCCCCATGAGTCTATTATATAGATCCCATGCAAACAATAATTAGACTTCTAATTACAATAATTAGAAATATAGACTCAAGACTAAAATTAGTCTTTTACATGCAAACAAATTATCTGTCTAAAATAAGACCAGTTATGGAAGCGCATGCAAATGCATGCACACACAGACTATCGATGTCGGTGCCTGTCTGACTGATGTCGATCGACCCATAACTGACGTTGGTTACTGTGAACACTGAAGATGACCGACGTCGGTTGCACTGCCGATGATGGTTTCTCTGTAACTCAACAACCTATTTCATGTTTGCATCAGTGAAGCTTTTAGCTCCACAACCTAACATAGATGTCATAGTTAAGAGGGATAATGTTATATTCAAATTCATAAGCAAAAATTTCATTATGACTACCTTGGTAATTTAAATTTGCATTTGCATCATTGGTTTTTTCATTATCATAACTATAAGAAAAAGTAACTTTATCCTATTTTTGGTGTTCCTTTAGCTCTTCATATGCAATACATTGATCATCAAGTGGATTGAAGAAACTATCATAATTATTCTTTTGTGCATGAGCTTTTGTTAATAACTCCATAAAGACAATAAGGGTGAATATAAATATGAAACACATAATCATTAGGGATAAAATAAGAATGTAACTAAGCATTCCTAAACTATGCCCACACAAGAGAGGTAAAAATTAGATCTGATAATAAAATACATAAATCTAAAATGAACTTTCAAAGAAGGCAAAAGACATAATATGCAAACTAGGGTTTTGGTTTAATAAACATAGGACAGATTCACCAAATGTTTTAATTATTTTGGACTCATAAGAGAAACATGAAAACAATAAAGCTATTTAAATGCAATCATGTACTATTTAGATTTTTAACTATATAGCATAGTATTTTGACAATGTATATCATTTAGGCATGTGTAATAAATATAATAAGTATAAAGGAACTAAGGGATAAAGAGAGTATATATTGTTTGTTGTTTTGTTTTGGACTATGGTAGTGATCAGGAATTTGTCACAGTGTTATCTTTGAGGTTTGGACCATGTTTAATCTATGTTCTAACTATTTTAAGTTTCTGAAAAATTACATCAATATAAGATAGTAACACCAATGCTTATGTATACTTCTGATGTAGGTGTCCAATGAGAAATATGTACAAGAATGACTCCCACTTTGGACTAGTCCTGTGTTATCCACTACTTGATTGTTCTATGCCTTCGATTATGTTCGCTTGTATACTAGATCTAGATAATATAAAACCTTAGTTGTTTTGCATTGTACCTATTATGACCTGATAAAAATGGGTTAGTAACTTGAGTCGAGACAACCCTAACAACCCTACTTGTTAAGTATTGCCTACATAAACATTACTCCTAAAAGGGCCTCCAACTCACTTGTAATTCTCCCTCTTATGCATGTGTGTGGAATTATAACATTATGACTATATGATATTTCTCCTAGTAACCCTTGGTACAAGTAATGCAATAATATATTTGACCTTTTGAATGTTTCATATCTATAGAACATAATTTGATAGCTTGAAATAAAAGATTACTTTCTAATTTGAGAATTACCTTATCAAATTGGTAGGTACTTTTAATTAGACCATAATTTTGTATCATAATAAACTTTTGAGTTTGAATTAGAACCTAGTGACATGCAAAAATATGGCCATAAATGGGTAAATAGGGATAACAAAATGGTCATAAAGTAAAATATAAGGAAAAGGAATTAAAAGATAAGCCTGGATAGTTGTGTTGAATATGAACGCTAACATCAACTCTAGTGTATAATATGGATGCAAGTGTTTAGGGGCTAAAACATGTAGAAAACAAGTAAAATAGGTAAGGATCCTTGGCATACATTGGGTAAAGATAAATAGACATAACACATAGGCCCAATGGGTAGGTAAAACAAGTGAAATAAGGTGGAACTAAAGAAGTCCACAAGAGACCACGTTACAAGATTTCTAATTCTTATTAAAAAGGTAAATATATACAAGAAGACTATAAATATGTGTAATTGTACCAAAATGGATGTCTACATAAAATTATCAATGTGTTTTCGTTCTAAACAAAACACACACTCCCATTTTGATTTTTTGACTTCCCTATTTTCTTCATCATAGTGTTTCCATGGTTATGACTAATTCAGGATATTACTTTGAGGTTGGGAAGGTTTCTACCTAAGGTAACTCACTATCATGAATACATTGGCCCTAGTCAATTTTATGTACTACATTAATCCTTTGCCATAATTATTCCATCTCTATGTTCCCAAGATCTCTATCTATGAGTTCATCTACATTGGAATCAAGGCTTGAAGGAGGAACAACTACTTGAAATTGGTACTTCATGTTTGTATTCTTTTTCTCCATTGATGTCTCTAAGTTACTTGATGTAAACATCTATCAAATTTTATCTCTCAAAGAATAACAAATTCACAGAGTTGGTTTTGTAAGAAAGTGGAATGTGGAGTGTGCTTGAACAATAGTCAGAATTTGATAGTGTGATAGGTAGAGGGTAGATTTTTATGGTGTGTTAAATAGGGGTTGAGATTCCAAGGTATGCTTGATAGGATCTTATGAACTGATGTGTGCATGAACATGTGTCAGGATATGATAAGGTTTCAAATCAGATTTAGATCTAGATAAGAGTTAAAATAGTGCTGAATTTTTTATGTTGGTTTGAATGAGTATCATAATCCAATGATGTGTTGAGAAAGATCAAAATACCTCAAGGTCTGATCAGAGGATAGATTTTACTGAGGTTCAAATCAAACTTATAATTCTCAAAGGTTTTGAGTAAGCTTTGAAATATTGAAAAATACAAAAAAGGGGTTATAATTCTAAGGCTGTAATAGGTATATGATTTTTTTTAAGGTTGAAAAATGGGTCAAACCCTATTTGTGAAGGAAAGAAACTAAATTTCCACCGAGTAAATTATGGACAAAAAGATGAAGATGTAAACCTTAGTTTTCTCATGAGAAAATCATGAAAGATCTAGGGAAAACCTACAAGAAAGATGGCAATATGTGGCAAGGGATACAAGGAGGTATAACATAGATGGATACAGAGGCAAGATCAAGATAAAATGAGATGAGGCAAGGGTTAAAAGTTATACCAAATCTTTGTGCATTCAGAATAACTACCTATTTTATGGCAGATATATGAGGGTGTCTGAGCAAGTGTTGGCACTTAATAGGTGTATGGACATGTCTTATGTTCTAGTAGGTTTTTAAACATATGCCAGGTTTTGATAGGTTGTTATACATAGGGAAAAAATATGAATGGTGTTATACATGGGGTCAAAACTTGCCAATGGATAAAAAGACTTACAAAATATTTAATTTCTTTCAAAAAAATTGAGATTTTTCTGACACTTAGAGACTTTTTAAAAGACACATTTTGAATTTAAACCCGTTTACACATTGACAATACATTTCTTAACCGACTAGACCATTTTTCAATCACTTGCGATCAAAATAAATTGAATGACTCAAAAATTTTATGCACATTAAATTTTGGTTATAATAATACCTAGATGAAATTTTAATTTTTGGTAGGACAAGGGAGGAACATTTGAGGAAGGTGGTATAATGTCTACAAGAAAAAATCCTACTAATATATGTTAATAATCATAACTTCATGAATGAATAACTTGTATACTTTGGTTTTGTGATATCCCAAGAGGGTTTAAAGGTGGATCTAGATAAGTTGTGTGCTATCTTGGAATGCCCATCACCTATAATCATGTTTAAGGCACAAATATTTCATGGTCTAATAAGCCTATATAAGAACTTCACTAGAAAATTAAATGGGACATGTGAAATGATCACGGATGTGATGAGAGGATATATAAATGAGTTCTCTAGACAACAAAGGTGGAGAAAAGCTTCCAAATCTTAAAGAAGAAGGTGGTTGAATAGACAATATTTTTACTACTTGATTTTAGTAAGGAATTTCAAGTGGATTGTGATGATAGAGGCACTACAATTGAAGTTGTGTTGAGCTAAAAAATTAAGAATGCATCTTACTTCAGTGAGAATCTGAATGACATGAAGAGGAAATACTTGATGTATGACCAAGATTTTTATGCCATACTAAAAGTGCTCAAGAAGTGGATGCACTAATTATTGACCAAAGAGTTTATGTTTTACATGGACCATAAAATGCTATAGTTCATAAATATCCAAGAAAAGTTGAATTAGTGACATATGAAGTGGGTTGAGTTTCTACAAAGTTACTCATTTATGTTGAAACACATAAGTGGAAAATCAAACAAGGTTGTTGATGTGATAAGTAGAAGAATCCTCTTGTTGAATGAGATGTGAGTGGAAGTCAGGAGATTTGATTCCATGAATGGGTTGTATGTTGATTATAAAGAATATAGAAATGTTTAGAGAACATATCCAGAGACAAGAAGTGTGGATAAAAAACCATGGTTGGACTATTTTTTCCAAGAAGGAATGTTGTTCAAGGGTGTTGGTGTAGGAATTTTTCCTATGGGTTTTGGCTACACAGTTGCATTTGCTTGCTTAGAGATTTAGATTTCATGTTGGTTACTTGGAAAGGTTAATACCATATTCACTGGAATATGTTGTACCTTTCCATATCCAACCTATATATGTACCTATTCCCTTTCATATTTGGAATGTAATAGTGTGTGGATTATTCATGGCTTATTTATCTTCGATTCATTCTTGCAATTATGTGTTTGTGTTTGCTCAATATTGTATTGTATAATGCACATTTCACATTTCATATCAAATCAGTGCTTTAACTTGGATCAAAATTCTTTGAACTCATTATAAGATGGTATCAAAGCTGATCTAGATCTGAGGATTGTCTTTTTTTCTCCAAGTTTTGATTTCGAATCTTGAGTTCATTTGATTTTAGCTTAGATCTATTCATTTTAACATTTGCATTACTTATATAAGGAAATTTATTTTAGATTTAAGATTTTTTGAATTCATTATTTATGCTATTAAGTTATTCAATTTGATGCCTTGGAGTGGCACTTGTAGATTGGATTGACATTTGCATTTTTTTTTGTTCATTAAATTTGATCATAATTATGTGTGAGTTGTATGTGTACTCTATCTTTGAGAAACTATTATTTTATTGAGGCCATGCTTTTGCTTGTAAAGATCTAGTCAATGGGCAAACTTGTCATCCAACATTTCTACCCACTATCTATCTTGGCATCATATTCATGCCCATATCTATTGTTACTGAGATATAGCACTTGGCATCCTCTTTGCAAAGCTTGGCATCCTTTTCTATTTTTGGCTTTTTCTAGTAGTAGTGTCATCTTATTTTGGTTTTGGCATAATCCATCTAAATTTACAATCATTTATCTGATAAGAAAGGCATTGGAAATCTGATCTAGATCTGACATTTTTAAATCTATAATTTGATACCTAATGTTGGATCAGAGATAGGCATTGAAAATTAGAAATAGGCATTGAAAATATGATATTGGCATCTTTCTTTGTTGTTTCTAGCATTTTTTATGCATTGGCATCATATTTTGACACTTGGCATTGGTTTTTTCTATTGTTCATTCTGATATGACCTATGTTGAAGGAGAAAAGGGCCAATTTCAACTGATGGGCATTAGATTTTGAGAGGACTAAGATATATATGTTGCTATTGGCATTGGATTAGCTCATTATGAGTAGCTTGGAGTTTGTTTTATGCACTTATCATCCCATTTTTGGTGATTTTCCTCCTCGATGGGCCCACGCCTAGCTTCCATCTCACACATTGGTATTTGATCTTTATATATTTTCTACCTTTAATTACTTTATTAACTTTCTAAAACATCATTTAGTATGTTGAAAATCAAAGTCATTTGAAAATATTTAAAAGAGAACATTTTTTGAGTCTTTTCTGCCTTGTATCTCTGCTTGATGAAGATGAAGTTGAGGTCCGGATTAGAAAGAGGAAGAATCCACCTCAAAAGACTAAACCACTTTATTCTAGTCTCCAATCCAATTATAATGAGTGGTTGGAAGGATAGGTAACCCCTTAGCATCAGGGATATTTTAATCTTTTAGTGTAATTTTTATTAAAAATGGGCTATTGATGGGAATTTGTTTCATTAATATCTTGTAAATAATAGCTCAAAATTGAATTTCATTTTTTTTAAAGTGTGTATTTTTCAATTTCTCATATATCTATCCCATTTACATTGTAAAATTCATTGAATTGTACTATGGTTGTGATTATGTTCTTAATTCTCTCATTTTATGCACATTTGATTTATACAACAATAATAACAAGAAAACAAATTAATCTTAATTATATAATGGATCTTATCATTGTTAATGTACTCACACCCTTCAACTACTAGGAATGGAAAAGTAAGATTACTATGGTTCTTAGAAGTACAGGGTTGTTTCACATAACTATGGGGGTAGAAGTTGATCCCACAGCTGAAGTAGATAATATAAAATAGTTTAATATATGTGATGAATTTTTTGGAATATTATGTCTTTCAGTGTCATCATAACTCCTATTTCACATAGAGTTGGCCAAATCTCCCAAAGAAGTATGGGACACCCTAGAAAAACTATTTGGGAAAATCAACACTATGAAGGGTCATGATCTTGAGATTGAGATAATTATTATGAGCCCTAGAAACTTTGATGCATTGGAGGACTTATTCACAAATATTAAATCACTTAGATTGTAGTTAAAAGAGCATGGAATCTGGAAGAAATATGAGCAGTTAGTTCTTTTTGTACTTACAAAACTAGGACTTGATTACTCTATATTTGTCTCTATCAAAGAGAGCCATGGGAGCCAACTACATAATTCCATCCTTAGATGACTTCATTACATATTTAACTAAGGAATAAGACAAATTAATCTAGATGGTAACCCTCAAATCTTCCAAACCTTCATCCCTCATTGTTAGGAATGGGAAACATAAAGCCTCTAACAAGGATAAGAAATAGAATAGCAAGGATCCTAAGAAGAAGAAAGAATAGAAAATCACTACAAAAACTAGCACTAAAACCTCATCTTCTAAAAGGAAACCTAATAGAGAAAAGGTTAAGTGCTCCTACTTCAAGAAGACTCAACACGATGAGCACAAGTGTATGAAGAAATAGATTGACCACTTTACACATCTCTTAGAGAAAAACAATATAGGGGTCCCTGAGCCTGTAGAATAGTCATCATCAGCCAAATAATCTTATAAGGAAAAGGAAAAGGGGAAGGAAAAACTGAAGGGTAAAGCTTTAGTTGGAGTATCTTCTACATCTGCTTCATCTTGGGTTATCGGCTTTGGTGCTTCACACCCTATGGGTTTGTCAAACATTGAGTTTATTGACTTAAAGCCATGTATCATGTCATCTAGCACTTTGGGTGATGACACTCTAGCAAAGGTTGTAAGAAAAGGGATTTTTTAATTCAAAGGTGCAACATTCAAAAAATTTATAAGTGTATCTTCACCATTTATTAATCTTCTTCTAGTATATCAGATAACCCACATAGGGTAGGGCATGAGAGTCAAATTCACACCAAATTTAGTTGCCATTAGAGAGCTACATAGTAACTCTATAGCTGCACTAGGGAGGGATAATCACCATTCTAGGCTATACACCTTCTCCCATTTTTTTCCAGATATTCCTCCTGCATTTCTTACCCATTTAGATGGAGTCAGTAAACTATGGCATGAGCAGTTTGACCACCTTAATTATTTCTATCTTGAGTAGCTAAGTCAGTAGGATATGGTTATAGGCTTTCCTATAGTTAAATTATCTAAGGGACTTTGTGTGGGTTGTGTCCTTGGCAAACATCCTAAAGAAAAAATTGACAAAGGCAAAACTAGGAGAGCTTCAGTACCTCTTGAGTTGATTCATAGTGATGTCATGAGGCAGTTTCCCCATCCTTATTTTATTAGGGCCAGATACGTCCTCACCTTCATTGATGAATTTTACAGATGCACATGGGTCTACTTTATTAGACAAAAGTTTGAATTTTTTGATAATTTTTTAGACTTCAAGGCTTTAGCTGAGAAGCAATTTGGAAAGTGCATAAAAATTCTTCGAACAAATAATGGGGGATTACATCAACCATGATTTGAGTAGTTTTATACCAGTGAGGGGATTGAAATCCAATGTATAGTTCCATATACTCAATATAATGGTGTATTAGAATGCAATAATCAGTCCTTAAAGGAGATGACCAACTATATGATTCACTCTAGATCATTGGTTCCATAGTTTTGGGAAAAATCCATTAATTGTGCATGTTAGATTAAAAATCAGGTTCCTCACAAAGATTTAAAGGGCATTACTCCTTATGAAACTTGGCATAATAGGAAACTAGAGGTTCAATATTTTAGGGTCTTTAAATCATCGATGATGGCACACATTCCCAAAAATAAATGCACAGCTATGGAGGTTCAATCCAAACCTTGCATCTTTATTGGGTATCTAGATATGGTCAAGGATTATAGATTCCTTACTCCTACAACTCATCGATTGTTCATTGAGAGGAGTGTTAGGTTTTAGGAGAGTCCCATTGAATCTTTACTTGACACTTCCCTCTCTACATTAGTTTCACTCAATTTGGATGAGCAGTTCGAGGATTCAGATCATTCATAGGAGGTTTCTGAGGTAGAGGCCACTTCTTCTTCTTCTTCTTATAGTTATGAAAGTGAGTAGAGTGATGGGGAGTCATCCTCATCCACTTCTAGGCATGTATTAGAGGATGAGAATTCGACACCTGACTCACCCATTTCATTCCCTCTTTGGGCTAGGCAAACACTTGAGAGTGCAAGCACTTGGGCAGGGGATTCAAATGATGATAGATGTACTCAAGTAGACTTTTAGAGTGGACCACATGCCTTATTTACTTCTACATTAGATCCACAAAATTTTAAAGAGGCTTCAGGCATACCTGAGTAGGATAGAGCTATAGATGAGGAATATGATTTCTTGATTAGAAATAACACTTGGGATTTGACTTCTCTTCCTAAGGGAAGGAAGATGGTTCAATGCCACTGGATATATCAGACCAAGTATGTTATAGATGGGTCTATTGACAAGTACTAAGCTAGATTGGTAGCTAATGGATTTTCACAGGTAGTTGACATTGACTAATCAGACACCTTTGCGCCCATGGCCAAGATGACTTCAATTAGATTCACACTTGTTTTAGCCACAACACATGGATGGAGTGTACATCAAATGGATGTGAAGAGTATATTTCTTTATGGATACTTTTAGGATGAGATCTACTAGATCATCCACCTAGTTTTGTTCAAGATTCTTCTTTGGTGTGCAGACTTAGGAAATCCATTTATGGCCTCAAAAAAGACCCTCGGGCTTGGTATGCCAAAATGGATTCCTTTTTTCTCACTTCAGGTTTCACTAGATGTCACTCAGACCTTAATGTGTTCTTGTGATAGGATGATTCATTGTTGATACTAGTTTTGTATGTTGATGAACTTTTGATCATAGGGAGTTCTTCGACTATTTCACTAGTGAAGAAAGCTCTTTAGGATAGATTCACCATGATTTATTTGAGCTTATTACACTACTTTCTTGGCATTTATATCCTCAGACAGATTCACAAATTTCACTTTCACATCCTAAGTACTCTCTTGATCTTTTGGCACTATTTCATATGGCTAACTATAAGCCATCTTTGACTCCATTCCTATCTAGAGTCAAGCTTTAGGTATATTGTTCCACTACATTGGTCGATGCTACCTTGTATCAACAACTTGTTGGTAGCCTTATTTACTTGACTCATACAAGACCAAACATCCATTATATTGTTGACATTATTTTGAGATTCATGTAGGAACCCAATGAGCTGCACTAGAAAGAAGCTATGAGGATTTTTCATTACATTCAAGGTTCATACAAGTATGGGATACACTATAGGGTTGGTTTATATTTTGACTTGGTCAGCTACACATACTCAAATTGGGTTGGTGACACTGAGAGTCATAAGTCCACTTTAGGTTATATTTTCTCATTAGGTTCTGACCCCATCAGTTGGTTGAGCAAGAAGCAAAATGCTATTGCTTTATCTTCCATAGAGGTAAAGTATAGGGGAGTTGTTAACATGATTACTGAGGCTATTTGGATTTAGGGAATTATTTCTAAACTTGGTATCCTACTTGTGACAACTAGAGCACCATTCAAATTTGTAGGAATCTAGTCTTTCATTAGAGGACCAAACACATTGAGATTCATATACACTTCATTTGGGAGCTGATTCATGAGCAAGTCATTAACTTAGTATTTTGTTAGTCTTCAGAGTAGGTTGTTGATATCTTAACCAAACCTTTCATTGATATCAAGTTCATTCATCTATGAGCTCTTCTTGGAGTGTGGTCTACTTCGGTAGCTTCATCATCTTCAAAGGGGGCCTTCTCGCCTCTTCTCTTCTTCTTTGTCTCTCTTTTTGGGGGGAGTTTTTTCTAAAGGTTTTATCCTTTTATTTACTTATGAGATATTACATTTTACATGGGTATCTCATCATGCTTTATTTTTTGGACCCATTTTTTAATATCATCACTTAACTAAGTTGTGCTTATAGGGGGGTGTTGGTTTAGGCCTTTTTCCTACCAATTTTGGCTACATGGTTGCATTTACTTGCTTAGGGATTTAGAGTTCATGTTGGTTAATTGGAAAGGTTAATACCACATTCACTAGAATGTGTTGTACCTTTCCCTCTCCAACCTATATATGTACATATTCCCTTTTGTATTTGGAATGTAATCATGTGTGGATTATTTGTGGCTTATTTCTCTTTGGTTCACTCTTTCAGTTGTGTGCCTGTGTTTGCTCAATATTGTCTTGTACAATATGTGTCTCACATTACATATTGAATTAGTGAATTCACCTAATTCAGATTTCATGGATCTCATTCTGATAAAGGGAACAACACTATGCATACCTAGAGGGGAAGTGCACGAGAATTTGATACAGGAAAAATATACTAGAATTTTATTAGGTCATTTTTGAAATGAAAAGACTTATGTGTGGTCTATGAAAAGGTACTTTTGGTCAAGGATATGTGTAAATGTGTGAAAATATGTGTAAGAGTGTCAAGTTTTCTAGTTGAAAAAAGGAAGGAGTTAGAATACTTGTTTGTATCAACCACTACCTATTCTATAGAAACCATGGGATAACATTAACATGTATTTTATACTTATATTGACAAGAACACAAAAAGGGAGTGGATCCATATTTGTTATGGTGGATAGATTTCTAAATACGACACACTTATTTACATGTAATAAAAATAGTGATGTAAAGAACATTGTGAATCTATTTTTCAAATTATTGGAAATGTTGTATGGGTTTCCATGTATCATATGTCAAATAGAGACTCCAAGTTTTTAGGTCATTTTTAGAGGACTTGTGGAGGAAGTTGGGAAAAAAACTTAGTTTCAATTTAATGAACCATCCGTAGAAAGATGGAAGACCGAGGTTGTGAGTAGGAGCCTTCAAATTTTGTTAGAATGTTTGGTGGGATAAAAACCAAAATAATGGGTCTTGATTTTGTTGTAACCAAAGTTTGCATAGAATAATCTGGTGAAATGATGCAGTAAGAAGATTCACTTTCATATCATGTATGAAATCATCCCAAGGGACTTTCATAGTTAAGAAAAGTTAAGAAATGAATGGAGAATCACACAATCATATTATTGTGTAGAATATATATGTAGATACACCAACACATGAGATAAAATTAGTTTGTTATATAAGTAGTGTATAGACATGAAGTGCAGAGAGAATGAATTTAAAATTTGATAACTAGTGCTGGAACCTTTGCATAAGGAAAGGAGGAACATACAAAAATTTGAAATGGAAGAGGATAGGAGAATTCAAGGTGTTGTGTAAGTATTTTAGTCAATTCCTATGAGATATAATTTCGTGATGGCATGGACATATCACCCATATTCAATGTTGATAATTTGTATGAGTTTCATGAAGGATAACATCAAAAAGAACGATTGAGAACTCAATTTTTTGATTGGAGAGAGGAAATACCAAAGAAGGACAAAATAATAATGGTGACCATTTTGGTCTCTAAGGTCATTAAGAAGACAAATAAAAAGAATACATGAAATACTTAGGAAAATGGAAGAATTGTGCAGTAGAATATTCTACTTGGTTGGATCTTATAGAGATTGGTCATTATGGTCATCCTCTTAAATATTTCAACAAGTGAGCGAGGGCTCAAATTATTTCAATTACCCAAGGAATCTAATGCAAGAGCATCCATGGAATATATTAAGTTTCCATCGCTAAAAAAGAAAGTTTTTCTTTTTAAGTTTCCTATCTTAAAACATGTCATGCACACTATGCATATTTTGAAAGATTGTGCATGTTTAAAAAATTCCAAGGCATCCAATGAAGATTTAGTATGATTTAAAGAAAACAAGATTGTCATGCAAGGCACATAGACATGGCTACATGCAACATTCAGCCAAGTGATAGGGAGACCACAATGCATGGGGTGTTGGACATGTAGATATTTGGGAAAGATTGATAGTTGGACAAGGGTATTTGACAATTCACTCCTAAGTATTTTGGGATGGATCCTAAACAATGTTAGTGTAGATTTTTATGCCATTTAATTATTTTTCCCTACTCATGTTATTTATGGGTGTTATATTAGATCATTAGGGTTGTTTACCTTTTGAGGTGGATTTTTGTTTCTCTATAAATTCACCATCCTAAAGCTATATTTGCTAATGATTCAATTATAATGCAAATGCTTATTTTTACTTATGTTTGATTTAACTTCTATAATAAAAATATCTTATACGTAATTTATTTTACATGTGATAGAGATTGTGCTTCATATCTACTCAAACTTTGATCCTCGATTGTGGGCTAATCTGACATGGCATCAAAGTATGTTTTCTGGCAACATGGCATCAAAGTATGGTTTTTGGTAACTGAATGCCAAATCTCTTATTGTGAAATCTTGAGTTTCAACATACATGTCAAAAATTTGCCATTCATTGACTATCACATTGAAGATTCACCATTTATCAGAGTTTGTTCTTCTTATGAGGACCTTTGTTGATCTAGATTCAAAAACAAAACAAGGGAAAAGGCATATCTTTCTGGTCATATTTAATCCAGTATATTTTAATGAAAAATGAATTGTGCCATTAGATTCATAAGGTTCCAAAACCCCATGAAAGGTTTTGAACATGACCTAAATTTGTGATAGTTGATTTTGACCATTTTTAGAGGGTTTGAAGGCATTTTATTGGATTATGTAGAAATATGTACCATCAGAGTCTCCTAAAGAAGAAGAATTTTTATGTTTTTATAGGTTTCTTGAGAAACTTAGTGAGTCTTTAATGGATTTTTCATAGCAGTATTACATATGGATTTTTTCTATAAATTGAAGTTATACTTGCTTGTAACCCTTCATCATACTTGTGGCCCCTGTATGTATCCTATCATATTTGAATTCCATCCTGGAACTTGTTGGACTCACTTGTGTTTTTTCCTTTAAAAATTGGTGATAATATTGGGACCTTCTACAACTACTTGAAATCTTGACACCTATCAAAAATGCCTGGCATCCCTAGGACTTAGCCCCTAGTCATAGGGATTTTTGCCCTTGGTCACAACCACCCCAAGGGGGCTTAACTTTTTGGTTGAAATCTAGGTCTAAAATTTTTCACACCTAAAAAAATATGCAAAGTGGAGATTTCTTTTTCAAGAAAGAACTTCAAACTCACATAATTTTTAGCTACTTCTCCTTTTAGGCACTATCTTTTTGAAAATGTGAGATTTTTCAAGCTCTATGCAATTGTGTTATTCTATATCCTTGTAAAATTGATCCACTATAATTTTAGTGGGGGTTGTATATCCTTGTATTTATAGTACCATCAATTCAAAACATACGTACTTAATGAAATGGATCAGAATCAAGTTTTAGTTATTACACCTTTCAACTATCTCCAGTGGAAAGTAAAAATATAAATCCTTTTGAGGAGTAGAGGCTTACACCAAATCACTATGGGTACAAAAACAAAACCAACACCTAATGCAAAGAATATGAAGTCGTTTAATAGAAGTGACAAATCCTACATCCTATCATGCCTATCAATGTCTCTTGACTTGATCTTTCATATTGAATCTACATCTTCTCCTAATAATGTTTGGACCATTTTAGAAAAACTATTTGGGAAGCAGGACATAATGAGAGGTCATGAACTAGAAAACAAACTCATCAGTTTGATCCCAGGTAAATTTTCCACTACATAGGACTTCTTCACATTATTTAAATCACTTAGATTATATTTGAAACTATGTGGCATAAACACAAATGATGATCAATTAATTCTTTCTATCCTTTCTAAATTAGGTTCTAACTATTTTGTCTTTGCTTCTACCTTCCACACCACTAAGTGTGTCATTTGAGGTACATGGAACATGTCATCCTTGGATGATTTTGTCATTGAATTAACAAAGGAACAACAAGCTTATTCAAATGGGTGCATTGAAGTCCTCTAAATTGCATGCTTTAATTATGGGTCATGAAAAATAGAAGTCTTTCAATAACAAGGAGAAGAAATAGAATATGAAGGACCAAGAGAAAATAAAGGGTAAGAAATTTGATGCTAAATCCAAAGCAACAACTGAGTCCTCCTCTTTAGGTAGGAAACCTAAGAAAGAGAGACTCACTTGTGCCTACTATAAAATGGGTATGATGAAACCAATTTTATGAAGAAATAGATTGACCAACTGATAAAAATTCTTGAGAAGCATAATATTAGTGTCCCTAGTTTAACCAATTAGAGTTCATTAGTGTAAAAGTCTTCTAAGGCTAAAAATAGTAAGGTCAAAGGTGAATGCAAGGCACTTATTTTAGTTACATCCAAACCTTACACATGGATGATTAATTTTAGATCCTTTCATCACATGGCTTAATCATAAGAACTTTTCTCATCCTTAGAGACTTTTTATATGCCTTCCATTTTTTTGGGTGACAATACTTCAACAGAAGTTAGTGGGAGAGGATCTGTTAAAGTAAAGGATGTTATATTTCATGATGTTCTATGTGTTCCCTCATTATCCACCAATATCATATCTATTTATCAAATCAATCACTTAAGTTCTTGATTTCACACCTAATTTTATGGTTATTAGGGAAGTACATAATGACTCTATAGTTGTAGTTGGGAAAGTAGATCACAAATCATAGTTTTACACTTTCTCACATTTTTTCTCCTAATTAACCTTATATTGATCTACTCACTCATATAGACGGGGTTATTAAATTATTCCATGAGTGATTCTACCATCTTAACAATCACTATCGATAGCAAATTAGTCATAATGACATGGTTTCAAGGTTACCTCATGTCTATTTTTCTAATAGTGTTTGCCAATTTTGCACACTTGGTAAGCATCCTAAAAAGAAGTATGACAAAGAAAAAATCATGGAGAGGTACAATTTTTTTTGAGTTAGTCCACAATGATATTTTTAGTCCTTTTCCACATCTTTCATTTAGCAAGACCGGATATATTCTTACCTTTAATGATGATTTTTTGAGGTATACATGGATGTATTTTATTAAGTATATTTCAAAGGTCTTTGATCACTTTAAGGACTTCAAGGCTCTTGTATAAAAATATTCAGGTAAATCCATCAATATTTTACACATGGACAATGGTGGTGAGTATGTCAACCATCATTTTGAAAAATTATGTACCTCATAGGGGATTGAACTACAGTGTACAATTTCATGTAGTACTCAACAAGATGGTGTTGTAAAATGTAAGAATAAGTCATTGAAGGAAATAGAAAACTATATGTTACACTCCAAATCTCTTTCAGCTCAATAATAGGTTGAGGCCATAAATTATGCTTGTTATATCTAAAACCAAGTTACTCATAAAGTGTTTAAAGGGGTCACTCCTTTTGAAGCATGGAATGGTTTCAAACCCACAGTTAAGCACTTTAGAGTGTTTGGATCTCCTATTATGGCCCACATTCTTGAGAAGAAATGTAAGGTTATGGAACCATAGAGTTATCCTTTTATTTTTATTAGATATCCTAAGGGTGTTAAGAGATACACACTTCTCCATCTTACCTCTCATGAGTTGTTCATTGAGAGAAGTATTCATTTTTAGGAGGGTCCTTCAAACTCCACACTTGACACTTATCACTCTTCCTTGGATGTACTAGAATTTGATGACAATTTTGATGATTCAAATATACCTGAGTATCTTCTTGATGATCTAGATTCTTTTTCTAGTTATGATTATGATAGTAGTGATGGGGACTCACCTCCTCCTCCCAGACTATCTTCATAGGATGAGGAATCTCCTCCTGACTCTGTAACATTTGGTCCTCTTTGGGTTGTAAAGACACTACAAAATTGATGGACATTAGGTTAGAGATCCATCAAACACCAAACAAACACATTCACAATTCCAAAATGTCTTGCATGTATTCATTATATCCACTTTTCATCCTTAATTGTTTTATGGGGCATCAGGCACTTTTGAACAGGATACTAATATGGAAGAGGAGTATGGTTCCTTGCTTAGGAACAACACTTGGTATTTTATTCCTCTTTCTAAGGGAAGAAAATGTGTTTGATATAGATGGATCTATAGAACAAAATTTATTGCAGATGGGTCTGTATATAAGTTCAAAATATGTTTGGTAGAAAATGGTTTTTATTAGGTAGTTGACATTGACTATACCCAGCCTTTTACTATAATTTCTAAGATGAACTAAATATGACTCACTCTTTTCATTGGCGTAATACATTGTTGGGATGTACATCAAATGGATGTGAAGAGTGTTTTTATTCACAGTGACCTCAAGGAGGAGATATAATAGAGTAAACACAAGGATTTATGAAATAATATTCTTTAGTTTGGAGACTTTAGAAACCTATTATGGCCTCAAACAAGCTCCTCAAGCTTGGCATGCCAAGATGAACTTTTTCTTCTTTCATTTGGGTTCACTAGATGTTATTCTAATCCTAATGTATACATTTTGTGGTAGGACAATTTACTATTAATTATATTTTTGCATGTGGATGACCTTTTGATCATAGGGAGTTATACATCCTCCATCATAGTAGTTACAATTGCTTTATCTAATAGGTTCTCAATGACTGACTTGGGATTATTGCATTACTTCCTTAGTATTCAAATTTATCTGTCTGAATCTAGGATTACTATTTCACAATCCAAGTATGCTCTTGATTTACTTACAAAATTTAATATGGTTGACTATTATACAACTCCAACTCCCATTATATCTGGTGTGAAGCTTGAGCCTAATTGTATTCATCCTTTGGTTGATGCTACCTCATATCAATAACTAGTTGGTAATCTCATCTATCTTACATGCACTAGACTTGACATCTCATATACAATGCGCATGATCTCTATAGTTATCAAGTAACCACATGAGTTACACTAGAAACTATCTAAGTGTATTTTTCACTACATTAAGGGTACTCATAATTTTGGGATTCACATGGAATAAGAATTTATGTTGACTTGATGAGTATACAAATTCAGATTGGGCTATTGATATTCATAATCTTCAGTGTACTTTAGAGTATAGTGTCTCCCTTGGTTTAGGACTAATTAATTGGTCAAACAAGAAGTAGAATGTTATTATTTTATCTTATACAGAGGTAAAATACATAGGAGTTGTTAATGTTGCCACTAAGGCTATTCATTTTTAGGAAATTCTCATAGAGTTTGGTATCAAGTTTAAACAACCAACAATCATCTTCTATGACAACCAAATCACAATTAATATTTTCAAGAATCTGATCCTCCATCAATGGAGCAAGCATATCAAGATTCACTCATTTCATTCAAGAATTTTTTCATGAAAAATTCATTAATCTTCACTACTACTAAACTAAAAATCAAATTTTTGATATATTCACCAAACCCTTCATTGAGAGCAAGTATCTTCATTTTTGTGCTCTTCTTGGGGTTCAAATAGCTTCATAATCCTCCTCTAGGGGAATTTTCTATGTACTTGGGTACCTCATCAAGCCTTGTTTCTAAGACCTAGTTATTCTACCCACCTAAGATACACTTAAGGGGGGATTTAGTGTAGGTTTTCATTCCATTTAATGGTTTTTCCCTGCACATGTTATTTAGCTTGCTTAGGTGTTATATTAAGTCATTAGGGTTACACACCTTTTGAGGTAGATTTTTTATTATCTATAAATATACCTTCTTAAATTTATTTTTTTCTAATGTTTTATTTCACTTCTACAACAAAATCTTTTTTGCATAATTTATTTTGTATATTACAAATATTTGTGCTTCGTGTCTACTCAGACCTTAATCCTTGATTGTGGCCTAATTCAATAGACACACATTATGTGCCCTGACTTTAATTAGATTAATGCTACATTATTGGGTTATAATAAACACTATGAAGATTATCATGATTCTTGATTGACACATAACATTGTAAGGAATCCTATAAAAGGGTGTATCAAGTAGATGACAAAGAGAGGAAGAAAGGAACTACCATATGTTGAAGAGTTAGGTGTTTCAAAAAAAACCCTAATTTTTATATAATTCTTCCTCATGTAGCATTCCAAAACATACTGAGGATGAGTGGTTGAGTAGGTAATTCCAAGATTGAAAATCTCATGATAATAGCACAATCCATAGCTAATGCCATAAGAAACCATTCTCACTACATATTTAAAGTAATAAAAGAAAAAATTGTGCATTTCAAGTCAGTAAGAAAGTGTGTTTGTCTATTTGGGTTATGGATTTACCTCAGTATAAATCCCTCATTGTGACTACACCAAAATATAATAAGTATACGCCAAGAAAAACACACATGCAAGCATACTAGGCAAAGAAAAATCAAGAGATCTAGGCCAAACAACAAGCAACACATCCTACACATAAATTAAATCACACAATATGTATTCTATACAATTATATACATAAACAAGTATATAAATCAATATGATAAGGAAACTAAGAAAGATAAAACCTAGAGCATTATTGAGAATTCCCCCATAATAGGCACAAGGATGCCCATAATCTGAGTTAAAGGCTACCTTCGGGTAATTGTAGATCCATAATAATATGTTAAAAAAAATTCTATCTTGAACCTAACTCAATAATACCATAAATATCACATTCATAAAAAATGTCTAACCTCTAACAATAGGCAGATAATCATAATATACTAAATTATGTAACTATGTAATAGACAAATATAAAGGTAAATATATTTTTATATTTATTTTTTAGATTACCTATATCAATTAAATATAATTAATCAAGGAGAAATAAATACAAAGTGTGAAATTAGGGGTGAAATTGAGAATAAGCAAGAAGGGATGGATCCATTTTAACCTAAACGTCACTCAAACTCTTGTGTGTACCAAGGTAGAAGTTTTTGATATGTAATGTTTTGTCATCTTGGGGAAGCTCACGTAGTATTTTGGGATGGGAACCAATAATCAAAGGCAAGGGGAAAAATTAAATAAATAATGTAATCAACATAAATGAAGAGGCCAAAATAATGATATTTAAATCATGAGTGAAATTGAAGAAGTATGCTAATAGACTATCAAAACATGAAAACATAGAAAAAAGAATGTAACTTCAAAATTCAAATAGATAAATATCAAAATAGAAGAATCTCTAGGAAAATTATCAAAAATATAATAAGCTAAAGGAAATAAAATACCCAATGGGGAAAAAAAGGAATAGGTTGGATAATTAAAAAATAATTTTCCAAAAGCCACACACAAGACAAATAAGAGAACAAGTCAGGGATAAACAAGCATGGAAATAGAACTATGCATAAATTTTAGTTAAATTTAATCACATGGGGTTAGAAAAAAAGGATAACCAATAAAATAATATGTATGATCATATTATGTTTAATTATATTCAGTCATGTCCTCATGGGCTAGATATGGATGTCTTAGGACACATGAGTCCAAGAAGGCTAATGCATTGTCATCATCACTATCATCATCGCTATACTGTATATCATAATTAGAATCATTGCCATTTTAATTGTGTCTATTACAAATGGTTGAATTATATTTTTATAAATTTATACTTTCTTTTATTTTAATGGTAAGTCATACAATGACTGAATCTTTAGTAGGCAAATTATTTTTAATATCCATAAAAGGCTATGATGATTACTATGGTTCATGGAAGGGTAGATATTTAAACATTAGGTAAAAAAATGAGTTCATGTGATTAGTTTTTTTTTACTTTTTGGGAGGCTTATAATTAAGGCCTTGAATGGTAATCACTTTATTATTATTGATAAATTTCAAACATTGGTGAAGTGTTAATGGGATTTCTTTCATTTGATTAAGCTAAGATTGTTTGAGCAATAAATAATATGTCTCATTATCTATAAATACATGGAGCCAAAATAATAAGGTATTAGGACCGACAATGATGGGGAATATATTGTCATCAAATGTAATCCTAGTTATGCCATGGTATCCTCTAA